>JAWMRA010000005.1:24038641-24050548 GCA_035584735.1 Pseudotriccus pelzelni | reverse complement strand
AGAAGCCGGCGGTGTTGTGGATGCACTTGAGGCACTCCCCGGTCTGGCGGTCGCAGTTCCCCACGGCGTTGGGATCGATGTTGTCGTTGCACTGGCACAGCCGGCAGGGCCTCACAGCGCCGTTTTCGCCCAGCGGGTCCCCAAAGTAGGCGTCGTCACACAGCTCGCACCTCTTGCCTGGGACACAACACAGACTCAGGTGCTGCAGCAGAAAGCCCTTTGCTGCCACCTTACACGGGATCTCTTTTGCAGTCCCTTTCCAAAAACTTTCCAGCTCCCTGCACTTTCGTCCTCCTATTGGGGTCAGACATAAATCCCTCCCCATGTCTAAATTCAAGCTGCTTTTTCACTGGAACTTTGCATTATGAATCATTTCCACTCCTCCTTTCCCTCCTATCACAGAATCACAGAATCAACCAGGTTGGAAAAAGATCTCTGAGATCATCAAGTCCGACCCTTGATCCAACCCCGCCACGGTTACCAAACCATGGCACCGATGCCACATCCAGTCTCATCTTAAAAACCTCCAGGGACAGTGAATCCACCAACCTCCCTGGGCAGCCCATTCCAATGCCTGATTACTCTCTCTGTAAAGAATTTCTTCCTAATATCCCTTTAAGCCAAACCTATTTGCTGTAATTTGCTGTAAATTTAAGAGTTCCAAACAGGTAGAGCTCCGTGGGGCATCACTGCTCCAGGAAGCTCCACTGCCAATGAGATGTGCCAAACCTCCATGGGCAGCCACTGAAGCATCCAACTCAGCAGCTCCCTACACTTACTGCAGATCTGACCTCCCCATCCAGCTAATAAATTCCTTTTGTTAGGCAGTTCTTGCACACAAATCCCCTTTTCCCTCACATACCAGAAAGGAGGCCTGAGACAGGTGGAGCTCCTGTGCAATCACACAGTTACCAGTAAATATGAGCCTCTACAGACACCTGAGCTGCTGGAATCTGGGTCCCTGGACTGCTCTTTGGTTCACGATGCACGGCACCCATGGGAACCCCCACGAGCTGCTTGGTCAGGGGGTTTTCTAAGCATGCCAAGCATTTACAGGTATTCTGGACTTTGGACTCTGCCACGCCAAGCATAAAATCAGCAGAGAAGCAGGGAGGAGGCTGCCAGCCATCCTAAGGCTTCCTTGCCGTTTGCAGGCAGAACAAAAAAACTGCTTAGCGACTCAGCTGCATGCTTGGACTTCACAACTTATTGCTAATAAAACAAGATCTATATTTCTCTTTAAAACTGCTTGTATTTTTTTGGGCGGTGTTTATGAGTCACTGAAGCCTTCCTGCTTTTCCTAGGAAGCATCCCGTAGTGCCTCCCTGGCTGGCAAACTGCATCTTCTAATTTTATTTCAGTCTGCCCCACCTCCCTGGCTCTTTTAAATCTACTTGGTGCCCAACACCATGCAATTGCCAGAGTTCTATTAGAAGCCAGCATGGCTCACCTACACGGCACAGACATGGTCAGCCTTTGTGCAGACCAAGCCCTTGTTGCTCTCTTGTTCTCGAGAGACAGGCACGAGGAGCATGGGAAGCCCTTAGCCTCCCACAGGACAGAAAATAGGGCTCAGGAAGGGAGAAGGATCGGAACCAGAAGGCACAGCAGCTTTCACATCGTGGATCAGAGTCCCAGAACTGGCAGGAGACACGTTTCCACAAGCATGGGGACGTAGAAGACAACTTTTTGCGTAGGAACACACCTGTCGTGCCAGCCTGGCAGCTGGTGCACACAACCTCCTTGGTGCGGGGCACGATGGCACAGCTCGAGCTGCCCGGGCAGGGGCAGGGCCGGCAGTCCGAGGCTGTGCCGGCCGTCGCATCGCCGTAATACCCGTCACTACACTTCTCACAGTGAGACCCCGCCGTGTTATCCCTGCAATTGCACGTGCCTGGAACAGAGAGGGACGTGGGTTTGTTTGCTTCCTTGCCCAACCTAGAAAGGAAGAATCACCCCTCCCTGTTTCGCCAGCCCCTCTCACCCGTCTCGGGGTCGCACGTCTCGCTGTGCCCGTTGCACGTGCAGGGCACGCAGGGGCTGTAGGGCCCCAGGCTCGGAGTCTCTCGCCGGTACCCGGAGGTGCAGCGCTCACAGAACTGCCCCTCGTATCCCACGGGGCAGGAGCAGCTCTCCACCCAGGCCACGGGCACGCCGGGGCCAGGACGAGCGCTTGTGATGGTGACGTCATCCAGGTGACCCGCACCTAGAAAGCACCGAGCGGGAAACTCTTTGTCACCACAAAGGCTCTCAGCACCACTTCCCAAAACACACGGCTGAAGGGTACACAGGACAGACAGGTGGGTGGGTGCTCGCAGGTGGAGAGGGGAATCAAGAAGGAAAATCCTCCAGGAAGGTTAAGACATATAAGAAAAGATTCCACAGAGCTCAGGAAGGACACGCGCAGAGCAGGAAAGATGAGAATAACAGAGGAGGATGCTGAGAAGAGCAAGTGAGCGAGTACAGTCAGTTAAAATTAAATTATATTTTACATGGGTATGGGTTCTATTTCCACATCAAATACCAGAATCAATTCCTGTCTTTCAAGACAGGACAGACCACCTCTCCAGCAATTTTAATACACTGTCTGTAAACCACACCTCGGGGCAAGCTCTTCAGCTATTCCTCTCTAGCCATTCCTTCCTCTGGCATTTCAGTGCTTTCCCCCTCTTCTCCCAGCCCTTTCCCTGGGGCAAAACAGAGCCCAGACACAGCATAGCTGTCTTTTAACTTAGACCACTGTGTTTGTACCACTGCAGCAGCTCACTGCAGTGAGTAGAGCCTCAGCTCTCTCGTGTTAGCAGTGGCTACAGCACTCAGGGAATGGTTTGCTCCACACCTTTCCTCGCCTCCATTTCACAACCCCACATTCCTCTTTACAAGCCACCTCTGCTGAAAACATTTGCAGCTTTCCAGCCTTCCCCAAATGCAAATTCAGCCTTTGCACCTCTATGAAAAATTCTTTATCACTCAACACCACCCCAGGACACATTTTTGCTCCTAATTCATGCCTGACTCCTTATCGACCCACATTACGAAGAGCTTTCACTCAAGTTCTGCACTGGCAGCACTTTCAAGACCCCATCCTTCCCATCTGTCATGCCAAGGTAAGACCTGGAAACAGGGGTGATGTGCCCATTCCTAGCGTAGCAAAAACTGTGTTGTAAACTCCCTATATCTCTCCTACCACGTCTCTTTACTATGTATTTTTATCAATCTGGAAGACAGTGGCTGTGCAACACAGCAAAATCCCCATGTTTAGAAGCAAAGAATCAGCAGGTGATGAGTTTTGAGCTTCGAGACCCTCAAAGACAGCACTTTTCTTCCCCATATCCTCTTCATGAGGCCTGGGAGAAGCTGTTACACAGGAAGACCAGGTGAAAATTCACTGGCACAAAGCTTTGCCAAATAATCTACCACAGCTATTTACGGCCCCCCACAATGAAGTAAGCCAAGCACCAGACCAATGAGTCCGCCCCCTCCCCTCTTCTGCGGCGTTCTGCTCAGCGACTCACTTCTCTCGCTGTACGTCCCGCGGATCTTGATGGAAGTCAAGTTGTGGAGAAGCTTCTGGAACTCAAATGCTGTAAGAGCAGGCCTCCATGGGTAATCTGTAGCCTCGTGGAGCCTAGGGAGAAGGGCCACGCATCATCAGCACAGCTTTCAGACGTTAACAGCTGCAGCCTTTCAAAGCCCCCTTCCCAAGGGTGGAATGCTGTTGCAACATCATCTGCATGCGCTTACGCCAGGCTGCCAGACAGCGAGTGAAAATCACCCCGATAAGAACCCTCTTCCCAGCTAAAATTAACGATCCCGCTTTCCTCGAGAGCTCAGAGGGCAGGGGCACCCCAGGCTCTGCCCCGGCTGCTCACACCGTACCTGAAGGTGTAGGTCTGTGCACTCTCACTGGGGTAAGAGTTGCCCTGGGCAATGAGCGGCACCGACACTCTCAGCCCGGCCCCTTCCAGCACCAGGTCCTCGGCGGAGAGCCGCGTGTCCCGTCTGTCCACGCGGAACCAGAAGGTCAGGTTTTGACCGTAACTCAAAACCTGGTTGCCCAAGAACTTGCCTGAAAGGATAAGAAATCCTTACAGCTAGGGAACAGAAAGGGGCACAAGCGGCACAGAAAGCCACGCTTCTGGAATGACCTACGTGGCGCAACGAAATACATGGGGAAGTAGGTGTCCGAGATCACGGAGATATCCCGGGTCTCCGCACTCCACTGCAGTAAGACTTCCGAGCCATCACGCTGCTCAGCACGCCACTCATCCTCTCCTGAAAAAAACAGATGTGCCAGAATTAACACCCTTGGAGGATGTGGCGTTGCACACACACCTGTCGTGTCGCACTGTTTGTACATTAGTTACTCCACAGTCCGTGCACAGGCACTGCAGAAAGCAGTTGTGCAGAAGAACTTCAATAACAAACACCACCTTTCCTGTTTAAGCCCCTAACCCCCGTGCTGACTTGAACCCTCTGAACTCCTGAGCTCTACTTGTTCAAAACCTTCTTTTCTAAAGAGCTTAAACAGGGATGGAAAAACCTGCAGTCCTCTACGACTTGTTGAGAGTTGCAGCCTTTGTATGAACTGTTCTCTAGTGGAATTTTAATTAAAAAGATGTTCTTTTCAGACTACGCAGCATGAAAACATGTGTACACAGGAAACTGACTGCGTGAAAGAAAAAAAAAAAGGTTTTTCCTGAGCTTACAGCCCACTGGAAACACAACTGTGTTTTATTCAGAGCCACTTAAACTCCAAATCTGAAGTGATTTTAATCCTTTCAATCAGAAACTCCTGATTTGGTTCTAAATCTGAGGAAACGCTCCCTTGCCAGCACAACTCTCAAGCCAGAAAAGCCTTGTATTTGCAATTCCCACTTGCACCTGCCTGGTGTGCAATAACTGCCCAAAGCCAGAGCTGTGAATTCGTACTAGCTGAACAGACAAGCTGCAGACATGGAAGCTCCAGGTAGCTTCAGCGCTTCCAAAGGAGGGATCTGGGACCTGCCTGCCCAAGATTTGAAAGGAAGGAGTTGGTTTTTTTCAATAGCTTCTGACTTGAGTCCACAGCCCAACGTGAGATACAAAGGAAGGCAATTTTACCAAACTGGAAGTTGGAGGTGATGCTGTAGATACTGTAGCCCACAGCACTGGTGCAGACTGAAGAGTGTCCAAAACAGAAGCAGGGGGTACAGCCCCTTGGATTGGAGGAATCCAGATGGAAAAATCCAGGTTTGCATCTGAAGACATGAAGGAAAGAGAACTCATTTCCCTGACGCTTAACCCCAGGTCATCGCTCGAATGCTTCTCATTCTTGAACCAAAGCCACGGGAGGAGAAGCTCACCTCTCACAGTGGAAGCCTTCCACGTTGTCCTTGCACGCGCACCGCCCCGTCTCCACGTTGCATTCCCCTGTGCTGCCAGCTGGATTGCAAGAGCAGGGCCTGCCGGAGTCAGGAGAGAGGACAACTCGTTCAGAGCCACGCAGAGAAAGCTTTCAAAAGAGCCCAGCGTTTTTTTTAGAGAGCTGCAGTCCCCCCTTACCTGCACCCAGCTTCGGAGAGGGAGTGGAAGCCCGGCTGGCAGCGGTCACACTTGTCCCCCATCACGCCGGGCTTGCAGCTGCACTGGCCGTAGCTGTCACACTGTGTGCTGAGGGAGCCTGTGGGGGCAGCAGGGACAGACACCTCAGCACACACACACACACAGTTCTGTCAGCCTCCAAGCTCTGAAACTTCACAAAACGGGCAAGGAATGTGGGAGAAGAAAGTGGGAAGCACAGCTTCAAGCTGTCTGACAGCTTACCTAAAGGCTGCCCCTGGTTCACAGGGACTTTTCCCTTGGCACTCCTAGACAGATGACTGATTATCTAGTTTTCCCAAACTATACTCAGCCTTTTATTCCTTCCTACCAACCAACCTTTTAATACAGAACTATAATTTTAACTTCAAATGGCATCCTTGTGCTTATTCCTGCTTCATCGACGCTTACCTTTGCACGCTTCTAATCCCGTGCCTGATTTATCCTGCAACACCCCATTTCTGATATTTTATTCCCTGAATTCCTTGTGTTCTCCCTAATCACCATCTCCCCTTTGCCAGGGGATATCCTGACCTCTCCCTTTCATGCTCCAATTTCCTCTCTCAATTCCCAAGTTGGATTTAAAGACTAAACTGCCCCCTTAGAGTGAGGCTGCATGTGCCACTATGAACCCCAACAAACTCTTGAGCAAAACTCTGGTTTTTGGAAGGACACCTTCCTCAGTACTGCTCTGTCCAAGTGCACTTGCACAAAAAGCAGCAGCAGGTTTCTTTAATCCACAGTGGACAGAATGCTTTCTCCCAAGCATCCCTGTAGCTAGCAGCCTTGGAGCTGTCAGCACTCCAAGAGTTAACTACCAGGAGAAAAAATGTTTTAATATACAGAAATAGTTGCTTGTTTCCACTTCAATCCACACCAGAAGATTATAGCAAAGTGAAGAGTTATAAGATGATTAGGCTGGACAGGACAGAAGAACTCACAAAACCTTTACCATATACAGCCAAAGTTCAAATCCCCTTTGCAGTCCCACTTAGGATTATTTAGGAAAAAAAACAGCACTCAGACAAAAAATAGCAACCTAAACATATCCAGGGGATTCAAATACACCCTGGGTGCCAATGTGCCTCGGGATACAAGCTGATGGCTAAGTTACACAGCCCTTTGAAAGCTGTCCCTAAAGACCTGAGAGGTCACCTCCCTGCATCTTCTCAACTGTCTCAGCTGACACCAACCCTCACCCATCTTAAAATAAGGTCTGACATGACATGGGACAGCAAACAGAAGAAGAAAGGGCCTTTATTGGTCAAAAATTTCACAACTATACAACTCTCTGACCAAATTAGATAGGAGATGCACCCTGGCAGACCTCTCCCTGGCTGCTTTTAGGGCATGCTGCAAGCAATTACTTATTCCAGCTCCTCTATTTTGAAACCTCACATCATACCTTACTATGTGTTACCACCCTTTTCTCTCCTTCCCCCTTACTTACTGTGGGCTGGTGTAGTTACAGGATCAATCCTTACAGGTCAGGTGGTTCCCTTGACAACAAAAAATTTGTTCTCCTGACACAATTCCCTCCACCTTTTTTTTTTTTTTTTTTTAAAAAAAAGGAGTTTAACTACATATTTTGAGATTACTTTGTTTTTATCTCATCCCCACCCCTTTTGTGTTTAATGTTTCACTGGTTTGTATTTATAGTGCCTGGACACTCAGTAGGAGTAAGTGATGCAGCAGCTAAAGTTCACTACAATTCCTCAGTATGAACAACTTCCAGAAATATCCACTCACATCATCTCGGTTATTAAGAATTTAAATGAGTTCTTTAGTACTGGGAGCGTCCACGGCAACACATACACAGTGAAAAAAAAACCCAAGCAAAGGAGCTCAGAACACATTTGAAGGAGTAAGTGCTGCAGGCATGAAGCATCTAACCCCAATTAGATCCGAGGACAGCTCAAACCAGAACTCAACACGATAAACATCTCATACGTGGAAGACCAAAAACATAAAGCAAGAAATAACCAAAGGAAAAGATGTGAGGGGGCTGTGCCTGGAGGCGTGCACAGCAGGCAGTGCTTACCTACGGGGTTGCAGCTGCAGGGCTGGCAGCCCTCGTCGCTGCCCAGGCGGTAGAAGCTGTCCCTGCAGCGCTCGCAGTGCGGACCGTCCGTGTTGTCGGCGCAGCCCGTGCAGTGGCCGCCGTGGCCCGTGGAGCGGTACAGCTCGGGGTCGAAGTAGCACTCCTGGGACCTCCCGTTGCAGTCACAAGCTGCAAAGACAAGGTGCCATCAGTGACCAGCCAACCCTGACGGCACAAAACCCTGCAAAGCTCAGGACTGAGTCGTAAAGGAGCTTTTAACCATCCGGAGCCCCGAGGCGTTTGTGCATCATGAGGACAAAAAGGGAGAAGCTGTTTTTGTGGTGGTTGAATGAGGCTGTAAGTATGAAACACACCAATTCTCATCTACATCCAGAAGAAAACCAGCACTTCACTCCCTTGCACATCAGGCTGCCATTTACAGCCAAAACGCTGCCCTCCCATACAGCAACATCGATCTCCATCATCCGAACAAGCGTGAGAAGGTAACAGCGAGGCTACTCCATGCTGTAAGGAGAGTTTCTCCCCTGGATTGCAAATCCCATCTGTCTAGGCAGCAAGACAACCCAGTTTCACCAGCCTGTTAAGGGGAAGACAAAGGTCTTGACCAGACAGCTGGGACAGATCAAGACACACAGAGGTCAGACAGGAAGAAAGCTTTTCTGTCTGAAAAAGCTTCCCCATAAAGTAAACTATCAGGAGCTGTGATCTGAGACACAAAACCAAGCAAACTGGTGTTCCATGACAGAGAGCTGCACTTTCAGTCCGGAACTGCTGCAACAACCTCAAAATGGGATGAAACAGTTGACAACTAACAGTTAACAATTAACTGCAAAAACCAATAACCCAAGTACAAGGGCAAGTCAGCAGATGCTAAATGAGGAGCTTTTGTAAGGGCAATTATACTCCAGCATACTAAACATACATTTCTTTTCTGCGGGTCCCACAAAGCACAAGACTCTACATTTTTGCAGCGCACCTCTTCCCTAAATGTTGCTCCCTACCCTTTTCCAGAACGGAGATGCCCCTTCCTAGGGATCTAGCTCCTACGGGATAGGAGCGGAACAACCAACAGTGCCATTAACTGCACCGACTGACTGCAACTGGGGTAACTCCAACCACGCAGGGCCAGCCTCAGTCCCCCAGCAGAGGCAGGGGACACAGCCCCTGCATGCAGCCTGTCCCCTGAAGGTGGCCACACGTACGCAGGCACTCGTTGGCACTCTCTGCCGTCGCTCTCCTCCACGGACGGTCGTTGAAGAAAGGAAGGCACTTCTCACAGTCGACCCCAAAGGTGTTGTGCTTGCAGTTGCAGACCAGCTTCCCAAGCTCGTTCTTCACGCACTCGCTCGCGTGCCCGTTGCATTTGCACCTGGTCAGAGAGGCAAGGAACGGGTAATTAAACTCTCAGGGATCCAGGTGACTCAGGGAACAACGCCCCAAACCAGGGACTGGACCTGAAGGTCTGAGAGGATACACAAAGGCAGATGGTCACAACAAAAGTGAGGGAGAACTCAACTGCTGTTGTTCAGCCTCAAAATGAGGAGACTCCAGGGAGATCTTATGGAGGCCTTCCAATATCTAAAGGGGGTTTTTGCAAGATGGAGAGAGACTTTTTACCGGGTCCTGTAGTGACGGGACAAGGGGCAATAGTTTTAAACTGAAAGAGGGTGGGTTGAGATCAGACATAAGGAAGGAATGTTCTGCAATGAGGGTGGTGAGGCACTGGCAGAGGCTTCCAGAGAAACTGCGGCTGCCCCAGCCCTGGCAGTGTTCAAGGCCAGGTTGGACGGGACTTGAGCTACTGGAAGATGTCCCTCTCCACAATGGGGGCTGGGTGGTCTCTGAAGGTCCCTTCCAAACCAAACCATCCTATAAAACAGAGAGGTGCAGAACACCCCAAGTAGGCATTTAGAAATGGGAGAAAGTTAACCACCTCCTTTGCAGTCTTCAGAGTAAGCTGGGCAGGAGAAGCAAAGATTTGGTTGGCTTTTGGTTAATACATTTTGCACAGCTTCTCCCTGGTGAGAGCCCAGAACACGGTGTGCTCGCTGGGTGTGGGCTACTGTGGTATCAGTAAGAAATCAAATAGTGCAGAGGTGACTAACACAGAAGTCCAGGGACCTCCAAGGCTGGTGGTACAGCCAGTACAAATCCCCATGTGGCCAAATCCCAGGCTCAGGACTGGTCTCTGCAAACAGTCCAAAGACTGCACTGGTCTTAGCTCTGTTTATTAAAACATTTTATCATCAACTACTTAAGGTTTAAACATTCTGCAGTAGGCTTTGGCAAAAGGAACAGACAACCACAACTGTGTTGTACAGCGCTCCAGATCTTCACAGGAGATAGTTCCCAAAACATATGTGAAGAAGAGACATTGAGATTTTTCTACTTACTGTTTTTCTAGCTACAGATAAAGGCAGAGAACAATTCAAACCATATTAAAAAAGTCACACAAAGCACAGGGCAGGAAAAAATTTCTTCTTTTGTTTTATATTTTTGTTACTATTTTCAACCTCCACCCTCCCAAATCACTTAATATTTCATCTAACGAAGGAAAAAAATATTCAGTCTCCATCAGCCCTGAAATTACAGACACAAAAGCTTATGCACAGTATCTGCAAGCTACGTAAAATTCATTCTACTGCATTTTTGGTTTAGGACAGTCAGTAAAGACCAGAGCCTAATGGTATGATGTGAGTATAACCAACATCTTTAAAGCAGTCTAGTAATCCTGACCAAAAGGTTTAAGTAAGAACGAGTTTTATTGTCTACTCACCTACCACCCACAGCAAAGTCAGAGATTGCATAGTAGTAAGACTTGAGAACTTTTGGGTCATTGAAAACTTCATCTCCAAATGTGTTCAGACGGTTGAGGGTCACTCTAATATCTGTAGCCGTCACCCATTCCTAGAGCAGACAGAAATCCCATCAGATGAGACATCAAACATCCCTCCGGAGAGCACAGCAGCGCTGTGTCATTAGCAGTTCTATTAAGAAAGCCATTCATCAATCAGCACGTTCCTTCCTCATCCTTCCCCCCTCTGCCCCTCGCAGCCTCACATGCCCCTGCCCCAGAGGCCTTACACCGCATCCTCTTGGTTCAAGTGAGTTTCCTGGACCCCACTCCTCTCTGGATACCCTTTCCAATGCCTCTTCACATCCTGACTGCTCTCAGCTGGGAAGCACCGGACAACCTCTCCAGCAAAAAGTGCAGCGCAGGAGATTATACCAGCTTGCTAAATGTAGGCATCCAGCCTGCCTGCAGTGCTCCTGCAAAGCCAGCAGCACCAATGGGAAAAGCTTTAGGGCACACTTGTCTGCAGACATACTGCGCCAGACTGAAAGTCACAGACAGACAGATGAATGAGGTCGGGGGAGGCTGAGGAAGACAAACGGACAGGCAGATCTGACTCACAACACAAGAGCTTTTCATAATATTTACACAGCACCTTCAACGCGCTGCCCTGCCCTCCTCCAGCAACAGCCAGCAAACGCAGCCTGTCCCCAAATTTCACATCAGCTTCAGCCCATGACTATCATTGGCACCTCCCTGGTTTTATTACAGCTTTGCAATGCCGTTTTCCTTCAAGCACCGTAAGAGAAGAACACAAGAAAAACACAACTGTACATACAACCGTGCTGCGGCTGCATCGCTGCTCAGCCGGCGCGACAAGATTGAGTGAGTTACAAACGCTGGCACGCACACGTGGAAAGGCCAAGCACAAAAGACACATTTACTTCAGTTCTGAAAAGCAACACCAGAGGTTTGTACATACTTTAGGAAACTGGCAGTCAGGTCTCTAGCCCTAAAACAGAGAAGTCTATCAGAAAATTACACACATCGCTAACATGAAATCTGTGCATTCACCATAACGATAAGACACAGTTTTCTGCAGGGGTTGGCTGCACGAACAAGGTGGCCAAACTGGTTCTTTTCCATTTCTTGAGTTCTTCCTTTCCCGTTAATCTTTATTTCTGTTTGCAGAAGCAAGACCCACCAGATTGTGCTCTCCTGCCTGGGGACCAGACAGGCGAGCCCCGAGCCTGCTGGGTGCTCACGTGTCACTCTGCCCCTGCTACTCTAAGAGGAAAGGGAAGTGGTGGCAATTCCAGCACTGAAAGGAAGACAAGTGTCATGGGTTTGCAAAAGTCCCCCTCCTTGGGGATTGAAAATAGTTTGTCCGGATAAATTTCCGGACAAGGGCCAATCAGGAGTTCAGGTGACGCCTTTGCCAATTACATCTTCAAGAAGAAACGGAAGAGAA
>JAWMRA010000005.1:24002928-24038541 GCA_035584735.1 Pseudotriccus pelzelni | reverse complement strand
TTTAGGAAACCTAAAAAAAAAAAAAAAAAAAAGGAAAGAAAGAAAAACAACAACAAAAAGCAACCCTACAGCTTATTACCTTTCCCTCACGTTTGTCCTATGTCCCAGTTTCCCGCAGAACTGCAATTCCATACACGTCATGGATGACTTTCACAGCTGCACAAGAGACAGATGGATGCAGGATAATACCTGGCGGGCTCGAGATAAGCCCGTGTGTCTGCTCACACCATCAGACACGGCGCAATAAAAGTTGTGTGGCCGCTGCTGGATATCCACCATGACAAAATGCAGGCACCAACAGCTGACTGATGCTGTGAAGAAACCACCCTGAGACAGGAGGCCCAGGAAATTGCTCTCCATCATTCCGTGCTCTAATTACATCTGGGATCTTGTCTCTGCAACCAGGACGGCCAGAGATGCTCACGGTTTAGGTTCAGTTTGGGGACACAGCTTCATAGATAAAGAATCCCACCAGAGACAGACCCTGCCTGCCTTCAGCTCCTCATCTGAAAAGCCTGGCTTTGGTCTGGGGCAAGCTCAGCAAAGTTAAGGCTCCTGAAAAGAAGTTATTTGTTTTTCACAGTGGTTACGACTATTGGGGAGAGGGAAATTGCAGAAACTCATGTATTTGCTGCACGGTACAGATCAGTACATTGTCCCTGTTTCCTCTGTATCATCACTTGCGCTTTATTGCCTAATATATATATTATTATTAATATATTATACATATTAATTTATTTTATATATTTATATCTTGGTTGCCTGCACAGCAATGTGATAAGGCCAAACCTCAATTGTTCAGAAATCCCAGACTCAGTCTTTTTTATTACTTACAATAATCACAAGGCCTAGTGAATGGTAACACACTAAAAACCCGATTTACCAAAAAGGCAGAAAACCTCAGCTCAGAAAGGCAGCTCCTCAGTTCGGGGTCAAGAGGACATCAGTGAGCTCAACTCCTTCCAAAACCTGGTGCTTCTTAAAATACAAGACATGCTCCAGCTTCCAGCCAACCTGTCAACACCAACACAATAGCCCTGCCTCGAGCGCTCTATTTTTAACATTTTCCATCCACGCAAAGGACAACTATTTAGTCAATCTAAAGGAAGCAGAACCAAAAGTGAGAGACTTGAACAGAACTATTTTTTAGGGCCAGCCCGATGAACAGGAGCACAAGCCACGCCCGTGGGCAGCCCAAATGCCTTGCAGGGATTGCTGAATTACAAACGGAGAGATGCCCAAAACTGCCCCATCAGCTGGGGGCACAACAGCACCTGATGGAGTTGAATTTGATGCACAAGTGGATGCTCATGTGTGGTCATAAGTGCCTTGTGCTTTGGCTGCCGTGGAGAAGAGGTGCTACAAAGGATAAAGCTGACCTTAAACAGCTTGTTATTTATTGGATGCATATAATCCCCTTAATTTTCCATAGGATGCCAAGGATCACACTGTAAATCTGAGCACTCCCAGTGAGCCCCCTGGCCTATGTACACGTGTGCACGCTATCTTTAGCCAACAAGCCCTTGCTTGCCTTGCTGGCAGGATTCAGCTTGTGCCCGGGTTGGAGACACCCTGCTCCTGAACAGTCACAAACTTGCGGAGTTGGAAGGAAACTATGCATTCAGCATCAAAAATAAAGTGACCCGGAGGTTCTTCAGTCTCTCCCAGCAGGAAGGAAAGGGCTGAGCACTCCAAAAAGCCCCAGCAGGACTCAGCAGCTTTCGTACCCAGGCGACTTCACGCTGCTTTCGAAACCAAGCCCTCTTTGGACACCTTTCAAGCATTATCTGGGGAGGAGGGAGCTGCCTGTTCACCACCTTTCCCCGAATGGGGGCAGGGGGAAGGATGAAGCTGCACTACAACACTGTGCCTGCCCTTGCAAAGGAGCTTTCCTTGATGTGACAGAACAAATATCTGCCCCTGTGCTCTGTTCCAAGCAGGAATGAACCAGGAGTTACCTTGGTGCACGCTCCGTGCAAAGCACCCCCAGAACCTGAACACCCCACCAGTGACCCCAGGACCTCTTCCCAGCACATCAGAGGCAGCTCCAGCCTGGCAGGTGGGCTGGATACTTCCAGCAAGAGTCAGATGGGCTGGATCCTCCCAGCAAGAGTCGTCTGGGCAGGAACTGCTGCATACCCATGCAAAAATGCATTGCTCCAAGGCTTTTCTTGCTCATCTTTATCTCTGTGTGGGCAGGACACGTACTAAAGGGAAACCTCAGTAAGAAAAGCCCTCAGGTATGCTAAACTCGTTTTCCATTCCTCCAGGCACCCACACATTCAGCTAGTAGGTGAAAGTTGCGTTTAAAAAAACCCCAAAACTTAGGACTAGTGAATTTGCAGGATCAAAGAGCACTTTTTCAGTTCCCCAAAAACCGGAAGGCGTAACCACTTTTAAATCTGTAATCTGCAAGGATTTATCACCCTTCCTTGGCTGGCTCTGGTGGCTGGCAGAGCAGCTCTACAGCTCTGTACAGGTGGCAGATGACTTGCAGGAAAACCTCCTCCTAAGAAGACCCGTTTGCCAACTTTAGTTAAAAAGCTTCCTAAGAGATGAAAAGAAATGCTGACGTAACACAAGAGCTGTTCTAGTAATTAGCCCAAATCACTCCATCCTCCTTATATTTAACTCTTAGATATGCAATGAATATCAGCAGTACAAGAGTCCTTCGTGGGACTCCAAGCCATAAACCACGGCAACTCCAAGCTCATAAACAGAAAAGCAAGTCATCGTGGTGTTATTAATTCTAAACTGAATAAGCCTATAAATTTAAATTGCACTGGGATGCACCACCTCCCTCTTCAGCATCGTTTATGAAAAATATTTAGTTTCACACTGATTATTTGTTTTAATAATTCTTTGTTGTGGAAAGCTTTAAAAAGGCAAACAAGTGGAACCATTTATCAAGTGATTTTTCCACTCTAGATCAATCTGTTGCCCTTGAATCTGCCTCCAGGATAGTCAGGCAGCTGCATAAATATCACTTTGCCCACTTAGTGGGTTATTAATTTTAAAAAATCTCATTATTACTGCTTATGCAAAGTCAGCTAAAACAAGCTAGGACAGCTGAATCTCCAATAAAGTGGTTTTGCATGAAGTAAAACTCCACAAGAATTCAGTTTTTTAACTTAAACACAGACATGAATGTCTTTTCTCTTAAAACTCTCCCCCAGAAACGCTCTCTGATCTCTCTCCCAACCTTTTTCTCTAGTTTTTTTTTTTTTTTTGCTTAAACTAATGAGCTGCAAAGTGGAATTTTCAAATTGCTCGTTTCCTTCCTTTTACAGAAGCTGAGCTTTCAAAGCTCACAGCAGCTCCCCCATAATCCAAAATCCCCACTTCTGAGTTCCTCTTAGAATCATTTAATCCCAGAATGGTCTGGCTTGGAAGGGACCTTAAAGACCACCTCGACCAAGCAGCCAAAGGCTGTGTGATTCCTTGCCCCCAGCTGCAGTGAGGGAGGGCAGGGCCGAGGGATGCCGATGTACCTTGAGAGGCCGTGAAGCCACACCTTCATTCCTCCCCTCCCAGATTATGAGCACCCCACTGAGCCCCAGGACAGCTATTCTGCAAGGACAGGCACAATTCAGGCACACGAAATGCCTCTGCCTTGTACTCTGTTGTCACAGCAACTAAACACAAAGGTTCACTGTCAGCATGAAAGCCTTGGGGTGGTGGAAGAGGAAATGGGGGAAGCAGCAGATGTGCAGGATAAAAACTGTGTGGAGATACAGTACAGAGATACGTGGCAAGTATTGGAGCAGATCCCAAGCTTCCTACAGCCCATCCTTATGGCTTATGCTTTGTTCTGGAGCATTATAGGATGGTTTGGGTCAGAAGGGACCTTTAAAGGTCACCATTCCAACCTCCCACAACGAACAGGGACACCTTCCACCAGCCCAGGTTGCTCCAAGCCCCGTCCAACCTGGCCTTGGACACATCCAGGGATCCAGGGGCAGCCACAGCTTCTCTGGGCAACCTGTGCCAGGGCCTGAACATCCTCATTGTAAAAGACATTTTTTCCCTATACCTAGTTTTAATCTACACCCCCCCCCCCCCCAAAACCATCAGCCCTTGTCCTAATCGCTACAGGCTCTGCTAAAAAGTTTGCCCCCACCTTTTTCAACCCTTTAAGTATCAACATGAAGAAGTCTAAAGATGATTTGATTGTTTTACCTTGGCAACATACTTCAAAGAAACACTGGTGTGTGTCTTTTAGGCACTGGAGACAGAAGATGCTCCAGGAATGCCTTGCCAACTATTAATTAATCCCTCTTTAAATACCGATTCAGAATGACCAGTAATCTTTTTCCAACAGTGTAAGAATCTTCCCCTTCAAAATCTTTCAACGTGCCTTTCTCAAGGATGTAAAAGCACGCAGACCTAGCAGTTACACCCTCTTAACTACAAATGCTTGTTTACACTTCAAAGCAGGCCTCTGCTACTCAAACTTAATTAATTAATCATTAAATCTGTGACAGAAGGAGTATGATGTTCCACTCTGCAACATCATCATCACTTAGTCCTGAAGGCTTTCTTCTCTGCAGGCAGATGCAAGAAAAAAAAAAAAGAAGTGCTTTCAGCATCTACCTCAGGAAGCAGGGCAGGCAGAAAGCCAGCACAGAATTTTTTTTTTAATTTCTTTTTGAGCGTGTCCTTATTTTACACCTGACAAGCCCATCCCAGTGTACCACTGAAGGAACCACCATTTCCCAGGAGTAGTAGCCAGGCATCATGTAACTTGCTGAAGAACTGCTACACATGAAACACCTATCAGAGGCTCCATGCCCACTTTCTAGCCCAAACCTTTTACAACCCATTACCTTTTCTGCAGAGTTACCTCTGCTGTTTCAGCTTTAGAATATCAACAGGAGAAAAAGGAAAAGCTGATAGGTTTCAACCGTATGTTTCAAGATGAGCTTCCCTCGAGCAGCCAGCACCTGAACAAAGCAAGGCCACAGACTGCTACGGGGACACACACTCCAGTTCTCCAGTCCCATTTGGGACTATTCTCAGCAAGTCTGGACAAGTGTCAGTGCTGACAGGGGGTGACATTCACAGAACGTCTCCCCTGTTACGCTCATCACGCACGGAGAGCGCAGGAGGGAGCTGAACTCTCCACACTCTCACATCCTCCACGAGTCCAAGGGCAACACCAACTCAAGTTTCTGGAGGTTCCTTGCAGCCGGGCTCCCAAAGCCCGGAGCAGCTCTCTTCGGTGGAGCGGAGGAAGCCCCGGGGATGCCCGGCCCCAGCAGCTGTGTGTTTGCAGGAAGGACAAAAGCCAGCGGGGCTGCCAGCGCTGCTGTGAATTTCAAAGCCTCATGCGATTTAGCCGGGCACAGTTCAAACTTTCTGGTACACAGCACTAATGACGCAGATTAACAATTCCAAACTCTATCCCTTTGGCTGAACCACCTCTCTTCCCACAACCCCTCTCTGTACCCTGTGTAAGCATTCAATACCACTCCCCTCGATGGATCACCCTTTCAAAACACGTCTCATTCCCTCCCACTGTTTTCAAGTTAATGTCGACTCTTTATGGGTGAGAGCAATAAAGAAAATCGGGATTTTGAGGGGACAGAAGGCCTGGGAGACAGGGTCCCTCCCAGCCACCAGAGCAGCATGTTAATGTTCTACCACGCAGCTCACAAAAGAACGTGCCACAGCCCCGCAGTTGCAAACCAGACTGAACGGCTGACATGAGAAAGGTGATAAATTCACAGACAAATTAACGAGGAGACATATTCAAGCACGAGGTTTCACAACGGGAAGAACTGAGATCCCTACGAGCATTTCTAACCTCCTCCATGTAATAACTGGTGACGCTGTCGGTGTCAGCAGCCCAGACCACAGCACTGCTGTAACTCGGCATCCAAACCCTCTGTTAATTAACAATCCTCCTGGTGAATAAGTACAACGAGACCAGAGCCAACGACTTCAAGTGCACCAAAAAAACAGCCCAGTGCCTTCCCTGGCACAAGAGTTTTACAGGGGCTGTACCCAAAGCTCTCAGCCTCTGCTGGTGACCACAGTGCTCATGAGCAGCCAGTGCCACAGCTGCACCACAGCTGCTCAAGTGATTTTTGGACACCACAGTGCTATGAATTATGAGTAAAACACGACTTGTCATCAAAAAACCATGTTACTGCCGTGTTTTTGCTTGAACTTGTAGAGAATCAAAGCGCAGAAAGGCAACAAACCCGACTTTGGGAATCTTCTGATGTTCTTCCCCAGGGCTACCCATGTACTTGCAGAGCCACAGACACGCATTTTCCTAGAGACTTCTAGGAATCTCTGGATTCCAAATTAAAAGATCTTTTACGAGTGCCTCTTGGATTATTTTTTTATGAAATTGTGTGCTCTGTACTCAAATGAAGATCGATGGCAGTCTGACAGGGAACGGAGAGAACCAACCTGGGCTGCAAGAGGTGCCCCAAGTTCAGAATTTACAGCTTTTCCAGCATCTTCCAACAAAGTTACAGGCTTCTCCTGACACAGCTCCTACAACTTAAAAGGAACAGTTAGGCTACGAGGAAATCTGCAGCACAGAAAATACACCTCAAGTGCTATGAAGCTTTTGGAAAAGCTCATCTCCGCATCCTTACTTCCAAAATAGTCCATATTTTGTTTTGTGAGGCAATCGGGCTTAGGCTGCCCCAGGGCTGGCCCCGCTCGGCCTCCCTGCAGTCAGGGCCGGCTGTTGGGAGGGAGGGTGTGAGAAAGGGGCAGCACACCCGCGGATGTGTGCGGAGTCACTCTGCTTAGAAAGCACAAGAGCGGTGACTCGTGTAATGCCGGTAATTTAATCAGTTAACTCATGCCTGCAGAGCCCGGATGGAGGGCACTGAAGGGCCATCCCAGCGCCGAGCAGCACTCCCAGCTCTGCCAGCGGTCCTGGTACAGCGGGACAGGGAGGGAGCAGGCTGGGAGGGAAAGCAGGAAGAAAAGCAGGTATCATTCAAAAGACACCACATGATGACAGTGGGATCACTCGCTTTATTTAGAGTTCCCAGTCCACTCCGCCCTGCCGTAGCAGCTGCCCCATCCCTGCAGCCCCAAATCTCTTTGCTCCAAGCTCTTCCTCACAACGCTGCTGGGAATCTGCAGTGACAAACATTCGTTTCTGAACGTTTCATCCTGGCATCACAGCTCAGGAAAACTTGTAACTGCCCTTCGATGACAGGTGTCCCCTCCACCCCAATCCCTAACGCACGTGAGAGGAGAAACTACAGAACACTGAGCAGAACATTGAGCATTTAACGATTCTGAACTTGCACTGTACTCCCCAGTCTGACCAAAATGAAACCACCAGCACCTTGTCTGTAGGCACGTATAAAGCAAGTGTTGAAGGGCAGTGGCAATGCTACGCAGGGAGGCCGAGGTGGCTGCTGGCACCAGAAGTGCAGGGAGCTCTCAGCTGAATAACCTCATCCTGGGGAGAGGGGAACCTTCCCAAACTGCACAGCCCGGGGAACATCTCAATACCAGGGAAATTGCAGCAGGAGGGAGGTGAAGCCCAGGCAGGTTGCAACGAGCTTCAGAAAGGAGAAAAAAATAGAGAGAGGGGCCATCAAACACAGGCAAATCAAACAGGAGGTCTGCAAGCTTAGAACAATCCCAGACTTAAGCAAGAGCTTCTGAACTGGTTCACTGAGCTGATTCGGTGTTGAGAAATCCCACATCCTACGTTACTCAGGCCAGGACAGCAGGACCCAGAAGGCCCAGGAAGGCAGCCAGTGAAAGCTGAGGAAGCAGCAGCTGGAAGGGAAGGGAAGGGACGCATCAGCTGCTGTAACACAATAAAAGCGGGTTGGCCGGGCGACAGGCGCAGCCAGGAGCAGGGCAGGGGGAGACACGCCGTGTAAACCGTGTTTTTCAGGAGCTGGGAGGCAAGGGCAGCAGGCAGGGCAGCCTGTCCAGGGCTGCTCCCCAGGGACCAACCCCGCAAGCTGCTGGGAAGTAAATCCCATTGCAAAATCCCACCGGATGGGAGCATGCAAAGGACTGCAGATGAAAGGACTATAAATAATCATCATAATCAGAGCCAACCACAGAAGTCCCGGGACAATAACATTTTCTTTTCACTCAGTCAAGCAGTCCCACTTAACACTGTGATACTAAGAAGCATCTGATGGTACTTTTTCCAGAAGAGACTGATCTTTCATTCCAGTAACCTCTGTAAGAGATACTCTCAGTGCAATCTGAATCTTTCAAAGCATGTATCTTCCACTCCACAACCTTGGAAGCACAGCATAAGAAAGCACCAAGAAAACAGCCCATTTATCCCTCTTCAAGAGGTTCAAGGCAACAATTTGCTTAAAGATTCCAAGACACGCTATCTTTTAATTCAAAGATTAGAAAGATTCACCTTCCTGAAACAAAATATACAGGGAAGGGAAAGAATTTATTTATGAAAAGGCAAACAACCACCTGTTCAGCATCCCTGGTGTTTTCCCCACCACCACAATAAACCCAAACCAGCCCAAGTGCAACACACTGCACAAGCAACAGCTCACTGAGCTGGGGACAAGGTTTTATTCTGATGCTGAGTGGGCTGAGCTATAAAAGCAGACCTTGAAAAAAAAAAAAACCCCACAACTCTTCAAGATAAAAGCAGAGTACTTAAAACTGGGCTGGTGCCAACTGCAAACTCTACAGTGCTCCCTCAGCCTTGGAGCACCTGAAGGAACGAGCATTTTGGGCAAACCACTGGCAAGACAAAGGCTACCACACACAGCCAGCCACTGCCCACTTCAACACATGCGCTGAAGAACCCCTGTTATCAAGCAGGTTTAGATGCTGAGTACGTTTTAGGGAGTTTGGGGTGGTTTTTAAGAGGTGATCTTTCCATTACAAAGGGTTCAGACCAGTGCAAGGGCAGCCCTCCTCCTTTCCACTTCAGGCCATGAGTAGGGGCCAGGTGCCACTCCTGAAGCCACTTAACAATTGTGCACCCTGATCTTCCCACAGGAGCACCTCAAGGCCCCAAGGATGAATTAGAGATTTACCTCGTCCTCCTGTAAAGCACAGGACCCACTACAGTGCCAAGTCAGATAAGCAGCTCTCCAAATACACCCAAGTCTACAAAGGAAACAACAACATTACAGAAAGCTGAGCTGAGAACCCACAAATCCTGGGTCTTCGCAAGATCTCAATATATCATCTCTACAAACGCCTTAAAAGCCTTCCCCTTCCCCCAGAAAAAACACCAAACCCCCAAACCAACTGTACAAATAAGCCCTCAAGCTCCCTGGTAGTGTACCTCCCATGTACAAGATGGTACTAGCTTGCCTACTAAAGGGGAGGAAAAAAAAAAATCCAATAATAGTTTTTGGATACTATTTCTAAAAGAGGAAATTTTGAAATTCTCCGCTGCCGAACACAGCTGTGTTGTGTCAGAACTGCAGGCGTGATTACCACTGGAAACAGCTCTTTGATGACTATCACACAGGAATATCTAAAACAAGTAGAAGCATGGAAACAAAAAGTGCTTTGCCACCCAGTTTCAAAACAAAATGCTGAATTGAAGATCACTGAATAATATATTAATGGGGTTGGTTGGGGTTTGGAGGGCTTTTTTTGGTAAAAGATCTCTCAAATAGGGCTGGACCGGTAGAAAAAAAAGATTAAAGTCTGAAGGGGTTTTTTTAAATTTAAATAAAATTACCTTGCCATTTCATATCCTTTTACAGTTGATGGGTTTTCCAAGCCTCTACGTGAGAAAAATTCCTAGAAATCATTAAGTTTTACCTCAAAAGTACCTAAAACCCCACCAAGGCTAACAGCAGCTTGCACCTCCAACTGGCAGGCTACAAAAGGCAGCTTCTCCTCTCAAGTATTCCTGGTCCTGTTTGACAACTGCACATGTCTACCAGCAGCAGCTCTCTCTAATCTCACAGCGCAGTTGCTTCATTAGCAGCTGTCCTGAAGCTCTCATCAATGCTGGTGTGACAGCCAACATCGCCAGCACACTGTGAAAATCCGACATTACTCGAGGAATAAGAGCAATTCCGAATGCATCCTCTGGAAATGGCTAATCCTAATATCACAAAGAGTTCCAAATGCAGCTGGGGGTTGTCACATCCTCAACAGAAGCAGCCACACTCATCCCTCACTTAAAGCCTGTAAAGCATGATTTGAGACACGCAGGGCTACTCTGTACCTGGGGGAACAATATATTCCTTTTTGTGTGGTGGGACAACAGACCCAGCAAGGCTTCTGCGATTTACTGGGAAACTATGAAACTCACGTCATTTTCTAATCAAAACACACCATGGTAGCCACCAATAAGCAGGATCTCATGGTTAAGAGATATGTAAAGGCAGGCTGATATGGTTCTTCCCAGACAGGAGCTCACATGGAAGGAGGCAGACCCCTGGCTGAGCTCCCACAGGTTATTACGGACCAGGCACAGTGATGCAACTTGCTCAGTTTGACACGCCAGACCTCGCATCCCACAGGTACAAGACAGAGGCACACAGTGATCCTGCAGGAAGTCACTCAGCACGCCCTCACCGGCGGCTGCAAATGATGAATTGAGGCCCCAGGACACAAGCAGGAGGTCTCAGCCTGACAGAGGCTTTACAATTAAGGACAACGCTCACGGTTCTGTTTTCCAGAATGACGGTGAACTCGAGGTCCGAGTTTCCCATCCCATCCATCTGCGCTGGAAATTCTTTTCTCTTTGTGTTGTTTGCAGAGCAATCATGTTTTTCATTTCCGTGGGAAGCAGCAGCCTGGGATTTTCACTTGCAGGCTCAGAGAGGCCAGGAGAGCCTCCCGAAGCCTCGGGCTACAAGAGAAACACTACCTAATAAGCCAGAAGTTTTCCGGCACGCTAACAATTCTGAGCAGCAAACAACAGTTTCCAAGGCTTAAACCTACAGAAGGAGCTATTTGAGTGTGTGAAAACCAGCGATTAATCCTTCGACCAACTCAGGGCAGGCACCACAAATACCAGCTGGTTTTGCATCAAAATACCGCACGGTTCCAACTCTCCCCACCCCCCCAAAACAAGCATTCTGCCATGTATAGTATTCCCAA
This sequence comes from Pseudotriccus pelzelni, assembly GCA_035584735.1. Taxonomy (NCBI): domain Eukaryota; kingdom Metazoa; phylum Chordata; class Aves; order Passeriformes; family Tyrannidae; genus Pseudotriccus; species Pseudotriccus pelzelni. Next base: position 24,027,492 of record JAWMRA010000005.1, on the reverse strand, counting down.
AGGCGTCATGCAGTGGCATCAGCATCCCAAGACAGAGCAGGAGAAAACCTGGGAATTTAAAGGGTATGCAGGAAGTGATAAAGAGCTTTAAAGCTCCTTTATATAACTTCGCTGAACAACTGCTGGCCATTAAAAGCCCTGATCTCTTCACTGCTCATGTTGAAACCTGCAAAATGTAAATCAAGCCTTTTGGAGGCCAACTAAAATAGAGTCTCCCCCAGGGCTCCACAAATACCACGGCGAAGCCGCTGCGGGCGCAGGGCCGGCCCTTCCCAACCTGGGCTCCACAGGCCTGCCAGGGCTTCCCGGCACACCCCGAAACACCAGCCTGGGCGCCGGAAAAGCTCCCTGGACGCTTTAATTACCATTTCTCCCCGTTTTCAAATTGCAGCTACGCCAGGCAGAGCCTCACGTGCGTACATCCTGCCTGCACCACGGTGGTTCCCTAAGGAAGGCAGCGAACCGCAGCCTCGTAAAGTTTTAATGGGATAACCGGCAAACCCAGGGCATCGCTCCGCTGAATGAAACAAAGCAACTGCGTCCCGGCGGTATAAACTACCTACTTGATTTAAGGCACGTTTTATAGCCCTCCCTTCTGGAAAAAAAAAAAAATAAAAAATCTGGTTTTCTGTACTAACTCAAAAAAAAAGTCTCATCTGCTACGAACAACAGGCAAATCAAGCCGGGGCCGAGTACAAGAACTGGCACCTCGCCTGGGTTTCCTTGTAAATGCCTTCAAATGGCAGTCATGCCCCAAACCGCGCTTCGCAGACAAAGTATATATAACCAGGCATCATCGCTCTCCTCAAAGCCAAATAAAGGACTGAGCGGGTAGAGAAGGGGGTGGCGAAGGAGACGGGCAGCCCACTTCAACAACCAATTGCTTCATGAGTTTTTCTTTACTTTATACACACAAGACACCACCCAGCTCAGCGACATGCGTTTCTAGGCTGGTCTGCTTTAGGGATTTCAGGAGCCAACATGCTTTTAACACAGGCAACCAGCAATTCCATCTCTCTCCTTGTGAAAGGCAGGCTAAGCAGAGGGCTGCTTCCAGGGCTGAACACCAGCTCCTCTTCCCAGGCGATGAGAGAAGCGGTCGGAATTGGTCTTTCCTGCCTAGCAGACAGTCCTGAATCCACAGCTGAGGCCACCAGCACCATCAGTCAAGCACATCTCCTGGGCACTGTCCCCGCTGACGTGCGGCGGGCAGTCACCACACCGGGAATGCCAGGCCACAGCGCTCCTGGCTCGCAGGCTGCAGATAAAAGCACGGCTGCTCTCAGTGGAGATGGGGTCACCCCAGCACGGAACAGCCACCAGCATGCTGAGGACGCTGCCTCTTTGTCCGAGGAACAAAACACTGGGATCACAAAAGCTGAAATCGAGCACATCCGGCCAGAGGGTAAAAGTGGTGGGGAAAAACGAGAGGTGGCTCTAGCGGGGCCGGCCGGGAAGGTGATGCGAAGGCACACACAGACGTGGGTAGAAGAGGTGTAGAAACAGCACACAGAAATTAGAGCTGCAGAAAGAAAGAGCGAGAAGCTGCTCTGGAAAATTATACGGCATCTGAAAAAAATGCGAACCTTTGCCCTCCAAAAGTACTCCATGTACCTCCACGCTGTTTCTTTTCCTCTTCTTCCAGTGTTCAAAAGAGCAGCTTAAACACAAGGCTTTGTTCTGGTGCATTAGGGGTCTAAACAGCAAAGCTGTGCTCAAAGTGGCGGGGAGATGCCAGAACTACCCCAATGCTCCCAGGACAGGCGAACAGCACATGTTGTAAAAATAATGTGACTTCACATAAAAAAAAAAAAAAAAAAAGAACAGACAACTAACTACGCACAGTGATGCCTTGGCTTCCATCTTCTATTTGGGGCACCGCTGCCCCAAAGTCCCTTTTTTTGGGAATATATGGGAACACAGCAGGAGGGCAGTGTCGGAGGGAAAAAAAAAAATAAATCACTGGCGGGGTCAAGTCTAAATCAGAAGTGATTCAACCTGAGGAGCTGGAAAACAGGGCTAGCCAAGGGATATTTTTAAGAAAAGTGGAAGAAGGGACACAGTGGTGCTCCGTCCTCCTCTCGTCCACTAACCTAATTATCCAGACACAACCCTGTGAAGGAGTTCAACTCCCCCCTTCTCCTGATTTACAGCGGCAAACTCACGTCTCTAGGCCTCCTGGGGGGGGACTCTTACTCAGGGGGTCTTAATACCCTCTAGCACAAAGAGAAACAGCTTTTATAACTCCAGATGTTCCTGGTGCAGGGAGTGGTAATTACCCCAATTCCCCTCTCCGCAGGGAGCACCCTAATTTCTGGGCACAGATCTCCTTTCCTAACAACTCTGGGGATCCAAACCTTTAACTCTCAGTAGAAGGGATCTGTGTTGTATTTTTCTGTATCAGGCTATTTGCTGGCATCCAGTCCCAAAACTAAGGGTTTCGGAACCTTCTTACAACTCCCAGTTTAAAACAAGTTTAAAGAAACCCACATTCCCATGTTGGCAACGGAACCGCAGCTCTTACTGACCTTTCGCAGGCTCCTCTGAAATGTTAAGACTGTTCTACGCGGGCTGAACTTCGCTGGATGTTAATCAAGACATCTCAAACTGCCAAAACCCTCAGCACAGGGCAGCCTGGAGCCGACACTGCTGGTCCTGAGCGGGTGCAAAGCAGCACTAACCGCTCAGGATACCAGTGCTTCTAGAAATGAAGGCGACTGCAGCGTCAAACAAGGATACGGGTCTGAGCACAGAACTTAAACCTCAAAGCCCAGGCACAGCTAACTGCACAGAAGGGCTTTGTGCCCCAGAATGCCTCTACATCCTACAGAGTGTGTAAATACTTGTCAAGCTCTTTGCCTCCTTCTCTTAGTGATGTCAATAATTAAGCGTCCCAAAGACCACGGTGCCCGCGGGCACCCAACAGCTCAGGCAAAGAAAGATGGTTTGACCTCACACAAGTAGAGCAGAGCAGTGCTGCAAAAGAGTTTGGGGCACTTCAGTCTAAAACTGCACTTGCAGTGCTCGAGAGCTCTTCAACTTGCCATGAACTCAGCAACACGTACAGAGTTGTACGGGAATATTTACAGCACGTGCACAGAGAGCTTAATGCTCCGCTGTTCGTCACTGTAAAACTAACTCCTGCCACCACCACCATGCCCACAGCAAGCTTCTGATTCTTAAAAGGCTTTACACTGCAAACACCCCACCCAAAAAACTAACTGGGAAAAACCAGGTCGCAAAAAAAAACCCCCCTCAAATATGTGAAAGTCAGCCAGGCAGCTTTTGCTTAAAAGTTGCACTCTCATTGAAAAACGTGGTAGAGCAAATTCACAAAGCTACAAGAGCCTGCAAACAAATCCAGAACCCAAGGGAATGTGTTGCAATCCCACAGTATTTCCAAGATGAAGTTTTTTCATCAAATAAATGTGCGTATTACTTCAAAGCCCAGGATGCAGCACACTGTTTGCTCCAGCACACTGGAAAAATACTCCTGTTTTTCAAAGAACACCCATACACACCCACTGCACAAAAGACAGCAGCAATACAGATATGTCTATAAAGTTTTGCCTTGATAACGAGAAGTACAATTTCTATTAAAAAAGAAGTTGAGATCAAATCTCAGCTTACCAGTTTTTCCAGGAGTCCCGAATAAAACATTCCGACCGTACAAAGAAACAAAGAAAAGAAGATAACAAGGCTTTAATAACCTACCTCCCCTTATCTGATCAACAAGACGTACTTACATGGTATATTTATTTTGAAGCTCCTAACACAAAGGAACACTTCAGGGCAGCGAGGCACTCCAGGCTTCTGGGGCACACCAATGCCAGGTGACCCCAGGTACAGGACTCAGTGTCATCATCTCCATCTCACCAACACCAGGTGGGAGCTTTCACACAACCTGTCCTCAGGCTGTGAAACCCAAGACACAGCTCCCCACAACTTTTCCCCCCCTGAATTATGCTGTTATCGATGCTAAACTTAAGGCTCAGCAGCTGCTCTTGATTAGAAGCTGTGAATGGTTGCAATGGGGCCTTCTTTAATTTTTCCTTGATTTAATGACATGATGATATGAGCTGTGGTTTCAACTTTCCATTGGCTGGCTCATCTTCTAGTTCTAAACCATTACCCCTTCTCCATGTCACAACAGCTTGAATAAATTAATGAAGAGAAGAAAATAGCTTGTCCACAAACCAAAGCAAAGGCTACAATCCTTTATCCTAAAGGAATCTCGGGGAACATAAATTAATCAGAAAATCCATCCTTCCTTTTTTGACTCGCTGTGATGGGTTCCTCAGCAATGCTGACTGCTGACACACCTAACCCACCCAGCAATTACAGGAGAACACCGCCCCGGGGATAAGAGGATACAGAGCAGATGTGCCCTCGTACACACGCGATTTCGCACAGTGCTCACCACTTTTCAAACCGACATCTCCCACCTGGACCACAAGCCTGCCGTCTGGAAAACTCCAGGATCCAACCTGGGGCTTGGCAGTGCTGGGATACAGGCTGAGCTTGATGATCTTACAGGTCTTTTCATAGAATCCTGGAATGGCTTGGGTTGGAAGGGACCTTAAAAACCATCCAGACCCACCCCCTGCCACAGGCAGGGACACCTTCCACTAGCCCAGGTTGCTTCAAGCCTCATCCAGCCTGGCCTTGGACACTTCTCTGGGCAGCCTGTGCCAGGGCCTCCCCACCCTGACAGGGAAGAATTTCTTCCTAATACTATTCCAACCTAAATAACCTGATGATTCCTGGTGCATGGGCAGCACACGATCACTGTGAGCACACCACTGCCAACGGCCTCTGGCAGCACAAGCTGCCCTTCTCACAAACCAAGAGCACATCCAACACAGACCACAATGGAGCGTTCCCTGCAACATTCATTGGAGAAGGCTTAAAATAAACTTTACCTAGCACAGTTGGGCAGCTGCAAGCACACCGTCAGCCGAGAGGTGAAGAGTCAGTGCAGGGCCAGACCCTCAGCTGAGGGCACCCCTGACACAGCTGAGGGGTGCAGGAACCATTGACTTAGACCAGGTGATCACAGCTGGGGACCTGCATAGCGAGGAGCTCTTGCACCCCCACCTGAACCCTGCCCTGGAGGTGCCCCATGAGTGGGGCTGCCACTCAGCACAGAACCCCAGCATGGGTCAGGCTGGAAGGGACCAAAGTGGCTCATCTGGTCCCACCTCCCTGCTCCAGCAAGGTCATCCCAGAGCACATGGAACACGAATGTGTCCAGACAGCTCTGGAATATCTCCAGTGAGGGAGACTCCACACCCCCTCTGGTCTCAGCATTGCACAGCAAAGAAGGTCTTCCTCCTGTCCAGGTGGAACTTCCTGAGCATCAGTTCCTGCCCACGGCCTCTTGTCCCATTGCTGGGCCCCCCGAGCAGAACCTGGTCCATCCTCTGACACCCTCCCTTTGGATACCAATACACATTAATGAGATCCCCTCTCGGTGTCTCTTCCCGAGGCTGAGCAGCCCCAGCTCCCTCAGCCTTTCCTGCTCCCAGACATGCTCCATCCCTTCGGCATCCTCACAGCCTCTGCTGGACCCGCTCCAGGAGCTCCATGTCTCCTGTCCTGAGGAGCCCAGAGCTGGTCCCAGCCCTGCAGATGTGCCTCACGGGGCTGACAGAGGGGCAGGATCCCCTCCCTGACCTGCTGGCAGTGCTCTTCCTGATGCACCCCAGGATCCCACTGCCCACCAGGACCCGCGGCTCCCTCCGCGCCACGGGTCGCCCCCAGCCCTACGGATGCGCCGGGTCACTCCCGCCCGGCGGAGCCCCCTGCCCCTTACCCAGGTGCAGGGTGAGGTTGACGGCGGTGGGGTGCTGCACGCCGGCCAGCATCGTGCGGCTCTGCCACCAGGTCGCGTCGGCCGGGCTGTTGTAGTCGGTGAGGAAGGCGGCCCCGTGGCTCAGGTGCGGCTGGGCGGCGTCGCAGAGGTGGCAGGACTGCGTGACGCCGGTGACCCCGGTCTGCACGCAGTACTCCTCGGCCGGCGCCCCGCACGTGTGCGTGGCCAGCACCGTGGCGTTGAACGCCGCGTTCACGAACTCGGGCATGCAGCGCTGCGCCCGCCCGCTCCGCTCCTCCGCGCACTCGTCCATGGCGCCGCCGCACCGCGCGGGCACCCACAGCCACAGCACCCACAGCCACAGCGCCCGGCGCTCGCCGCCGCCTCCCCTCATGGCGGGGCCGCGGGACCGGCGGGGGCGCTGGGGAGGGGGGTGGGTGTGTGGGTCGCTCGCTCCCTCGCTGGCTCGCCGGGTGCCGCCGCTCCGCGCCGGCCGCGGGCTGGGACGGGCGAGGCCCGGCGAGGCGAGGCGGGGCGGGCGCGGGGCAGGCCGGGAGCGGAGTCCCGCGGCGGAGCGGGGCCAGGGCCGCCCCCGCCGGCCGGAATGCGCCGCCTTAAAGCGGCGATGGCGGCGGTGGGGCCGGACGGGGGCGCCTTTCCCGCCCAGGGCCCGAGGGAGCGGCCGCCCTCAGGGCACAGCGCGCACCGCCGGTGGCGGCGGGAGGGCCCCCGCGGGGCTGCCCCGTGCGCGCAGCCGTTTTGGTTGGAAAAAGGCCTCGATCATCGACGAAAGGACCAGGGTTGTCGAGTCCAACCCATGACCCGTCGCCACTTTTTCACCCAGCCCGGAGCACTGAGTGTCATGCCGAGTCTTTCCTTAAACACCTCCAGGGACGGTGAGTCCACCTCCTCCCCGGGCAGCCCATTCCAACGTCTAATCACCCTTTCTGTGAAGAAATCCCTTCTGATGTCCAACCTGAAGCTCCCCTGGCGTAGCTCGAGACTATGTCCCGTCACTGGTTGCCTGGGGAAGGAGGCCGATCCCACCTGGCTACACCTCCTTTCGGGTGGCTGTAGAGAGCCAGAAGGTCCCCCCGAGCCTCCTTTTCTCCAGGCTGAGCCCCCCCAGCTCCCTCAGCCGCTCCTCATCAGGCTTGTGCTCCAGCCCCTTCCCCAGCTGCATTGCCCTGCTCTGGACTTGCTCCAGCCCCTCGATGTCCTTCGTGAATTGAGGGGCCCAGAACCAGACACAGCACTCGAGGCGTGGCCTCACCTGGGCACACGGTCGCTCACGTTCAACCACCTGTCGATTGGCACCCCCAGGTCCTTTCTTTCATTTAAACGCTTTTCACAGAAAAAAAAAAAAAAATCACGTTTCTTGAGAAATGTTGGAAAAGTGGTTGTGCTTCGCCAGGCAGACGGTGCTCAACCTGGATGGTTTGTGCCCTCCGCGGGTGTGACTTGAAGTGAGTCTGAGGGGACCCACCTCAGCTGCTGTAATTTTTAATGAACTTTTGGTTATTGCCATGCCTAAGCCCAGATCTGCAGGCTGCTGAGAGGCATCGGCACAGTCAGACCTGGCCAAAGACTGCATTATGGCTTTTAGCTGTCATAAGATCTTCCTGTGACTTTTCAGGTTGAGGAACTGTGTAAAGCTTGTGTGAAATCCAGGAATCCTATAAAGCCAGAATATCCCTGCCCATGGCAAGGGGTTGGACTCGATGGCCTTTAAAAGGTTCTTTACAACTCAAACCATTCTGTGATTCTATAAAGCTGCTTTAACAGGAGAAAGTGCCTCCAGAAGGCTGCTCAGGAAACAGGAAACTACTCCTCGAGATAGAAATTGATAGGGGAGTCAAGGAAAGGCTTTGTAAACTCGGTTTATATCCTGGGAAAGCCTGAATACAGCATGTAGCCAAAAGAACTGAAAAAAATACAGACTATATTTCTTCGGGGAAAAAAACGCGCTTTGTTGTTTTAGAGTAAACACACGTATCCTACAGAGGCCAACCCTTCGCTTGTTGCCTTAACAGCCGGTGCCGGACTGTTCACGAGGTCAGGGCAGACGCTCTGGGAAGGACGTGCTGATGCTCCTCGGGCTCAATAACAGCCGGTCTGTTTGGGAGTGGGCACGGCAGGACAGGCTGCACATGGAGCAGCTCATCGTGAAGGAAGGAAGGATTAGGATAGAGGTGAGAAGCGGGCAGGGAACTCCGAGTGGGATCAAAGGGTGTTGCCACAGATCCCACTCAGTGGAGCAACGGGATGTCTGTCTGTGTGTGGGAGGTTCCCATAGGTAATGGGAAAAAATCAGCCTCATGCAAAATTCTTGGGTTTAAAGATGGTCAGTTTTTGTATCTAAAACCAAATCATTTCCTTGATTTTTTTTTTTTTTAAACGAATCATTTCCCAGCATTTCCAAGCACATAGGAAGGGCCATCCTCAACATTTTATGTGAAGTCATCCCGGCCATTTCCAGGGTACTGATTCTAACAAATCCTGAGAAAAATATATCTGCTGCTGTTTCATAGTTGTCATCAAAATCCGCTCCATACTCTTAATGCAATTTCACCTTGACACACATATTTAAAGCAGTCAAGATCGAGTGATGCAGTTATATTTCAACTGGTAAACCTACACTCATTGAACTGAAACTAGAATGAAGTCTCATATGCCTATAAACACATGACCTGTGCTTTCCTTTTAATATCTTACCTACTAAAATAATCTATCAAAGCGTTGCAGCGTATTCCCCACACACCCACTTCCTTCCCAACGCAGAAAAAAGCATCCTCTTGTGAAATAATTGTGCCTTGGAAAGCACAGAATCTGGAGAACTCGTGTGACTTTGCAATGCTTATGGGGTGAATAATTATAAAAACGTCTTGGTCAATAAATTTTTACGACTGGCAACTCCCACCAAGAAGAGTGAGTCATCCTGCATGGCAGGAGTGGCCTGAAAGGAAGGAAGGAAGGACTGTTTGATAGGATGGGCACCTACAGTTAACCAGCTGTTAAACAGGAATATTTGTGGATAAGGTTCGTGTCTGTGCTGGGCTTAGCACAGTCATGAAGCTTATCCACAGATATTAACAGTAAATTAATAGTTACTGTAAGTTAACTGTAGAAATGGGTATGTTATTACTTTCTGTTCTTTTGTCGGTACACAGAGCAGGTTAAATGAATGAGAACAAGTGGGGAGACAGTAAGAACAAATAGGAGAATTGCAAAAAAAAAAAAGGAAAAGCAACATAAAAACCCGAAAGGAAACAGCTTTTATAAAAGCAACTCTTACAGGAAATTCTGTCAGCTCTCAGAAGGCCAGAACTCCCAAGGCTGGCAGTCTCGCTCTTAGAATACATCTCTTTTAGAGAAAAAAAAAAAATGAAAAAGAATAAGAAAAGCAGTGTTTTCTTTCCTTTTGATAAAAAAACCCACTGCAACAGTGTGGTGTGGGCCCGCAAGGCAAGCTGAAATTCCAAATTAAGAGCACCATTGGTCTCTGTCCTTCTACAGCAGCTCAGACCAAGCACTAGCACACCTATGCACCAAGATATTGGACCCATTTGGGGCTTAGGAGGTCCAGAGTGTTTTTAGTAAGAGTCACAGGGCAGCACTCACTTTAAATTTCAGTCTTCCCATAGTTATTTAGCATCAGCATCCGTTCACAGACAACATTTGTGCATTTGGGAAAGGAAAACTCTAAGGGAATGTGCTCAGGAGACCTTTGTGGCTCCATGTGTGTCAATTTAATTAAGACAGGGAAGCCACCCAAGCAAGCTTAGGAAATGTCTCTTGTCACACTCTGGCTGGTTTGGGCAACCTAAGAAGTAGTTTCCAGCAGCTTTCCTGCCCTGCTCTTTGTCATGCAGGGGCTTCCCGCCGGCCCCGCTGCTTTTCTCCCTGCGGACACAATCCAAACAACAGTAATCGCAGCAGACATCCACTCCCCGGCCACCAAATAGCCAAAAAGACTTAAAAGAAAGCAAATGAGTCAGCAGATCCACCAAAGGGTCAGCGCAGAAGAGTCAAAATTCAGAAAGGCTGGGTGACAAAACTCAGATGCTTTTACAGGATGTGAAAAGAAACCCCCGTGCAGTCTCCAGCAGGGCGGTGGGGACAAACACAGCGCAGGATTGGTGTCACAGGGCATCAGAGATGCAGTTCTGTATTAAAACAGGGCTTAAAGCCATCCTGCTCAGAGAAATTCTTCCACGGCCAAGGGCAGGTGTGCACGCTCTGCGAAATCACTTGGTAAACACCTGAGGCATCCGTTATCAGTACAAGTACAGAACGAGTCATAGAATCTTACTAGTTATTAAATATTCATCCTATATTGTGATTTTATGGAAGCAGAAAGTTACTGTAATCCTATAAATAGAACTGAGAAAGAAAGCCATGAAATCAGATGTTTCATAAAACGGTTTATTTGACTTTCTTAGCCATTCTTTTGCATATTATCCCAAATAACCTTGTACAGCAGCTGTGGGTAGTTGCTGTAAAAGTGAATAAAAATCTACTTCTGAATCTCTTCATGTGAGGTAATCTGCATCTTAAAAGTTTCTGCAAACCCAGGAGAAATGAAAAACATGAGCTGATTATTTTATCTCTTTTCTGAAGGGGGTCTGGGATGTTGCCTCATTTTCTCTCATTAATACTGTAATACTGGGAAAAAAATATGCTAAAACAAAAATAAAACATGAAAGGCCTGTGCAGTTTTTCATCTTCTCATGGTGGATTCAAACACAGCCCATCCCTTTAACTTTTTTCATGTATATGAGCTGAATTTGTAATCTTTTATTCCTAGCAGAGAAGATTTGTATATGTTATCTTCACTCCTTTCATTCTGTGGTGTAGTCCTGTGCTGAATTTAATAACACACATCTTGCAGTTAGACCATGGCAGTAACATCAGAGAGACCTAAGCCAGACCAAATTATTCTTCCTTCCCCTCTCCAAGCCCTCCCCTTTGCCTGTCCCATATCTTTCCCGTTGGGAAAGGGCCATGCATGGATGGGTGCATTCAGCCTGGAAACATCCAGTGGGTCTCATGGAGAAGGGAAGTTCCTTGGCACTTCCCTTCCCTTCTCCCTCCCAGTCTCAGCCACTACACCAGCTCTGCATGGATGAAAGTCTGCCGGAGGAGTGGATTAGATTTATTTCTCTATGGCATTAAATTTACAGCAGAGAGATGCTAAATTCTCTGGGAATTTAGCCACCTTCATCTTTGCGCTCTACAGGGTCCACCGATGGATGCCGTGCCACCAAAACCACCCAGCAATAATTAGGTTTCCAACACACCAGTGAAATTCTCTCTGTAAAGAGCAGGACTCGTTTACCCAGATCCACTTGGATCATGCCTGAGTCCTGCTCTTCAGTGCCTTGCATATCTACGTAAATCCTTCCCAGGCAGGAGCTGGGGCTGTTTACACTAAAACATTCCCAGCTGAACTATCTTCCAGGCCTGCTAAAATGTAGCGTGTGTGTTGGGGGTGGCCATGGGTGTCTCACCACGTAGGGTGTTGACCTGTGTGACCACAATGAAGTTGTTTAAAAATATCCTTCCTGACCTTCCAGATGAATTCCCAAGATTGTTTTCAACAGAGAGCTAGATAACTTCTTTTGCCCAGTGCCAACAGGGCTGAGATTTTCTTCCCAGTTAGTTCTTCATAATTTATGGTCACAGCCTCTCTTTTCATAGCACCATCTGCCAATCAGTCTTGCTATGACCATTATTTTATGAATAGTAAATAGTGTAGCTGTTCTATCCTTTGTAAACCCCTTTGTTTCTTCATAAAAGATGGCTACTCAGAACAACCTGGATTCAAGTGTGTCTCCCTCATTATAGGAGCTCACCTTGGTAAGTCTGATATTCCTTAAGCCTAATTTTCAAGAACTTTCCTTTGTTTTCCACAAAAACAAAATGAAAAAGTGCAGTCTCTCTAAGAAAGTCCACCTTTTAGATCCTTCTTTTCCCTGTACAAGCCTGCAGTGCTTGCATGCTGTATGCTCCTGGCCTAAGGTCTCCCTTAACCCCTGGGCTCATCCAAGGTCAGATCAACCATCTAATGGGGGAGACTTTCAAGGAAACACTCACGGTTGGACAGGGCTCTGAGCAACCTGATCTAGTGGAAGGTGTCCCTGCTCCCTGTGACCTTTAAAGCTCTCTTCCAACCCAAACCATCCCGTGCCTCTCCGACAGTCGGTCGAGAAGGCCGGTCTTTCGGATGACGGGTTTTGAATGAGCAGAGCTCGCGTTTCTCCTGCTAAACAAATAGTTTGTCTTGACGAGCGAGCTGCAGTTGGGTTTGCTGTTACGCCACAGGAGTTGAACCTGGATGCCCAGCTGGGGGCTGGGAACGTGTAATCTTGGGATGTGGAGTTCACTGATCTCCCCCGACTGCCTGTGCTCCCCCTAAAGCTCCTGCTCCCACCTGGACTGGAGTGAAGGCAGAGCTGCTTCTCTGCCACATGACTGGGAGGACACAGTGAAGGGTGAGGAGCTTCAAGGAATCTGACCACAGAGCTGCTTCTGGGATGCTTGCCCGTGTCCTTGGCTGTCTGTCGGCGTGACCCATCTCTACTCTTGGTACCCCCAGCTCACTTCATCCTCCCCTGCATCGCCTGTGCCTCCGCTGATGGTCAGACAATGACCAGCTGAGAGCACAGAAGAGACATTCTCTGTACCAAAAGCCCCCCTGCCACCAAAGACTAAATAGACAAAAGACGCCATTCAGGGAAAATCGGTTCAGTCACTGTAGCCAAGAAGCAAAATAATAAAAAAAAAAATACTTGGAATGAACAGAATCTTCTGAAAATACAGCTATTAGCTCTACAGAGTTTCTGCAAAGCTACCAAGCATAGAGGAGCTACAGTTTTCAAGAGGTCTGTAACTCAGCCATCCTTAGGTAGATGCTTGCAAGAACACTAAAAGCTACTTTTTGACATCAAGACCACTCCTCTATGAAACATCAATCCCTTGATCTGCTCTTCAGAAAGAACAAAGAGTCACCATGAAATACATTCAGTGGCTTTCATACAAATTGCACTTGCAAATTAAAGAAAAGCATCTAATTTGCCATTAATCCCAAACCAGAAGACAGAGCATTCATTCATTCCTCATTCATTATGAGGAAGTGAACTCCTGTTTCCATGTTTTTTTGAATAATAAGAGAATTTATCCTCCCAGTTTGAAGCATGCTGTGTAAACACACAGCTACTTATGGATTATCAAAGTAAGAGGAAAATCAAGATTGTTAGGGAAGGAAATGATATTTTTAAACTCATCACTGAATACCATAAACAATGGGAAAATGTATAAAATGCTTTATAAATAGACTGTTTCCTGCTAAAGTCTTGTATTTTTTCTTTTTGAAGTTCCAGTAGCAAGCTATCTAAGGAGGAGATTTGAAAACATATTACAGTAACAACTCCTTAAGCAAGAAAAACTGTAGTTTTTATAGCTGTAAGCCACACTTTGCTTTCTGGGATCCTCAACACACTACCCCCATTTTCATGACGCTTGGGTCATGGAAATACCAGAGGGACAAAGCCAAGTGCTCAGCAAAATGGAGTGATTGCAAAGGGATGGGAAATTCTGAACCCTGCATCCTGTTCTTTGACTCATCACATCTTTAAAGAACAGGAAATCTGTAGCTTCTGCAACTGGTATTCATTTCTTCCATTTTGGAGCTCAGGAAAATTATTACATCGGAGAATTTAATTAATATGAAAAGCATTTATCGGAGTAGATCAACTGCAACATTTATCTGGCAGTTCATCTTTGATACATTAATTTACCTTCACCTATAAGCACATTTTTTAAGTCTTCATATGAAGAGTTAAAATCAAGATTTAGCACGTTGAGTTCTTAAACAATGAATTGTAATTGTTTGTGATGGAGTTAACCTACAACGAACAGCAGGGGAGGGTGCAGAGGATAGGCTGCATCTTAATAGAATGGTAATGTCAATCCCTCCTGCTCCTGTTTTCTCACAAGGATTCAGATTCCTGTCAGTGAAAGGTATTTTAATTAGCATTGAATCAACATTAGAGATTTAGATACTGTTTTAAATCACAGAATGCTCTTTAAAATAGCACCTCGCTGTGATTGCCCAGTGTTTTTTTTAACCTAGAATGTAGGTTTTTTTGGTCTACTTTCGGGCTTGAGTCACTCTCAAAGCACATTTCACACCTCCCCATCAGCCACTGGCTTGTGGCAACTGAGTTTTTGCCACCCAAACTGTTTGACTTCAAAGGTTAAGAAAACACAAAGGCTCCAGAACATAAACATCTTTATGCAGTAATACATACCTGGCATACCGGTGTCATCAGCGCTTCGGTGAGGCTCCCAAAGCTCCACAACTGGATTGGGAATTTTACACGTGGTTGTTGGTTCCTGCGTTTTCCTGTGGTTAAAAATCAGACGTATCCCTGGATGTGTCCATGAGCAGGAGAATCAGAACGTTGCTGGCTCAGCAGACACCACCAGGTGCCACTTTTATTAATTTCATTCCCTTGTTTGAGGGCTTTGCACACCCACAGACCTGTTCAGCTTCACTTTCGTTTTACTGAACCTCCTGCGTTTCTTCTCACAGTGAAGTTCGTTGCACAACAGGTAAATTGGGTTTAATGGGTTTTGCCAGATGGGTATCCCTCAGGGACACTCCTTTCCAATTCATTTACGCAAATATAAACCTAATTCCCCACACAGTACCCGAAAGCATCAGAAGCTTCCAGATAATCACCGAGAGTTCTTTTCAGCTCACCTTCATTTGGGAAGCGTCCAAGGCCAGGTTGGACAGGACTTGGAGCAACCTGGGATAGTGGATGGTGTCCCAAAGGAAATAAGCAGCAAGAGGTTTAGCTGGTTGGTTATCCTGCAGAAGTCAGGCTTGAAAGCTTTTACTCGTGTTCACCTGTGGACAAGTACAGGTGCCCCTGGTTTTAACCAATCCCATCTCGCAGGGCAAGAGGCAATAAGAACCATTCCCTCACTGGAAGCCACATGGGCAGGTCCCAGTTTAGCAGCATCTGGCTTTCCAAGAGAGAAAACAGAAGGAATAACGCAGCACAGCTGGCACGTGCCTTTGTTAGTCCCCGCTGAAGTACAACACACGCTTAGCATTTTTCCCGTGCTGAACCCGAATGCTCACGCTCGTGTTCCCTTCCAGGTCACGGTTGGGATGGCAGATGTTCTCCCAGTGTGTCGCTCTCCTCGCATCCTGTGGTGGGGATTGCCAGTTTATTCAGAGTACAAAGAGGAGTCAGCTCAATGGAGCGATTGTTCATCCCACGAGGTGAGGTAATTTTGCAGTTCTCTTGGTCTCCTGCTGCGGGGAGCTGCAACGTGAAGGGGTGAGGAGCAGACCTGGTGGCACAAAGCAAGAGGTGCTCGCAGTTGCTGGTAGTAAAGATTCCTCCTGCTGCCCTGCCTGGCTGGAAGACCACTGGAAAAAAATATTTCATACTCATTACTAGGTTATGAACATGCCAATAATTTTTTTTTTGCTGTCTATTTGGGGCACTTACAGACATGTCAGTGCTAGTTCTCCGTAAACTGATTTGTGGGATCAACAACATTCAAGGTTCTTTGGTAGATAAGACATGTAGAGGTTTATTCTGAGACATTCCAGGACAACTGTAATGGAAAGGAAACATCTGATGAACTGTACTGATAACAGCTGATATTATTCAGCCAAATGTCTCGAGCTATGAAAATTTGGTGTGCGCTGTAGAATGAACAGAGCAGCTTAGAAAAGGAACAAAGAGATGAGGTGGGGGGTGTCAAAGCCACATCACCCTTGTGCTGTCTGGAACTGGACAGGACGATTGCCAGTCCTCACAACAAGGACAATAACCAGTTGTCTCTCTTCTTGTTGTCCCAGCCCAAACCATAATGCTCTTTCAAACCACGAGGCTGTACTTCCAAGCAAGGCTTTCCCTACACCCTAACTTCCTGGTTTTACACATTTCCTGGAGCTGGTAGAGTTGGAATTCTGCTGTAAATGGCTTGTTTGAGGAAAGATTACCAGGGATAGCACAGCACAAGCACCCTTGTTAGGCATGTGCAGTCCCAGAGCTGTCAAGGAGCGGAACCCACCTTTGTACCAGGCCTGAAATAGGGAGGTACCACCTGGTTAATGCAAGAGCAGAGTGGAGCACTTGTGGACATCTTTCCTTGATGCAATCCATGATGATCTGTATCCTGAGGATCCATGAAAACTCTTGAGATCAGTAGGCTAATGACGTATGTGCTGTATTTAATAGAACGGGATTTCACCAAGGGTCTCTCTCAATCATTCCCTGGGATAAAATGAGCATTAGTAAGCACAGGGTGTTGTGACTGGAAAGCCTTTTTTCTTAGAAAGACAACTAATGCTTTCTTTTAAGACTAATGTTATGTAAACACTGAAGATTCAGTTCCCAGCCTTCTCTTGGATAAGTTACCGAGGCTGAAGTCTTTTCCTTAGACCTATTTTTGGCCTTGGACACTTAGTGATCACTTTGAACTGTCTCCAAATTTTTAACAGTGTAAAAATGCTGGATGTGAGAATTGGGTACATTTTAGAAGTAATCTTTCCATTGGGATATGCAGAACTAACATAAATGTTTTTATACACACGTCTTTGCAGCCACCACTTGTTCACCTCTTTTTCTCTCCTTATTTATTTACAGTGATTTTTAAGTCCTCTTTAGAGAATGCTTTCTGCAGATCTGCTTTTACTGAACTTGCTTTCCTGACAAAGACCCTTTACTTGGAACAAAACACGCCAGACCCGAGTCCATCACGGCGGGGTTGGATCAAGGGTTGGACTTGATGACCTCGGAGGTCTCTTCCAACCCAGTTAATTCCATGATTCTATACATAATTAAGTTGGGTGTAACTCCTCCTCCACTCTCTTCTGGAGAGTCTCCACTCAGTTTGAAGGTCCCCTTTACCAAGGGTGAACACGGACAGCTTCAGTCTGAAAGCAAAGGCTCCGTGGAAGCCGGAACAACTCAAAGTAAGTTACACAGTGTGGGAAAGTCAACTGAGCTACTCGAATTGTTTAGACAACCTTGTATATATATGAGTCACAGGCAGTGAGGGAAGGAGCCATCCCTTAAAATGTAAATTCAGAAAGCCTCCATACTCCTTTGTTGCTCACTTGTAGGTGTTGGTTACTGTGGGCACCTGATGTAGCCATTCTTTTAATTTATTTTTTTTTTTAATATTTTTGAGTCTGGAAAATTATTCTGCCTGGAAAGAATTGCAGGAGGATAAGATGCTGTTCTCACAAATGCTGATTTTCAGTTTCAATTACAGACCATTTATGTAAGTAGCTTTGTGAGCTGAATCACAAGATACACAGGTACATCCAACTCTCTGGTTCTTCATGTGGTTGTGATGCCAACGTCACGTTGCTTGGAAGCTTCTCTGGCTCAGTTGACCTCGTGTAGAAATGTCTGTCAGCTTCTAATTACCCCATCCTTGGCTCCACAGAAATGTCAGTCTCCTCACTCCAGCTGTGTGTCCTCCTCCCACCTTGTTCTTGTTGTTCCAGAGGCATTGTTCCGTGTTGCTTCACTATTCTCAGTGCACAGACTTTTTAAGGCTGTTGCAATTTATCTGGAGAGCTGACAGGACATTTCAAAACACCTTTTGGTCAAAAATGTCAAGGAGGCAACATCGGCTGGATGCTGATGGCTCTTGTGATTGAGAACCATTCAGGGAGATAAAGGTTGTTGTAACATTGTCTTTGTTCCCAGTGATAAATTTAAAGTGACACTTCAAAGTCACTTTCAAGTGACACAATCAGCCTGAATCCCAGAGATTTTTCTGTGGAAAAAAATTAAGACTAAATTCTTTTAAAACTTTGTGGAGTAAATGGAATTTGAAACACTCAAAGATAAAATTTCTGAGTTTTGAAAAACTTCAGTCTTGGACTCTGTCCTGAGTGAGGGAAGAAAAAGAAACCTTAATCTGAAGCTCTTGAGAGTCTGCAAATATGAAAATGCTTTCACATTTAGCTGTTGATTTGTTTTACTTTGTTATTGGTGCTGCACCCTTAGAATAAAGATTATCAAATGGCAGCTGCAATTCATGAGCTGACTTTTCTCCTCAGGGTTTGACTTTGCTTTCCTCCCATTGCATGTCACAGCCAGCTGGAGAAACTGCAAAACTGTTTAGTCAACAGTTGTTGCTGTTTACAGTGAATTTTGGGAACAAACCAGTACTAAAGGGGGAGGGAGGCTCGCTGTGGTTCTCCCATTGTCCAGCCATGGTGGGGATCCACAGCAGTCATCAGCACATGCAGAGGAACGTGATTTATCCCGATGTACATCCCACCAACATCAAGGTGTGTTGCACCTTCGACTTCTCCCGAATATCCACGTCCTCCTGGAGGTGCTCTGGGAAGAGTTACCACTGTAACCGCCTGGACACGGGCACTCCCGTGGAGAACAAGGAAAGCTGTTTGGAAGCAAAGTTATCTTTGTGTGTATATATATATATATATAAGAGTTATCTTCTCTGACTGATGCACTGGAGATGGTCCTGATCCAGTCCTGAGGCTGAAGGCCCCCCAGTGCCTCTCCTGGGCTGGAAAAGATGGGAGTTCTTAGCAAGCTCTTCACCAGGCACTGTTTCTCTGGAGCGAGGGCAGGATTGGTGCAGGATAAGGGCACTGCCCCCCTGCTCCCTGTTTTTGGTGTGTTCTCTTTGCTCAGCCTGGCTCAGCCCATCTGGTGCTTCACTGCCCCTGCTCATCCTTACCAGCACAGCAGGGCTGCTGGGTCTCTGCTGGGCTCCTACAGGAGCATCTCTCCCACCTGACTGCACCACATCTGGCCTCTACAGACGCAGGTGTGGGATTTTTTATCACCTCTTCCCTTTCTCCTCTGTCTGCTGCCCTGCCCAAAGGATGAGCGAAGCCAAATTCCATTCCTGAAGCATTCCTGAGCCTCCTGCCAGCTCCACTAGCCAAACCAAATGTCTGCACTGGCCCTAAGGGAGGGGGCTGAGCCTTTTCGTGGCAGCTGTGAAAGGTCACACAGTAAACAGCAGCAGTGCTGCTCAGCTGCTGTCCCAGCGATCCAGGCACCCGGGATGGGAGCATGGTTTGCACGGGGGCAGGTGGTTCAAAGCTCTCTCCTGGCTCTGCCAGGGTCAGGTTACAAACTGGGGAATTAGCAAAACTTAGTTGATTAATTTGGGTTTGTTCCATCTAGTTTGGGACTGGTTATTCTAACTGAGATGGGTCTCAAGACCTGTACCACTTGAAAACCTTTGTCTCAAAATGCACATTCTGTCTTTCCTGCCTAAATCCACACAAAGTCCAGGGCTTTTGGGGCTTGCTTTGTTTGTTTATAAGCATGGGGGCATTCCAGGAGATTATAAATATCTAAAAGCCTATAGTTGTGTCACAGTCAGGGATGTACTAGAAATCTCCTAACTTTTGTATCCATGGCCTTTAGTTGTCCTAAAACTGTTGAGCTCTGATCCAGCACCTGGCATTTATGGATTCTTCCACTTCGGTGCCTTAAATTCATCTTCAGCTGGATTAGGAGGACTCCTAATGTCCTTCCTCCCACTGCAGATGCTCATCCCAAACCAGCCAAGCTCGTACTTCAGACAGTGCCAGGTTTCTGACTCACTCCACGGTTTTAAAAAAAATGAAGTTTATAATGGTGCCTTGGAAAATATGACATCACTGGGAGTTTCTCACCGAAGCTTCCCGCTCTGAGACCATCCAGCAGACCGGTGCCTGTGCAGTTCCCACCATGCCGGCTTTGGATCATCCGAACTCTTCAAATTCTTCCTCGCCACCAAATCCCAGAACTGCTCAGGCCTGCAGAGCAAAGGGGAGGAAAGTGGAGGGCAAGCAGGAAACAGATGTAGAAAACATCTTCAGGAATGTCAGTTCTTATCAGTGCATGTGGCGAGGCAGAGTTCCTGTGGGAGAAAGCGGAGAGCTGAACCTACAACAAACCCACCGTGCCACGGGGATCTGGGTTATGCCACACTCCAACTCCGCCAAAGAATTCCGGCCCTGTCTGTTTGTCAAACGAAGGAGCAGCTGAGCACAACATGAATTACAACTGAAGTGGTTGTTGCTCTGGAATTATCCATTGGGCAACCAGTTGTGAGAGGAATTAGCTTTTATGCTTTACAACATGCAACATCATCAAACCCCCCCCCCAACACATGAGGTGTATTTTCTTTATATTTTCTTTCCCCTTGGAATCCTTGAGTCAGATCTTTACTCCCCCTTCCCCCCAAAAAACCCCCCACCTGGCTACTAATTCCATTAACAGGAGGTAAGAGGAACAGTCAGGAATTACATGCCAGGCACTGGCTGTAGGAAAAAAACCCAGTTCTTCATGTAGTTTCCAGTATGGTCTTTTTGAACCTCTCCTGGCAGATGGCAGTGTGGGAGGAGAACTTGGAATTCCATCACACAGTCCTGGTATCTAAAAGCCCTCTGCAAAAGGAACTGGCTGCAGGAAACAGAGCAGGGCAGAGTTATAGATTGCTCTTAAATTGGAAACTTTACCGGGGTTTGAGTTGCTCAGTGTAGCAAGCAGTGCTCACTCCTTCCTGCGTGGTGAAAGATTCTTCTGTGGACCCTCCATTTCACCAAAATGATGATTTGGACTTGAAACACCATGAGGTCGTTTTCCCAGGAGAACATGAGGCTATAAACTTACCCCTGTTCACTAAACACATTATTATTGGGCCTTAGTATTGTGTTCTCTTCTAATTTACCTTTGTAGCTCGAAGCAGCCCTGATTAATGGTTCCCAGCAAATGATAGGGAACTGTAAGTTCCCCAGGGCTTTTAATGGGATTAAAGACTTTCAGTAAGAAAATAAACAGCAGAGGAGAATTTATTAGCTGCTATCGAGGGGAAAAAATCCTGTGCCACTGGGATACAGTAGAGCAGGAATTCAGTGCCAAATCAGTTTCCTATAACATACGTGCATGGCAGACAGTGTTTGAACTGACAAACTGCTTCCAGGCAGCCACTTCCAGACCTTTTCCCATCAAAGCTCTGGGTGAGCAGACCAGTTCCACATCAGAGAGGGTCATGGAAATCATTCAGCTTTCAGACACAAATAAGCCACTCACTTTGACCAAGTGGTACCTGTGACATGACCTTTGCTCTGGCTGACATTCCTCACCCCTTCTTTCACTTGGAGGCAGAAAAAGAGATCAGTGAGCTAATCCCCATGCTAATCTGCAAGATAAAAATTCGAGTAACTACCAAGTGTTATCCTTCAGACTGCAGTTCTGACACTATTATTTTTCTCCTTTTCCACCTGGAACTGGAAAAGCAGAAGAAATCGTGATTGTCTCCAAATCCCCTTATGAGAACGCTGTGATGTCAAAAGCCAACAGATACATGACACATGTGATACACAAACCCAGCAAACCTCAGGTGGGCACAGCAGAGCTCAGGCAGTTCTTTCCTCTTGAATTCCAATAATTAAATGTGCTGCACAGGAGCTGTGAGCGCTCTGACACTTGGGCTTTTTGAGGCAGAGCACAGATCCGTGCCCTGACACAGTAAACTCACTACTGCAAGCTCCGTTTTTACTGTGAAAACGTACATGTCATTTCAGGTTAATTTTCGGGTTTCTGTGCCCCGGCTGCTTAAGCTCCTCATTAGCATGTCAATCCCTGTTTAGACTGTGCTATTCATCAAGTGTAGGCAAGGATTATTGCTTCCCCACTTAACTGGGCCCGGTGGATTAGATACTAAAAACCAGACTGAATGTTGTTAAGCAGTACTTTCATGCTCGACACTCCTTAATATGTAAAACACTAAGCACACAGATAAAACCATAAGCTGCCATTCGTAGACGCTAAAAAGTCCACAGTATCTTCCCCCTCCACAGCCTGTGACCTGCACACTTTCATTTGTTACTACACCTGCCTGTTCCCCAAGCACCCATTAACTTTTTTAACAATTCTTTCCAGCAACATGAAATTAGAATCATGGAATCACGGAACGTCCCGAGTTAGAAGGCGCCCTCAGGGATCATGGAGCCCAAGTCCTGGCCCTGCACAGAACCCCCGAAGAATCACACCAATTAGATTTAATCCCTGTGTTGCTGAACAGGGCTGTGGTGTTGAGCTGTGCCCAGGAGGCACAGACATCTTGGACAGCTACAGAATTCATCCCTGCAACAGTACCAGAACCAGCACAGCCAGGGGGCCATTAATGGTAACCTTTCCCCAGTAATAGTTAATAATAGCTTTACATTTAGAAATTAGAGTAATTTTTGTCAATAGACCTGACAAACATCAACTTTACTCTAAAAAGGGAATTTCTTTAGCTGGGATTTAACACTGAAATACCCCACTAAAACCATTTTTCACTAATGTCACAGAATACTGTGCCTATACCTCATAACCCCTGGGACCCTGTTTCACCTTCCTCACTGTGCACCCATCTCTCACCTCCTGTTTAAACTTCACCCACCACCACCTCCCACACCCCAGTAAGTGCAACTAATTACTGGTTCTGCAGTGGGATTAGCGGGGAGGTGAATCTGCTCAGACTCGGTAACGTAACAGGGCTGGAAGGATTTTTATCCCCTCTGTCGATACACATCCAGCTGAGCTTCCACTGTCTGGAATCCACAGGCTGCAATCAATGCATTCCCATAAAAGAACTGCTCTCCTCCATGTGGATGTGGAGGAATGTTTGGGAGAAGCAATGGCAACGCACGCTGCCTCGGGTGAAGGGAGCAGTTCGTGCTTCCGAGATCGCTCCAAGTTCTGCAGAGACCAGCAGCATGACATCAGTCCTGGAGAAGGTATTCCATGCTCCCACGTGACCTGGATCAGCCGAAGAGCTCACCATGGAGGGTAACGCTGCATGGCTGCCTGCAAAGGAACCAAGTGCTGCCTGGCAGGGTTAGAAAACCACTGCGGCAAGGCTACTTGCACAGCTTGTTAGACAACAAAGAGAAATCCCCACTGAGCCCAAGCTGTAATTTGGGATCTGCCTGGCAGAGAATAGTCTTAGACACTGAAAAGGTTTCCTCAAAATGCCGCGTATCTCCAACAACCACTATTAACAACAGAAGGCTCCAAAACTCAAACCCAAACCCAAAATCAAACGTATGGCATGTAAGTCTTTACAAACAAACTCTTTATTAAGAATAAAATCATACAACTTGCAGGAAATTCCCTAAGGGCATGATATATTACAGAGCTGTACTGGTACTAAGGAACCAAAATGGCAAACAGACTGGGAAGAGGAAAAGAGGGATTTGGGAGAGGAAAGCCCTGGAAAGACTTCCCTGCACTTCCACCACTACCACCCGGCCCTGCCCGAGGCCCCGTAGCCTCCCCGATAGCCCCCGCCCGCTCCTCGGTATCCCCCTCCTCCTCCTCCTCCTCCTCCTCCTCCTCCTCCTCCTCCTCTGTAGCCGCCCCCACCTCCGTAGGGGCTCCCCGGGTATCCTCGCATTCCGGAGCGCCGGCCGCAGTACCCGGAGTACCCGTACCCGCCGGAGTATCTGTACCCGGAGTATCCGTACCCGCCGTACCCCCGGGCCCTGGGGGGGCCTCCCCAGCCCCTGGCGCCGCCGTTGTCGTAGCGACTCATCTTGGGGGGGCGGGGGCCGTCCCCGAACCTGCAACACAAACGGCAGAGCCTTGAGGCAGCCTCACTAACCCCGCTTCCTGAAGGCTGCAGGAGCTGCCAAGAGGAGCCACCTCTGCTTTCTGTAACAGGACACAGCCTCGGAACCACACACACCTGTTCCACTTCGGAAGCTTTCCTCTGCTTCAGAAGCAAGGCATGAAAACAAGGGGTGACGGAGGGGTGCAAGCCCAGCCACCTACCCGTCTTATTTCCACAAATAGGTTTGCCCAAAATAAATCTGGGTTATCTTTTCTTTAAAAAAGCCACGGTGTTTTTTGCAAACAGGCGACGACAGGCTTTCATCGCCGAGATCCGTGCGCCCTCCCCGCGGAAACAGGCAGCGCTCTGTCCCCCCCAGGCTCCGCGCTGCCCCCGCTCACCTTGAGCTGGCGGGCAGCAGGGCCATGCCCGCGGCCGCCGGCCTGGAGAGCTGCCGGATCACGGTCAGCATCCGCTCGTGTGCCGGGTCCAGCTGCCGGAGGATGCCGGGCTCTTTGCTCACCTCCACCACCAGGCCCTCCACGGCGGCGCGCAGGGCGGCGATGCAGGCGGCCGGCTGGTGCCGCATCCGCAGCTTGATCCTGCGGCACAGAGGCCAGTCAGAGCCACCCCGGCCCCCGGGCTGCCCCGGGAGCGGCTCCTCCTGGAGCCAGGAACCTGCGTGCTCAGCGCTGAACTTCCAGTCTGCGGCAGATTGGCCCCAGGGAAGGGCCGGATTTGAAAAAATCCCTAAAATTTGACATTGCTAAAACGTTAACTATTCTTCTGTCGAAATCTGCTCTTGAACTATAACAAAGGGCCATGGACTTGCTCCAAGGGCTGGAGCCCCTCTGCTCTGGAGCCAGGCTGGGAGAGCTGGAGTTTCTCAGGCTCCAGGGAGACCTCAGAGCCCCTTCCAGTAACTAAACGGGGCTTTTAGAAAAGAGGGAGAGGGACTTTTTATATGGGCAGATAGCTATAGGACAAGGTGGAACTGTATCAAGCTGCCAGAGAGCAGGGTTAAATGGGATATTGGAAGGAATCCTTCCCTGCGAGGGTGCTGAGGCCCTGGCACAGGTTGCCCAGAGAAGCTGTGGCTGCCCCTGGATCCCTGGAAGTGTCCAAGGCCA
>JAWMRA010000005.1:23979179-24002789 GCA_035584735.1 Pseudotriccus pelzelni | reverse complement strand
TGTGGCTGCCCCTGGATCCCTGGAAGTGTCCAAGGCCAGGTTGGACGGGGCTTGGAGCAACCTGGGCTGGTGGAAGGCGTTCACCTGAGATGAGCTTCAAAGTCCCTTCCAACCCAAACCATTCTGGGATCCTGTCATTCTATGTTCAGATAATATCAACATGTAACCTCTTGCGTCAAAACAGAAAGATACAAAAATATAAAGTGAACTAAGAACATGAGGCTCCAAGATTCTGAAAGCTCCAGGCCACCCTCAAAAATGCTAGTGAATTAAGCTGAAGCATTTGTTTGCCTCCATTTCACCAGCCAGGGGGGAAAAATAAAAGAACAAAAAGACACCCAGAAGGTATTTGGTCATGGACATAAAATGTACACTGCCAGGAGCAATCACTGCTCTCCTCAAGCTGTTTCCAAGACTTGAAAATAAGGTTTCCTCAGCATCTGTCTGAAGTGGAGGCCCAAAACTCATAGTCCCTCTTACTCAGCTTCCTGTTAAAGGGGAAAAACCAGCAGTTTTTTTGGAAACTGCCTGGTATCCTGTTTTCAGCTGAAGCACATAATCTGCATGGAACAGAGCTCCAACAAACCCCTCCCTTCCTCCCAGGAAACAAAGGTGATGCCTTCCCAACACACCTGTGGTGCAGGGTCTGCTCTGGGGTCCCTGTTCTAGGGACATTCGTGTCCACAGAACTGACACTGCCCCTGTCAGGGGGCTTGGAACTGGATGGGCTTTCAGATCCCTTCCTTTCCCAAACCATTCCATGATTCTGAGCACCAAGGAGGTCCATACCAGTCATCCACCAGAATGAGCTCCCCATCTGACAGGACTTTCTTGGAGGCAAAGAGGAGCAGCTGCAGGGGGCTCACCAAGGTCATGGTTTTGGCAGAGATGGCTCGTGTTCGAATCTGCAGGCGAGAGAGGAAAACAACTCTTGAAATGGAAAACGGATCGTTACCTTCCTCTGGACACTGAAACTGGAGAGTTTTGTTAAAAAAAAAAACCCAAACACGACAAAAAATATAAGTATAACGTTAGGAGATTACAAGAGCGTGTGCACATACAAAATTTAATGCCAGGCTGATGTTTAGAGGGTTTCTGCACTGGCTGGTGTAAAAAACCCCACCAAAACCCAACAGCTATTAAAAAATACCCATTTTCTGTGTCTGCAGTTATGCAGTTGTGGTTTTGCAAGAGCCATCTCATGCTTTGCCAGCCTAAAAATGACCAAGGCACGGCTGAATTATCTTCCCACCTTTCGCATTGCTGGGGCTGTGAGGAAAAGCTGCTTCAGTAGAGTCCTCCTCGTGCAAGTGTGCCAGTCTGCCTTCTCATTTTATAGAAACCAGACCTTAAGCTTGAACTTGAAGTGAGCACTTGGATTTCCAACCTGAGCCAGGGATAACAGCCCTGACTACCCAGCTCCTGCCCCTCACGTCAGAGAGGAACAGAAGAGCAGGACTTTGGATTCCAGCCTCCCACCCTGACAGCTCCTCTCCCTCCTTTCACACAGCAGAATCTGCTGTTTGTCCTCAGGGAGAAGATCTGCTCCTGCCTGGAAGTTACCACACATAAAAAGAGAGAGACTTCCAGAATAAAAACTGTGGCAAGGAAATGACCTGTGCAAAGCCCTGAAGTTCCATGTGAGACAAAGGATGCCAAGTGCACAACTGACAGTCAGGTTTTTACCTTTTTACCAAGCAGAGCCTCTGGAACAATCTGGCAGCACGTGATCAAGAACAAACCCAAGGGCTTTACCTTTTCTCCGAAAACGAAGAAGGGCGAGGGATACTTGATGTCCTGGCTGCTGAAAGGGCAGTTGACAGATGATTTGTGGATGAGAGCGTTGTGCCCCTCAGTGGTAAGGATTTTCCTCTTCTCCTTGTGGTAACAGACGTTGGGGTAGACCCCAAAAGCCAGCAGGGAGATGACAACATCCAGGTTATTATCTGGGCCAGTGTTGTTGAACGGCTGAGTCATCAAACACTCTGTTGGCAGAGAACAGAGGAGGGGCTCAAATCCACAGGGCATGGAGGAGAGCACAGCAGAGCTGTTTAGGGTCCTGGATCAGAGCAGGGTTGTTTAGGATCCTGGACCAACGCTTTTTCTGGTTCAGTCCACTGGTAGAGGTGCATCTGCTCCCCAACGACCTCTGCACTCACAGCATTTCAGCTCTACTTTCAGTTTTTAATTCCTTAATGGAGAGCAAAAAGCTGAAAAATACCACCAACAAGGAGATGTTTTTCTCTCCCAAACTCTTCATAAAACAAGGAGAGAAGGGGTTGCCCAGAATGTGCTGTACCACAGTGTGTTTACTGTCGTTTGTTCTGGAGACAGAACTTTAGGGGGAGGTCAGAATGGATGCTTTGATTAGTTTATTTCTTACAAACCTCCCCAGAGTCTCTGGGAGCTTGTTTTCAGGTCATCTTGCCCAGAAAGAAAGTTAAGGATAAATGCAGCAGTGATCCTAGCAGCATGAGGAGGGAAAAATTAAAGGAATTTAAAGAAAAAGAAAACAAAAGGAAAAGAGGAGATGAACATCTACTGAGTCCAGCCAGACAAACCCTTTCACTGAGCTCCTCAGCAACATTTGGCAAATTCAGAACCTGGTCAAGTTTAAGAATTTTATTTTACTTTTTCCTAGAAAACGGAATAATTTGGCACACTGCTGCAGCAGGAGTCACGGGGAACACAACACTGTTCAGCTCACACAGAGACTCCCTGCTCAGGCTGAAGGAAAGGAGGGGGGAAGCACAACACGGCACGTTTCGGAGATGCTAAAGGGAAGGAGAAAGAAAACCAGGGAGGTAACGCTCTAAGGACAGCTGCTTAACAGATTTTCAATCCTGCAGCCCTAAGCTCAGCCTCCAAAACCAACCTGTGTTGCACCACAGCCTCCACAGCTTCTCTGGTTTAGGAGACAGCACTAAAATTCCCTCTAAAAGCAGAGCAGCTTTATGGCAAACCCACTGAACCCTCGGTGCTTGTGTGCTCAGCACAGACTATCCTTCTTATTTATTTATCATCTCAGTATGAAAAATGCAGTTATTCAGTTACTATGTCCAAGCAGAATCACCTTCAGGGAAGCCAGAACTAATAAGTATGTCTTTCAGCTGGACCTTTGCTTCCCAAGTCATTCTCAGAGTGGCCATGCTGAGTCTTTTGTGCTCACAAAACCTCTTCTCTGCTTCTTCACCACCCATTCTGAAAAGCAAGGAGAGGGAATTACGAGCCTGGTCAAGGAAGGGGAAAGCTCAGACTGTGCTGCCCATGAGTGCCCCTCAGCTGGGCCAGACAACGCACCTTGCATCATCCCAGGCCTGGAAGACAGAGAGCAGAGCCACGTGGTCCGAGTGCCTGGTCCCAGCAAAATTCCTGTGGACGTATCCCAGGCGTTTGCCCTCGTTGATGAAGGGCTCAGGGAAACAGGTGGCTGCAGAGATGGTACAAACAGCATCTCCCACGCTGAAAGGAGCCACAGAAGGGATCAGGGTCATTCAGCTCCTGCTGTCAGCACCTGCTGCAGGCTGCTGGTAGCAGTGCAGCTTCTCTGCTACAGACCTTAGCGATCTGGCCCTTATCTGCCAGAGCTCTTCACTGAAACACTTCCCTGGAAGTGGATGTTAAATCAGGTCTGTCTTCCCTCCTCCCCATCCACACACCACCCTTATTCTGGTGAAAAGGACCCCACAGCCGTCACAATGACAAAGCAAAACCTGGGGATTCATTTTAATCCTTACCTCAGTGTCAAATTCCATGTCCCCCCACCTCTAGCTCACTGTTAAACTTAAGTGTTTCCAGTCCCACTCTTCATTCATGAATATTCAGGCTCCAGTGATCTGTTGCAGTGAACTCTCAGTTCCATGACTACTTCATTCCCTACACCCGCAGTTATTTCTCCTCTGCTCCCATGAATATTCAGGCTGCTCTCCCCAGCTGCAGCACTTATCGCTCATCTAGATATCTTGGTTTTTCTCTCATACAGTGCATGTCAAGAGGCTCAGGAACTCAGAGAACAAGAACAAGACCACTGAGATGAGTTCTCAACTTACTAAAAAATACAACCCATGATCATCATCTTGCCCAGACGAGGCTCTATGGGAAGCTTGGCCAGGATTCTTCCAAGAGGTGTCAACTCATCGTTGGAATCCAGGGCATCCAGCTCTGAAACGAGATCCCTTGTTATCAGAGGGGGTTAGCTAATCCCAGAAAGCCTTAGATAAGGAATTCAGAGTTTCTATAAGTGTGTTTAAATAGAACCCCACCTGTACTTAAGTTTAATGTTGTTTACAATATTGCCAACCTGATTTTCAAAACTGCTCTGAGGTCAGATGGATTTTAGTTTAGCTTTACAGATGTTTTACTACCTCCTCCACAGTTAAAATAATCACTGTTTAATTCACATACATGTTTTTCCATTCCTTTTTCAGTTTGTTTCTGTACAAGCACCATTACATTGCTAAACTTTCTTCAAGTCCTGATATTTGATCTAATCACAGCCAACTGGGGAGTCTTCAGTGCTGCTGCCAGATCTCAGAAATCTCTTCCTCAAAAAGAGACCACCACAAACTCTCTCTTCCATGAGGCTTTACCTTCTTTCTCTCCTTTCATTACCTAAAAATGATCATCTTCAAAGCTACCAGGAGCTTTTTTACATTAAAAAAACCCACAAACAAAAGCTTTGTAGCCTCAGCAATTAAACAGGAAAGGAAACACATAAAAGACTCCTTAGCCACCATCAAATCCATTTTTCTTGGTACCTATTGAACCCAAAAGCCTAAAGAATACTTTGGAAACAGCATATCTCACCTTCCTGAAAATGTACCAGCAGTGTACCTGCACTGAAAAATCACAGGTCATCCAGGAAAGGGAGGCACCTGCAGGAACAACTGCTTGGTGTTAGAGCTGAAAACATTTGCCTTTTCCCCTGGCTCTGCACAGTGAGAAAAGCACTGACAATTTTTGGACCAGAAAGTCATGAAACTTGAATACCTGCCCCCAGCTGTGTTTTTCATTCTGGTCTCCCTCCTGTGTACAATCAAACAGATATTTCAGCTGTTAAAAATTTTAAGAAGTGCTTATTCGGTGACCTTTGCGAAGTGTGCTGAGGTTTGACGTCGCTGCTTTACACTTAAAGCATAAATTTTAGGTTCCTCCCTGCCCCATTTTATTCATATTCTAGTTAGTTCCTCAAACAAAGTGGGGAGACAGCTCAACTCCCACCTCAGCTTCTCCTGGCTTTCTATGCAGATTTATAAACTGGAGATTTAATTACTTGAGAAAATCAGATCTTGGGTGAGCAAACTGTACAGAGCAGTAATTACACCGTGAACTTCCAACCTCTCTGTTTCAGTGCTTTTACAGCAGCTTTGTGAATGCCTCAGGCACTGCACTGAGCCTGTGCTGCACACAGCAGTGCCACAGCGGGAAAACAGGAAGCTGGAACCTAACCTAAGTTACTGCTGAAACAAAAAAACAAGCCTCGAGTCTGAAGGCTCAAGTTTCTTAAAGGAATGACCCTCCGCTTGGGAATTCAAGTATTTCTTCAGCTGCACAAGCCACTGCCACCCACACGGTGCCTCCAGGAAACACCTCGCCGTGTCCCACAGCGTGCGCTGCTCTCGCAGCCCCCCCGGGGCAGGAGCAGCCCTGCTCAGAGAGCGGGGACACGGAAAAGCACTGGCACACAAGGAACAGCTCCAGGAACAGCCCAGGAACAGCCCAGGTACCTCTGAGCGTGCGCTCCGCCTCGATCACCGCGTCCAGGGGCGGCGGCTCGATGGCCTTGGCCAGGAACTGCCCGATCCCGCCCAGCCGCAGCAGTTTGATGCTCAGAGCGATCTCGTGCAGCGGCGTCCGGAACATTTCGGGGGTCATGTGGGTCTGAAGTCTGGGACGGGAAGAGAACAAAGACGGGCACGTTTCTCTGAGCGCCGGCTTTGATCACCACGAGGGGTCATTGCACAAACTACTGCCCTCCAAAGCAAACACTGCCCCCGAGCCTCCTGGAGCCTGGGCCCTTCTTCCAGGAAATTCCGTGCTCCTCCATTGTCCTCTGGCTGAATCTGCACTGGGAATGCACACAGTGTAGCCCTCACATCCCTGCTGTGGCTTCCACCACGAGCTGACCACACGGAGCCTGCCTGGCTGGAGCCCCATTCCCAGCACGGCTGCGTCCAGCCCACACATCCCTTACCGTCATCTCCTCCTCCACTCCTGAGAGACAACCTGCTTGCAGCCCTGTTATACAGGCACTTCTCTACCTGTCCCATCAACTCCAAACCAGCCACTCCTCCTGCACACACCTCTCTGATCACTAAAGAGAGCAAGCATTTCTGCTTTTTGGTAGGAAAAAGACCCGACGGAAACACACAGAGCTCTCAAGTCTTTAGCACAGTGATCCTTTGTGATCCTTCAGCTTGCTGGTTGAAATATGAAGTCCAGGGAATGACTGCACTCAGCAACAGGTAGCTAGAAAAGGTTTCAGACACCTCAAACAGATATCCAGGTTCAGCTGGCACCAGATTTAGATGGTGTCTCTCAAAAGATTATCTTCACAAGTCCACAAACCCTTTCCTAGGCACCACAGAACTAGTATATTTTGGGTTTATATTCTTTCAAGGAAGGTAACTTTAAAATCACAAACTCCCATGATTACTTCAGTAGCCCAAAATCAGTTCACTGTCAAAAACTGTTAAAAAAATCAATTTTTAATCATTGATTAAAATCACTCCGCTGTACTAGACAGCAGATCTAAATAAACTCGAGCAATTCAAGGAGAGCTTTTGATCAACTGATGCTTTCAGAGGTTACAAAAAGTTGAACATCAAAACAGTTTTGCTCTAACAGCCAGAGAAAGGGGCACTGGAACTTTCATGAGGGAGATCAAAGAGAGTGTAACAGCTGTGTAGACTTTTCCAACCAGCAAAGAGATTTCCACGGCTCTAGTAATGGAGAAACAGCTTGGCAGAGAGAAGAGGTCAAGAGCTGCAGGGAAGGTGCTAGAGCAGCATGAAGGGGCTTCCTGGTCATGGAAGGGGATGCAGAGAAAAGCAGTATCTGCCTTCCCTGCTTTTTGCCACTTTCCTGACAGAATTGCCTGTTATGTGGAGATGCCAAGTGCCCCCAATGTCTGCAGGCAGACTAGAGCCTCATCCTCACTACAAAGCTCTTTTCTGCCTTGCCTCAATTCCCAAGCAGCATTACTTTTCCCCTGAGAGGTTCTGTAGGTTGCAGTGACTCTCTTAATACTAAAATCATCAGCTACTTATCCACCTGGTACTGCGGGTGAAAGCATTCTGACATAGGTACTGTGTTTTAGCCAAAGAGCTGCGGTATTTCGGTGTGAGCTGACATCACACATCTGCTCTCTGTGCCCTCTGCAGTGATTTGCCCAGTGTGACCAGAGCAGCACACAGCAGTCTGGGGGTATTTTGTCACTGCAGAGCACGGCCTCACCTCTCAAAGCGAGCTCTGCTGCACAGGTGGAAGCAGAACCCGGCCCGCACGCGCCCGGCTCTGCCCTTGCGCTGCTCCAGGTTGGTTTTGGACGCCCAGACCGTGGCATAGTTTGTCATGTTGTTGTGAGCCGTGAACAGCTTCACTTTCTGCCTGTTCCAGGGGGAAAAAAACCACTTGAGATCAGAAGTTCTTCACCTCATGTCCTGCCAAATCAGTTATCTTATTGCTCACAGTCACACTGCTTTTACGAAGCCAGCCAGCCTGTCCGAGTAGCTGAGCCTTGGCTAGTTAGGCATGGATCTGGCAGCTAAAGCATCGCTCTCTGTAAAGCAGTGCCCCAAGCCATACACAGAGTGGTGTTCTCAAAACTGTCTCAAAAGCTTAAACTTATCCTAAATTCATGAGCTCCCCGGGTGCACTTTGCTCAGAGAATGTGCCCAGCAAGGCAGGATCTGGAGGAGACTACAAAAAATCTTCCTCTCTTCCCTCAGGCAGACACTGGGGGTCTGTAACACTCGTTTGGCAGATGGCATCCATCCAAGTGGCGTGGAGACCCATTGACACCTCACATGAATAGTGCCAGCATGACCAACCCAGCCCACTGAGATGCCAGCGTGGTGTGTCACTGTGCTGAGCGGCTGAAGACAATGCTAATTTGTCCTGAGTGAGAGTCCTCCAGCTCAGCTCTGGGAGCACGGGAACACAAGGCACTTGTGTGTGTTGCTCCCAGAACGTCTTTCTGCATTCCCAAGGGCAGGATTTACTAAACAAAAAGCTGCTTCATGAACTCACTTGCAGGAGTCAATAACGAAGACCACGTCGTTGATGGTAATGCTGGTCTCGGCAATGCTGGTGGATAAAATAACCTGTAAAAAGCAGGAATTGCAGAGTGGCATTATTGGTCTGGAAGAGCTGAGGAGGGACAGCAAGATCAACTACAGAACTTACATAAAAAAAGTCAGCAAATACATTCCCCAAAGGCCCAACACAGAGAAGGCTCCCTTACTTTGGTCACTCCGGGAGGCACGGGATCAAACACTCGACGCTGTTCTTCCAGAGGAATTTGGGAATGCAGAGGTAAAATCCTGTACTGGTGGCCTCCTACAACAGGAATACAGGAAGGCTGGTGACTCCTACTGTGTGACTCTCATTTCTTCTTTGCACAACATAAAAACTTCTGCTCATTCACTTCCACAACAAATTAGCTCCCTGAGCCTCCCATCCGACTCCCATCCTCACACATCCTTGGGAAAGGATGAAATATCAGAAAACAGCTGCCTGTACCAAAGCGTGGGTTCATTTCTAGATGCTTCTGCATCGTATAGATCAAGTTCCAGCCAGGCAAGAAAACAAGGACAGCTCCCGGGACATTCAGAGTCTTGATATAAATCAGCAGGGCCTCGATGAGCTCAAAAGAGGTTTCTCTCTCGTTCAGCTGAGCCATGGAGTGCTTTGTTTCTGGGCCATATTCATCACTGCAAATAAGGTTGCAATTGGCCTACAAAGAAAAAAAAAATCATATAAATTAATTTACTCAGACTGTAGAGACTGGCTGGCCAGGCAAACAGGAAAATGAGATATGTGCATAGTTGCCTCTCCAGAAAAACTGGCCATCTTTTAAACATTTCAAATGACTGGCCTAAACACAAGTTTCAAACCTACAAATTAAAAGCTACAGAAGCGACAGTTTCTGGACAATGTATGTGAGTACTGGCAATATCACCTGCAAGCAAAGAAGGGAGAGAATCTAAATTTTCACCCTGAAAAGGTATCACCAAGCTCACGCTTCCCTGTTTCTTTTTCCAAGGTCACCAGTCTTTTCATTTTCAAAAGCATTTCAGTTCTAGCTTTAAAGAGAAGTAGATTGACAAACACAAGAATTTTGGCTTCAATGAGAAAGAAATTCTTCAGCTTAAAAGGGCAGTGGGAAAACTGAGTTGTTTTGCTGAAGTTAACAGCAATCTTGACATTAAAAACAGGAAAACTGCTACAAGTGTTTTAGTTTAACAATGCCAAAGGAATTACACTTGAGTTAGAGCCCTAAAGCTGGCACTTGTTCTATTTTTCATATGGAAAAAGGTCAAACATACGTCATCATCTTCACCACTTTCTTCATCCTTCTCTTTCTTCTTCTTCTCCTTTGGTGGAGGAACAAACTGAGTCATTTGAATACAATCCTCCAGAAAATAATCTGCAAGGACAGACAGGTGATCAGCACTGGCTGCCAGAAACCTGCATAACAATTCTTCTCATCATCTCTCCAGAGTCTCCCGATGGAACCGGGATGTTTCAGAGTATGAACAAAACAAAAAGTAAAGCAGTTGCTGGAGGTGCAACCAATGGTTTACCTTGGACAGGAAAGGTTCTGCCGTAGACCTCGATGATGGGACAGTTGAAGAAGTACTCACAGAACATACTGGTGTCAATGGTGGCAGACATGAGGACAACCCTGATCTCAGGGTAGGCCTGAATGACGTCCCTCAGCACCACCAAAAGGAAGTCAGTCTGCACACAAGGAGAATAAAAGAGTCACTGACGTGGTACCCGTGAAAAGCAATATATTCCAAAGAGACCAGAAGGAACTACACAGACATACGCATTTCCTGAGCAGGAGTTTTACTGCACAAGAGAAGTAACAAGGAGCATAAAAACGTTCTGTAACCAGAAACACTTGTCAGTGCTTTATTTTGAAATTACTTATTGCAATTCCTGGGGTAAGAGAATTTTAGGACTTCCAGTTTTAGGATTACCAGTGTTAGGATTATTCTTTTCTTTACAAGTAGTCTGCTTCCTTCCCAACAATACATTACAACCTCCCGTCTTTAAAAGCTTGGTTTACATATAAAGTAGCCACAGTTCATAAGATAAATAAAAATGACTCGGTGCAGGTGTATGTGAAGTTTACAGTTGTGCTTAAACATGACATTTATTTAGTTTTGCCATACAGTTAGGCAGGCCCTTAGTTCCACAGGTATAATTCCTATCTCCGTCAAAATTTCCAAACTTGTGTTTTACATCATTAACATAAAATTAACTGATGAAGAGAAAAATGTGTGTTGCAGTTCCATCCAAATGAAACCCCAAATTTTGTCCAAACAGGCTTAAATATCCTGTGAGAACCTCGTGGTTTCTCTCACTCTTGGTGTGGCAAGGCTGAAAATGATACGGAATAATCAAGGGGACAGAAAACGTTTCCCAGTTCTTAAATGACATTCAATCCCTGCCCTAATTCTACTGCAGGGCCTGTAAAATATCAGCAGCAACACGACCCTGTCAGCAGGAGCAGCACTCCAAAGCAGCAGTGCCATTCAGTGTGCTCCCCCGTTTGGACAAGATGTGCTTGTGCTGTGCTGTTCTCCAGACGGGACCAGGACGCAGGAGATGCTAACAGGAAAAAAGAGGGCAGCAAGGAAGCACAAGTCCTTGCTCTGCTAATCAGGTAAGGAGTAATTAAGAGTTGCTAAAAACATCACTGAGGATGGAAAACTGACGTATATGTCCCTTAGTAAGACAGTTTGCTCTCCCACGTTGGCTGCTACACAGAGACACATCCACAAGTTGAACAGAGGCAGAGAGGTCAGGCCTGGAGTCACCAGCTCACTCACATTAATGTCTCTCTCGTGGATCTCATCAACAATAACGTGGCTAATGCCACGGATCCCAGTCTCCACCTTTCTCAGAAGAACACCTGAAAAAGGCACAGCAGGTAAATGTTCCTGTAACAGATCAATCTTCCCCCTCCCAGCCCCTGGTTTAAAAATCAGGAAGTGTGCAGGCTGCCCAGCCCCTTTTCCAACCCATCTCTAATTGCCAGGCCTTCACCTGTACCAGTGACAGCGAGGGCATGAGGCATTACCACCTGAAAGACTCCTTCACCCTTCCCACCCAATGCTGCCTCCCCTTCTGTCTTTTAGGGACAGTCATATGGCAGTTTTATCCCTTCATGGGATTATTTGTGTGCCATCAGACCCCGTATTACCAGACTTCTGAACAGCAGCTTCAGCCTTTCTTTGCAAACAGCACATCAGCAAACTTCTACCCCGAAACCCCCTTTTCAGTCCCTGAGACAGGCTGCCTACAAGCTTCAACCGAACCACAGCCCTGCCTTTGCTGCTAACTGCGAGCGCAGGCCCCCGGGGAACGAGCTGCAGCGGTACCCGAGCAGTACAGACCCACGGTGCAGAACATGATGCTGGCGTGGGGCCGAGGCAGCACGGACTCGAAGCGCACGCTGTACCCGCAGCTCTGCCCCGGCTCCTCTCCCCGCTCGTAGGACACGCGCTCCGCCACGGACACCGCGCTGATCCGCCGGGGCTGCGGGTGGCAAGGGTTGCCCTCTCTTAGTCATCAGCTTATGCAACTTCATCACAACAGCACCGAAGGCAAGGAAGTAAACTGGAAGTGCTACAGGTGTCCTGCCCTCGGATTTCTTCACTGAGATATTGTTAAACCCTACTAAGTGCAACAGCACGGTTTTAATTCTGAAACGGTTAATTCTACGTATGAGATCACAGAGCAGGGATATGAGGATATCTGGGAACTACCAGCTGGCATTTGCCAAATGTTTTCCCCTCAGTCTGCTGAAATGTTTTTGCCTGGGCGAGGTACAAGCCAGATTATCCAAACTGAAGATCCATGAAAGAATAAGACTCCAAAAAAAGACATACATAGTGCTGAGGTTTCTCCTACTTGTATTACTGAGGAGAAACCTTTATGAACCGTATCCTTCAACGATAATCATGTTCCTCAGCACATCCTTCAATCACTCAAGGCCAGGCTGGACAGGGCTTGGAGCAACCTGGTCTCGTGGAAGGTGTCCCGGCCCATGGCAGGGGGTGGAACGGGATGAGCTTTATGATCCCTTCCCACCCAACAGGATGCTTCCTGTGATCCTGTGATTTTACCCTAACTGACCTGTGATTTCTCACGCCCACCCCAGAAGTGCACTGGTCACACATCCCCACCTGTGTCACCACGATGTTGCACTCGGCAGCCCGGCCGGTTCTGATGTGTTCATCCAGGATGTACTGGGGCACCTGGGTGGTTTTGCCACAGCCAGTGGCACCACGGATGACAACAACAGAGTTGTGACGGACTGCATCCAGAATTTCATTCTCAAAATTCTTCAGAGGTAAGGCCTCTCTCTCTTCTTGGATCTGGGGAGAAAAAAAAAAATCCAGCACATTTCCAAAATCTCCAAAAATCAACCTGTTCCGCTCCACATCCACACCCTGTCTTGCTTTTCTACACTTTTCCCTTATACAAAGGAAAAGCTGTGGAAGAACAGATCACAGCTTGTATTTTTTCCTGACACAGCACAACACATCCCCACATCCATCCCAGTTGGAACATCCAGCCCTTCGGAAACTTGGTGTGTACTTCTGCTGAAATCCAGCCTTACACACTTTGCAGACATTATGTTCAACCCCTTCTGGAAGAAAATGAGACTGGTGCAAGCACAGCACGTCACAGGAAGCACACTTACCCTCTGTAATTCCTGATCCTGCTCCAGACGGTACAGGAAATCACTTTTCAGATCCATGCTTATTTGCTCTGGAGTGAGCTGTAAGTACAACACATTGTTTGGAGGCTTTTTGGCTCCTTATCTACCTCCTAACTTCAGTATCAAATCAGCCACTCCAACACAATGATCCCAAACACCATCATTTCCTACACAACTCCCTGAAATCAGTTACACCAATGAGCTATTTCATGTCATTCATTCCAGCATATTAAAATTAAACGTTCACCCTCAAAGAAGTTTCTCAGAAGGATCCAAAACACTGAAAAAGAACAATTCTTTAAATTTAAACACTTTAACTGCTTGAAAAACACACTACTCAGCAGGAAGCCAAGAGATGATCATTCAGGCAGGAGTTTTTAATGTAAGGACAGAACCACCCACAGAACAGCAGCTGAAGAGGGAAAAGTGAACAGAGAGGGAAATTCATCAGGCAACTCCTGTATTTCAACTGCTAAAGAACTGCAAAGAAATTCAAATTTGTTACCAAAGGGCAAATTGCTCCTGCTGCAAATAAGTTAGTGCACCACGACTAGCACAGAGAAATCCTGATGAGATTTGGAGTCAGCTCAGTTTGCAGTGTCCACACATATCCTGCTTACGTGTTTAGAACAACAACACCCAAATCTACGTCAGCTCCATATTTTTTAAAAGTTGATATACATAATGATCAACGTTAAAATGATGTCATTTATGGAAAAAACTTGAGTGAAAGAAAGTTCTTTGAGTTCACTCTGGTTCTGTGTTGTAGGAAACTCAAGTTCCTGCCCTGAGAGTCTTTTCTTACCAGGTTACACAAGTCAGACCAAATTACCCTCTGAATTTGGCAACCCAATAATTTTCCCCTTCTCCCTCTTTCTACCATGCCACATTGCTGCTTTTCATTTGTTCTGGGCTAAATGGGACTGGAAATGACAAAAAATAAGAAATTTGGCTGATTGTGTAGTCTTGGCTTGGAGCAGTTTCTCCTCCCAGAAAAAAAGTCCTAGCATGGAAATATGGGAAAGAGAAGCTAAGGAATTATAAATGACATGCCCATGAATCTTACCTTGTAATTTCAATTATAAGCTTTGTATGGGCTGCACAATGGGAAGTAAATAGTGAAACAAAGCAGAGAATTGGGACACTCAAGACAGTACTGCTCAAGACCCAGTGAAACACAAAGAATTCCCTGCCTCCAGGTCAATAAAGGAAGACATTTTATCAGCAATAGCTTATACTTTAAATCCTGGGGGGAGAAGCATTTAAAAGCATCTGGAAGCACAGGGAAAACAATCAACAAATCAATGTTTAAAGTTAATCTTACATTTGCCAGAGGCCCCTCATCAATATTGCAGCCGGTCCAAGGGTTCCAGTTGGAATGAGGTGGTGACCAGGGAACAACTCCCATGTGACTCTGTCTCTGCGATGGCTCGAAATGGGCCAACTTTCCAACGCTGATCAGAACCGGATTGCTGGGATCTTCAGGCTGGAAATGCAAAAGCAGAGAGGGCAAAGACAGGTGAGTGTATTAAACGAGCAGGTGTGATGCTCCACGCTGGAGCACCTGAGCCACACACTCACCGAAGGCACAATCTCCAGGGACAGCTCCCGGACAGTCTTTTGCAGCTGATTTTCTAAGTCAGGAGACAGCGACACCTCGTAGGGTTCCAGCTAGGAAATATTGAAGAACTACACGTCAATATGCACAAAAAGACAGAGACTGGGAGCCAGAACTGTGGGCTGAACCATCAAACAGGGCCGAAGAGTATCATTGGTTCAAAATTCACATTCTTGAAATGTTTTGGTGACTTGTCATCAAATAAGAACCTGTAGATTATATTTAAATATTGGAGTTTAATTTCGGAGGAACGCATTCTCAAAGTTGCTACTGAACACCTAAATAATACATATCATTTGGTGGGGGGGGGGGGTGTGTGTATATATAGATAGATTTGAAAGTCAGCAAATGCTCATGTGCCAGAGATTGAATCCAAACAGCTGGGCATAAACAGGAATACTTAATCTTGTAGAAACATTCTACTGAAAAAAGTGTTTGTTACAAATAGTATTTCATGTAAAATTAGTTACTGCTCTGTTCACATACCCATGAAGTTATATTTCTGATCCGAATCACTGGCCAGAACAGAAGCTGCCAAACTAAAGGAACAAAATCAGTAACTTTTAAGATGTTAAATACGGAGAGCAGACTCTGACTCACTCGTGTTTATGGCAGCGCTTCTGCATCACGAAAGGAAAGCAGTAATTCCTGCCCCTCGTCCCAGACTCACCGACTCTCCTTTCTTCTTGGTCTGCCCAGAGTAAGGCTCGATGACCCCCAGGTGGTAGAGCTGCCTGACCAGGGAGAGGGCACAGGACTGTGCTGCCAGCTTTTTGTTGGAGCCGTGCTCGCGGCTGAAGATCCCTGTGGCACACAGAGGTCAGAGCTGCGGCAGCCCATCAGTCCCGCAGCTTCCACACCAGGTGCTGCTCTGGAACAAACTCTCTGTACACACCGGGAAGTTTCAAAGCTTGATAAACCCAGGGTTCCAACCTGAAACCCAGCAGCCCCTCCAGCAGCTGCCTCACGCTGGCTGTGTGATGTTCCTGACTGACAAGTCCCGTGAAGTTTTCCCGCACTCAGTGTGTATGATTATCCAACACCACCCAGCAGCACCACACAGAGCACCCCTCACCTCTGGAAGTGGCTCCAACACGTAACTGTGATAAAGTCTGTGCCCATAAACGTTCCTCTGTACCAACACCCATCCCCTGGTACGGTAAAAACTAAATAGGAACGCTTACTTCTGCCCAGCTGCTTCACGTAAATGGTCATTTCTGCATTAAAGCTCCTGCAAGAGAAACAACACAAAGGGACAATTACCAATGGCTGACACTGCAAAAATATTCACTCTTTACAATATTTCTAGGCAGAGACATCTGTGTCCTCAGCCAGAAACTGTCAGCTCATCAGCGACCAAGGTAAAGTATTACTGCTTCTAGTCCCTTTAACCCCAAATTAGTTGGTAACACATCTGCCATCAACAGAACCAGTAGATTTGATAAGAAGAATCCTGCAAATGCCACTGTTCAGCATTGAAATTTAAAGCCTCATTATTAGGAAATATGCTCTGAACTGCCCAAGTTTAAGGCAACAATTATAAAGCAGGCAGGATGTTAATGTAACATTAATGTGCATCCCACTGTACCATTAACTGTATCCCCCATTAGTGATTAGATGATCTAATCACAAGATTATTAGATTAGATCTAATCACTAATCACACTAGTGATTAGATACTAGTATAACACCAGTAACTCACTAGTAGTCTGTGTTTAACAAGCTGCACCATTTGATACAGCTACTCTGCTTTTTGCCACGCGTTTGGCCAGCTCAGAGCACAGCCAAAAACTAAACTGGGTCATTCAGTCACACACCGTTGAACTTATCTGCACAGGAGGAGACAGAATACTTGAATTTGCATGGATTTCCAAACCCTTACTGCCATAGTGTGGGAACAGCAGAACTTTAACTTACCAAGTAACTTGTTACTTGAGTAACAAAGTTCCTCAAGGTAACTCAGCGCAGCAAACCTCCCAGTTTGCTTAGCAGGCATGGGACCAGTTCATTTAAAGGTCAACTGATCACAGAATCATAGGATCATGGAATGGTTTGGGCGGGATGAGACCTTAAAGGTCATCCAGTCCCACCCCCTGCCCTGGGCAGGGACACCTTCCACCAGCCCAGGTTGCTCCAAGCCCCATCCAACCTGGCCTGGGACACTTCCAGGGATCCAGGGGCAGCCACAGCTTCTATGGGCAACCTGTGCCAGGGCCTCCCCACCCTCTGAGTAAAGAATTTAGGCTTAAAGGAAAAAATAATCTTCAATAGAGGAGGATGGAAACCAGATCCACGTTTTTAAGAATCCCAGACCTAAGCCTGTGTTTGCCAGATGAAAAATGAAAGCCAAATTCTTGTAAGACAGGATTTAGCCTGGCAAACGTGACTCAAGACGTGTCACTGGGCTCTACTGGACCGAGATCCTCTTTGGAAACTAGGCCTTGGCACTTGCCCAGCTGCAGGCAGAGCCTTGCACCCGTGTCCTTCATTCCTTGCTGCAAACAAACAATAAGAAAGGTTAAGCGAGTGCTTTAAATTTCAGGTTAGAGCTCCTTCCTGTGCTACCAGCGAACTGACCTTCAGGCACAGTGGCTTCAGGGGTCGAAGGCCACTGGCTCTCAGGGACACAACGGCCACCTAAGACACCGATGACAGTATGTTTCTCAGCCAGGCCTACAGTCAGCATTCAATCTCATTCTCCTCCACCTGAGGGGAGAACAGCAACACCAGAAATCAGTTTGCAGCAGAGTCCCACGTGATTCCCTACTCCAGCCGCGTGAGCTGTGTCGCTCTCCAGCAGGAACAGGAGGAGGCAAAGACATCCCACGCTTCCGATGGAATCCCAGCACAGAGGAGCCACATCCCATCCCTTCATGTTGAGGTCATGCTTTGTGTTCTAGGAGAGCCATGTTTAGATTTACAACTCATACCCTCCTGTCCTAATTAAAGTCTCTGAATCCAAGTTTCCCAGTTTATTACTAAGTTCTTAGATTATGAACGTGATTAACTGACCGCAAATGTCTGAGAGCAAGGCTGACAGATCCGTTATAATTCTTTTACAATTAACATCTCTGATCATTACTCAAAAAGCCCAAAAACAGACTGGCAGGATGCATGGCAACTGGTTATTTCTTAAAAAACCCTACCTAAACTATATAACCATCCTCAAAACTCCAAAGCTCTGAAGTTATCCCTCTCCTGTTACACAC
Source organism: Pseudotriccus pelzelni (assembly GCA_035584735.1). Lineage (NCBI taxonomy): Eukaryota > Metazoa > Chordata > Aves > Passeriformes > Tyrannidae > Pseudotriccus > Pseudotriccus pelzelni. Next base: position 23,985,002 of record JAWMRA010000005.1, on the reverse strand, counting down.
ACCGAAAGGATTAAATCCAACAGTTTGCTCTCCCTTAACAAGCCCTAGAACACCTCAGGATTGTTTATTAGATGTTACAGCAGGTAGTGAATTCCCCCTTCTGCCATTCCATCCAGGGAAACTCACACAACCTTCCCTGGATAAACAGGAAACTCTGAAATGCCCTCTGGAAGAACAATAGCCAGGCTGAGAAACATACTGTCATCTGTAGCCATCTCGTTCTGCTCTGGGCTACCTACATTAAAACACACGGGGTTTCATGCCTGTACCTGCAGAAGGTGCAACAAAAGGAGCTGCACAAAAACTCCCTAAGCTACAGGAGAAAAGAAATGCTCAGAAACTAAGGCTGCAACAAGCGTGTTTGACATTCCTAGCACTGCACAAACTGACTTTTTATGCCGCTCACATTTAAGGGAAAGAAATGGCCTTGCCTGAGAGACATAAATGGAGATGAAGTGACTTGAAGACAGGTTTTAAATGAGAATTTACAGCTTTCTGCACCGACACAAATATTTTAGATATTCTAAACGCTTGGAAGACTCAACAAAAGAATACCAGAAGTCCTGCGAGTGAGATTCTCGTGAAAGGCTGTAATAAGAAAATTCTCTAGTCTTTCTAAAAACATCAACTCAACACAAGTTGAACACACGTTTATACAATGCAAAAAAAAACCCAATCCCAAAGCCAGCCAGGAGAATCCAGCAGCAGCAGCAGCAGCATGCCATTGTTTCTGGCCACAAAGCATCACCATATTTCACCAGAAATACAATGTCCTGAAGTTTTGATGATTTGTAGAGACTGTTTCCAGGGGTAAAGTAATAAAAAACAGCAATTCTTTACGCACAATCTGCTATGAGTTATTTCCATTTGGGGAAACACATGCAAATTCTCTGAAGGAATGGGCGGAAAGTCAAAAAAGAGTAATAGCCAGCTGGTCTCAAGTGAAAGCCTCAAAACTCCTTTGGGAAGATTCTGCCAAACTAATTTTTCCAGTAGAAGGTTCCACTGTCAAAAAAGTTAATTGTAATACAAAGAGAAATAAAATGCCACTAAAGCAGATTTCTACACAGGCAAATTTAGGGATGTTGTTGGTCCTGGCAAAGAACACTGTGGAGCACTACAAGTAAGTGTGAACAGCCACTGTCACCAAACCCTTTGTACACAGACAGTGACTAAAACTACCAAACCTGTTGTGATCAGGCCCCATTTCAGTGTATTTATATTCCTCCTGGATCTTCTCCTTTTGGAAAAACTGGTTCAGACGTGCCTTGGCATTTTCCAAGGTCCAACCCCCATGAAGGTCAGCACTTAAGTCCACTTCTGACTCTGAGGTCTAATACGGAAAAGAAGAGTATCATTTACTAGTTTTAAACATTTTTACAACAAGTCTTTCAAATAACTCACCCAGATTCTATAAAACAATTGAGGCATTACAGAAAATGACAGAGTCCTCAGTAATTCCTTATTTTCACAACAAAATGTCTGCACAAACACTTGGACGTTCACAGCATCCAGAGTGATTTATTTTGTTCCTAGTTTAAGCAAATTACCTTTGTTAAAAGCCAGCGAGTAAATCTGCAGCTTAAGTTAAAACCAAGAGCAAAGTATCAAACGAAAACTCCAAGCTTGATTACAAATGCAAATAACAAATTAAAGAGGGTGAAACAGATACCTATTTATGAACGGAAGGAGAATTCCACAGCATGACTTACCTCCTGACCTTCCTGCTCCTCTTTCCTTGAATAATAATCTTGCAAATTCGCACCCCGATCCCACTGAGCTCCATGACTGCCACAGTTTCCAGGTGCTGCGGCAGGGCCATTGCCTGTCACGTGGACAAAACCAAACAAAAATAAAATAACCCCCCCCAAACATGTTCTCAGCACTGGAGAGGCACTTCCTGGCAATCTCACAGTCATTCACACCTCTGCCCCAAAACTACGTCTCCTGTCTGCAGAATATTTGGGAGAAAAATCACCACTCAAATACCTCCAAATACACAAAACTCACAGTTTTCAGCCTTACCTACTTCACCTTTTAAAAGCAAATGTGGAGGAAGGGGCCCTCCCAGAGCTGAACTGGAACCAGTGACATCTCTAGCTGCTTCCTGTGCTCCATCAGGGGTGTCACCTGGGGCTGCCTGGGGAAGGGAAGGAAGGAAAACCTCACCACACTGGTACAGCAGAAGTTTTACTGTTCGGCTCAAAACTGTTCAGGCAGTTTGAAGAGCTCAGGCAATATTACACAGTAGTTATCCCCAGTAAATACAAAATAGTTACTACCTAGTAGCAACCCCAACAGTAACACCCTTTAAAAACTGGAAGGAACACAACTGTGGGCGTTTGAACACTGAATTGCCATGAACTAACTGGCATATCAAAACCAATCAGTCCTGTTCCCACTGGGCTTCACCCAGGCTAACGAGGCAAGAAGGCTGAGAAAACTGAATTATCCTCTCCCTTCCCAACAGATAACACATAACTCCAAGCTTTATTTATTTTTTCCTCTAAAACTGCTGCAATGACAGTTTCCCTCCTCCTCAGCCTTTATGTGCCAGTCACTGCTGATGGTTCATACAACAACATAAAAAGCAGAGATCCAGTCACACACCTGAGGAGCTGCAGCTGCAAGCAGTTATGGTTTAAAAAGATGCCAAGTTTTCAATGTCTGGTTTGAGGTATCTGTAATCATTATTTTGCTGTTGTAATTTTTTTTGAAGTACACAGGATTATACATATATATTGTAACATTACCTAAAACAAGTCCCGGTGTCAGGTGTGAGTACCGAGCACTTTTAAAGTCAGGCTGCACCTCGCAGGGACTCTCAGTTCTTTCCAGCCTCACCAGCTTTGCAGCTGAACACGCAGCTGTTTGGGCCAGATCCTCCCACAACAGCCAGCTGGACTCAATGGTCCTGAGGGTCTTTTCCACCCTGAATGACTCTATGATTCCCTGATATTCTGCATGTATCCCAGCTTTCCAGCACTGCCAGCACGAGTCCCTCACACTCAATCCTCATGACTGCACAGGGGACTGAACTCCGGGGTGAAACACAGCTGGGAGCACCCCACTGCCAGGAAAGGTCAGGCTTTGGCAGGGAGACAGAGCACTTACTCCAAACGCAGGGACTTCGTCCTTCTTCATCTCGTTCACCCGCACCAGGTAGTTGATGAAGTCTCGGGCAGCGTTGCTCTGCGCGTCCTTCTTGTTGGTGGAGTTGCCCATGCCCACGTAGTTGAACCCTTCCACTCGGACCTGCAGGGAAGAACCCACGGCTGGCTGGGTGAGAGGGGCCTGGAAACCAGCAGCGCTGGCTGAAACACCAAGGGCTGCTCGCTCCTAAGCACAGCAGAAGTAATATCGCTGAGTGTTGTTACGTATCACTGGATACAGCCGCGTATTCCTGTAGGGTTTGTGCCTCCTAAAGAGAATCCCACGTTCTGAAAACCTCCATTCTCAGAGCACAAGTGCTTCCCAAAACCTCGTGGAAGAAGAACCAGCAATGTAGGAAGGGACTCTGGCAACAAAGAGCAGCAAACCCTGCCCAGGATCACTTTCCTCAACCTTAATCCCAAGCCCTCGGACAACAAGGACAGGAGTGAGCCAGCGTTCCCTCAACCTTAGCTCCACGTTCTTCCAGATAAAAACATGTGAATAAATTCTGATTTTTTTACTTTACAGCAGCAATTCTATGTCCTGGACAATGATACCTTCAACCAACCCATAACTGTACTGGATTCACAGCCAGGCTGTGAAAATCAGCAGTAGAGAATGTTTTAATGAGACTGATTCTTTCACCTATTAAGTTTCCATGGATGCTCATGGGGCATCAACATACAAACCCCATATATTGTATAATATACTATATATTATTTTATATATATTAGTTTTTACAAGCGTGTGGAGTGACAGAAGAAAAGGGAACAGATTTAAACTGTAAGTGAGTAGGTTTAGATAGGATACTGGGGATGAATTCTTCCCTGGGAGGGTGGGCAGGCCCTGGCACAGGTTGCCCAGAGAAGCTGTGGCTGCCCCTGGATCCCTGGAANNNNTGCCCAGAGAAGCTGTGGCTGCCCCTGGATCCCTGGAAGTGTCCAAGGCCAGCTTGGACGGGGCTTGGAGCAACCTGTGCTGGTGGAAGGTGTCCCTGCCCATGGCATTGGATGGGCTTTAAGGTCCCTTCCTACCCAAACCATCCTGGGATTCTGTTAATCTAACTGTGCATAAAACCACTCCATCTGAGTAACACTCAATCTCAGTTATAGCACCCTGAAAACTGGTTTAATATCACTCTGCTTCTCAGTTTTGTTATTGACAAGAAAAACAAACAGGAGAAGAAAGGGTAAAATGACAAATTCAAGGTGTTTAGTACAAATCCACAGCCCTGCTCACAAACTGACCCGTCCTGGACACTCAGCACCAGCTCCTCCTCAGAGCCAACCTGAACTCACAGCTCCCACATCCACACTGTCCAGAGCCAGGAGCAGAATACTGTTACAGCCTAGCCTAGGAGCCACTCCAACAGGAATTCTTTTATACGTTTCATCTCAAGTTCAACCGCAGGCCAAAGCTCTCTGCAAAGGTGACACAGCTATTTTAACCGCAAGAAGGACCACACACACGGTGTGCAGACACTCACCACCCTTAACAAAACTGACTGCTTTTCCCTGTGGCAGCATCCTTCGGGCTGCTTCCCTTCGCTCCGTGCACACACAGCCGGGGCTGTGGGCCCTCCCTGAGCCCTCGGCTCCCAGCGAACCCCCCACGGCCGGGCACGACGGGACCCCCGACCACCCTGGCAGAGCTCCCAGACCCCCCGCTCTGGGCCCAGGTTCCCTCTGGCAGAGCCCCGAGGCTGCACCGGCAGGGTGCCCGGGTCCCTATCACAGACCCCAGACCCCGGCAGGGCCCTCAGGTTCCCCGGCAGAGCCCAGACCCCCGGCACGGCCCTCAGAGCCCCGGCACGGTCCCCTGTCACCCGGCCCCCGGCAACATCCCCAGATCTCCGGCACAGCTCCAGGGCCCTCCCGGCAGCGAGCGCAGACCCCGGCACGGCCCCACGCTCCCTCTGGCAGAGCCCACACCCCCGGCACGGCACCCAAACGCCCCGGCAACACCGCCAGAACACCGGCACGGCCCCCGCACCCCCGGCGGGGCCTCCCAGACCCTCGGCGGGACACCAGACCCGCTCGGAGCCCTCAGATGCCCGTCACGGACCACAGACACCCCTCAGGACCCCCCGCACAGCCCCCGTGCCCCGGCGGGGGCGGGGCAGGCCCGCACCTCGCACAGGAAGGTCTGCCGGCCGCGGCCGCCGGCGGCGCGGATCTCGTAGGCCGGCATGACCCTCCTCCTGCCGCACCAGGCGTACAGGTAGTTCTTCACGTCCCCCATGGCCGGGCGGGCCGGCTGCTCCCACTGCGGCCGGAGGATCCGCGGCAGTGCCGCCCCCCAGCGGCTGCGCCTGCGCCTGCGCGGGCCCGGCGGGACGGCGGCCGGGAAGGGCCGCTCGGCGGGAGCGCTGCCCGAGAGGGGCGGGCGGGGAGTGTCCCCCGCTGGAGACACCCCAAACCCACCGGGTCCCGGTGACCCTGCCCCGGCACGGGGCTTGGGCTCCATCATCTCCAGAAGTCCCTTCCAACACTAACGGTTCTGGGATTCCTTGTGATTCATGGAGCTGCTCCCAGGGCTGGAGCCCCTCTGCTCTGCAGCCAGGCTGGGAGAGCTGGGGGTGTTCACCTGGAGCAGAGAAGGATCCAGGGAGACCTGAGAGCCCCTTGCAGGGCCTAAAGGGGCTCCAGGAGAGCTGGAGAGGGACTGGGG
>JAWMRA010000005.1:23951868-23968989 GCA_035584735.1 Pseudotriccus pelzelni | reverse complement strand
CCCTTGGGGACGTGGATTAGGGGGGATCCTGGTGGTGCTGGGTGAGGGTGGCACTGGGTGATCCTGGAGGTCTCTTCCAGCCTTGATGATTCTGGGATTCTTGATGCTTCTGTAAATGAATGCTTGCAGCTGAAATGCCATTTATGGTGGGGATGGAAGCATGAGGAGGGCTCTGGCTGTTGGGCAGTAACGTGGATGGCGATGGGGATGCTGTGCCTTCAAAGCTGAACTTGTATGAAAGGCTGATGTCCCAATCCAGGTGATTTTTCCTGCTGAGTTACTTTGCTCAGTACCTGCAGTCTGTGACTTCCGGGTTTGTAACACTTCAGTGCAGTTTTGACATGCTGATACCAGCAAGAAATTGTGGTTAATATTGCACTGCATCCATTTCCTCATGTTCCCAGGGGCAGCAAGAAGCCCAGGGACAGCAACAGCTTCCCAGTTATCCACAAAAAGTACAGGAGATACTGCTTTTTAACCCCTGTGGCTGGTGCTCTGACCCCAGAGCAGCTGGAACTGGGGTTGTTGTCATGCCTGAAAGCATCCCCCATCTCTCCCTCCTGGGAGGTCTCACATGGAGATCCTTCTGTTCCAATTCCCTTCTCCACCTGATCCTCAGCACTCCCGCCCTGTTCCCTGTTTCAACCTCAGTTCTGCTGCTCCTTTGTTCTGGACCTCTGTTCTGGGGGGATTTACTGACAGCAATCCTAACGTCCACCCCACTGTGGGTCCTCCTGAGTGGGCATCCAGCAAGGCAGGAGACCAACGTTCCCTCTCCTGCTCTGGGAAGGACAGATCTGAACGGAGGGCACACGTGGAGGGGGAAGCTGCTGTTAAAAGTGGTATGCAAAGTATTTTTGAAAGATTTGGCTTTTTATGTCGCCTCACCTTGTTTAAGGAACGTCTAGGAATGTTTTAAAAGCGTGTTTTCTCCTCTCTTTCCTGGTGCTTCTCGAGAGCAGCGTGAGTGGGAGTGTTGAAGGGATTTGATCTCACTTTAGGGGGAAAGTGCTACATCTTCAAAGAGGGCTGTTTTCCTGCAGAAAGGTTAATCAGTCATTGAAGTTAAAGTAGTGCCAGTGAAACGCAAACTGTAAAGGCTGACTGCAATTTTCACGAGGATCAGGTGAAAGAAATTGTAGCCACGTTGCAATTTTGGTGCTAACAGTTGCTCTGCGGCACGTCTAGAAAGCTGGATGGAATGGAGAAAGATGGAGAGAGACTATTCCCAAGGGCGTGGAGTGACAGCACAAAGGGGGAATAGCTTTTAGCTGACAGAGAGCAGTGTTAGATGGGATATTGGGAAGAAATTCTCCCCTGTGAGGGTGGGCAGGCCCTGGCACAGGTTGCCCAGAGAAGCTGTGGCTGCCCCTGGATCCCTGGAAGTGTCCAAGGCCAGGTTGGACAGGGCTTGGAGCAACCTGGGCTGGTGGAAGGTGTCCCTGGCCGTGGCAGGGGGTGGGATGAGTTAGTCATTAAGGTCCCTTCCCACCCATGATTCTGTGACGGGGGATAGGGAGAAGGAGCCTTAATTCTGGGATTCCTTGGAGTAGGCACTATCAGCCTCGGTATTCCCAGCCTGCCTGAGTGGTTTTGATACCTGCAGCACTCTGCTCAGTCCTCACTTCAGGTGCCATCCAGTCTGGAAGCCGCTCACGCCACGAGTGAGCTTTAACAAGCTTATTTACTTTCTTCTTTTTTTGGGGGTGAGTTTACGTCTAATTTTGGATCGTTCCAAGTTTTTACCATATATGGTCAGGGCTCCTTTTCAAACTTTGCCAAAATGCAATGTGATGATGTGGTGGTGCATCCCCCCATCCCTGGCCCTGCTGGAAGTATCTCGGAAGCTCCTGATAAGCCTGGGCAGACCCACTGAGCGGTGAAGTGTCCCCCTGACTGCACCAGCTGGGCCAGGAGGTGCTCCCTGATCCTGCCAGGAGGTCCCGGGTGGTACAGGTGGGAACAACCAGGAACATCCCAGCCGAGGCGGGGAACAAAGGATGAGCCGTTACCCGCTGTAGCCTCGGTAAAGCGTTTCCCTGGATCGCCGCCCGGGCGGAACGGCACCGGCACCGCTGGGGATTGCAGCCCGAGTGGAACGGTCCCATTGTTACTGTGCTCTGGGAAAGAGCCCAGGAGTTACGGACTTGGGACAGGGCCAGGATGGGAACTTAGTGATGACCAGTGTGGCCTTGTGACCCTACAAACAGTGGTCCTGAGCGAGGCCCTTTGACTCTCCCGGGCCACACCTTTCTCCTTCACCCTCCTTTTTTTTTCTGGCATGTGTCAGAAGTGCCACATATGATGGATGTCTCGGGATTAGCGAGGCACTTAAGATGCCTCGAGGTCAGATGTGTGTTGGCCAGCTTTTCGGAAGTCTCAGGAGGATTTAGGTCTCGGTGTCTCCTTCCTGATTCCTGTTGTACAAAGGAGGCATAACAATATTACTTTCCCTTTTCAAAGTGCTTAGAAGGTACAAGTGCTGAGTATTTTAATCCATTATGCAATCGGCTGCCTATTTTTAGCACCTGAACCATTTTTAATGTTCTTTTTACAATGCAGATGTGCTTTAATTGAGGCTGACAGAGCGAGGTGTTTCGGGCGCCGAAGCCGCGGGGACTTGGGGGTCTGTCGGGGGCTGGTTTGGCAGAACCCTGGCGCAGGGTGGTGCACAGAGCCCTGCCAGGGGTGTGGCGATTCAGTGGGGAGAGAGATCCCTGAAAATCCCACGTGGAAGCAGGTAAAAAAGGTTCTAAATGCCAGTGACAGGCTGGCTCTGCTAACGGCGGTGTCTCTTCCCCCTTTTCCAGCGCAGTCGTGCACCTGCAACCGGCACAGCCATGGAGAAGAGCGGGAACATTCAGCTGGAGATTCCTGACTTCAGTAACTCCGTGCTGAGCCACCTGAACCAGCTGCGCATGCAGGGCCGGCTGTGCGACATCGTGGTCAACGTGCAGGGCCAGGCGTTCCGCGCTCACAAGGTGGTGCTGGCGGCCAGCTCGCCCTACTTCCGCGACCACATGTCCCTCAACGAGATGAGCACCGTGTCCATCTCCGTCATCAAGAACCCTTCCGTCTTCGAGCAGCTCCTCTCCTTCTGCTACACGGGCAGGATCTGCCTGCAGCTGGCCGACATCATCAGCTACCTGACGGCCGCCAGCTTCCTGCAGATGCAGCACATCATAGACAAGTGCACGCAGATCCTCGAGGGGATTCACTTCAAGATCAACGTGGCAGAGGTGGAGGCGGAGTTGAGCCAGACCAGGACGAAGCATCAGGAGCGACCGCCCGAGTCTCACCGGGTGACGCCAACCCTGAACCGTTCCCTGAGCCCGCGCCACAACACCCCGAAGGGGAGCCGCCTGGGCCAGGTGAGCACAGTGCTGGACATCCGGGAGCTCAGCCCGCCCGAGGAGTCCACCAGCCCCCAGATCATCGAGCAGAGCTCGGACGTGGAAGGCAGGGAGCCCATCCTGCGCATTAACAGGGCGGGACAGTGGTACGTGGAGACGGGGATGGGAGAGCGCGGGGCCCGGAGCGACGACGACGTGCGGGTGCTGGGCGGAGTGCGCATCAAAACCGAGAACCTGGAGGAGTGGCTGGGGGCAGAGCACCAGCCCTCGGGGGAGGACGGCAGCAGCGCCGAGGAGGTCACGGCCATGGTGATCGACACCACGGGCCACGGAGCGCTGGGCCAGGACGCCTACGCCCTGGGCTCCTCGGGGGCCAAAGTGGTCAGGCCAACCAGCACCGAGATCGACAGGTGGGTTTCCTCTGACTCAGTCGCTGACCTTGGCTGTGCAAGGCTGTCGCTTGGCTGGGTCGGTCGCTGTGGAACGTTTCCTCCTTCTGTTTCCTGTGGCCATCTTAAGTGCTGAAGGAGTTTTTTTCCTGGTGTGAGGAAGTGCGTCCGGTTTGGGTTAGAGTATTTTGGCCGGGTCGTGATCAGAGCAGGACCTCCAGCTCCAGGCCAGCTCTGTGCACAGGTTGGGATTTGTACCTCAGTGTTTCGGGTGAGGTGGGTTTTTTGTTTAAAGATGTTCTATGCAGCCTCAGTAGATGCCAGGCTTGGCACGGGGATTAACAAGGTCAAACGCAATATGTGTTATGCAAAGTGTCATTGCACTGATGCCTTCTGGCCTGAAAATCTGGGGGTGGTTCTCGCTGAGAAACAAGCTGGGCAATGGCTGTAAGTCAAGAGTAAATTTTGTTCCTGGTGCTCCAGGGTAGCAGCGGGCCCTGGGTTTACACCTCCTGGAGCAGCTGAAGTGGGGAGCCCAGCGGCCTCCGCTGCTGGTTCGATTTATCTGAGAGAGCAGAAAGCCTTTATGTGAAAACGAGTGGTGAGATCTGCTGTGTTTGGAGTCTCCATCCACCTGCTTCCCCTTGGCTCCAGCGTTTGTTTTCTTGCCCCAAGCACAGGCCAGAGAGCAGATCTGATAAAGGGCAGGTCTGTTGGATTGGAGGGGCTTGTATTTGCAGGGTGACCCTTCACATCTGCCTCTCTTCTACCTCAATCCCTCTGGTCCCAGAGAGGAACAGCTGCCTGGAAGCAGTGGATATTCTGCCACTTGTTGCTTAATAAATCGATCAGTGGGAACAATCCTGAGCTGGGCCTTGGGAGAGCGATGCTTTCTACTTCCTTAGCTCTTTTCCAGGGATCAGATCTCAAGCATCTCTTCTTGCACTGCACTCAGTGTCCCCTGTTTCCCACCTGGAGTCCATCACACCCCTTGTGGGTGCCCCCCTCACTGGGGAGAGGCAGGAGGGTGTGGGTGGTGGAGGAGAGTGCCCTCAGAGAAATGGTTTCTGCTCCTGCTGTGGATTTCCTGAGTCACTGGGCCTTTGTCAGTTTACTCCTGATGGCGACCCCAAAGCTCTCTGTCACTGAGCTGGAAGCCAAATGACTCGGTTTTATGTTTGAGACGTTCAGACTGAACCCACAGACCCGTGTGGCTTGGCTTTCCCTTTTTAGTTGCGCTGCTCGTCCTCCTGTGTGTTAGCTGGTGAGGGTGAGGAGATGCTGTACAGGTGCCTCCACTGCTCACCCGTTGTTCTAAACGCCGTAGTGACCTGATGCCCATTAAAAACTCCGTTTACACTCTTCCCCCACCCCACAGATTTAGCCCTTCTGGCAGCATGGTTGCTGTGACTGAGCGGTACAGATCAAAAAGCGAGTCTCCCGGGCGGATGGATGAGCCCAAGCAGCCCAGTTCCCAGGTAGGCAGATCAAGAAGTTTGCGAATGTTGGCTTGGAGGTGAAGGGGGCTGTGTTGTGGTGAAGTGTGTCATATTTGCAAGCAATACCACGTGTGAAACAAGGACCTTTTGCCGTTGCAAAGGGTTTAGTTGCTCCCACTGAGAACGTGTGCCGGCTGTGTACGATTTAAAACTGCTTGAGGTCGCTTGGGATTTTGGGCAGATACCTGGAAAACACGAGGAGTTTCTCTTGTTGTCTGAGGGCATAAATATCCACCCTCGTTCTGGGCAGGCCACCAACTCCTGAGGAGAAATCCCGTTTGCCTGCAGAGCTGGATCTGCCCCGAAACGCTGGCAGCAAATGCCTGAGCTGAGGGAGGAGGTGTGGCTTGGCTTCTCTGGGAGTCTGAGGGGTGACAACAGCTGAACCTTTCCAAAAAGCCCTCCAGGCATTACACCCATAAACCTTTGGGATGGAGAGTCAGAGGGCTGTGGATCTGTGCAGAGGTTTCTCTCTCACCCCCAAGGGACTGTGTTGCACAGCAGAATTTGCAATGTATGAAGGAGCTCTGAATTCTCTGCTTTCTTGGGCACAGTTTTGGGTTAGGAGGGAGAGAAGTGCAGAAACAGGGGAGGGCAGTGGGGAGTGCAGCAAGGTGGGACAGTGGTAATACCTGTGCCTAATCATCTTGGTCTGGTTTTGTTGCTTACAGTGAGTGTCACAGTGCCACTGTAGTGCAAATGTGTCAGCCAACACGGTGCAGAAGGACTCTGTGAGCCTGACAAATAGGGAATGTGTCAGTGTGTAAGCAAATGGCTTGGCTGGAGGCAGGTTGAGGATTTACCAGGCTGCTTTGCCCTTCAGTAAGACCAAGTGAAGCAAAGGGGAAAAAAATCGTGATTGCTGCCTGCTGCCTCTGTCATACACTTCCATAAAACAACAGATACTTTTTGTTCCTGTTTCTCCAAAGCTTTGTTTTGTGTCCTTAGAAGACATTGAGAAAATTTCAGGTCAAACTCACCCTCCAGGGGCAATGTGACACACAAAGCAATTCTAGCTCTTCCTACAGAAGGGCTGCTCTTGTTCCTGCACTGTGAGATGGCCTCAAATAGAAAACCTGAGGCTTGACACCCACGGGGAGGGCTCGTCACCCTCCCCTCTCCTGGCATTGCCGTATCCGTACTAAAAGAGCCTGCCTGTGATTCCAGTGGCAGCGGCGGAGCGGAAGGAAAGGAAGCACCAGAGCTTTGTGCACCTCCTTTAGTCCTGAGCAGCTTCCCTGTGCCTGCACAGCCGGGCTCAGCAGCACCTGGCACAGGTGCAGTGCTGCTCACACAGCCCTGGCCGCCAGAGGAGGGGCCCTGCTGCTGTCACACCTTCTCTGTGCTTGGCAGTGCTGGGAGGCAGCGCTGGGAGAGCAATCCCCCGGCACGGGGCATTCCGGGGCCGGTCTGTTTGTGCTCCCTCGGAGGACGATGGATGGCCAGAAGCGTCTGCCGTGGTTCAGGGTTGCCCTCGGCCGTTTGTCCGTGTGGCCTCGGAGGACACGGAGGAGCCAGCGAGTCCTTGCTGTGCGAGCCGGTGGTTCATTCCACCTTTGTTTTTCGAAGCAAACTCATCAACTGGCTGCTTTTTTTTCAACCCTCAGTGAGTAAAGTGGAAGGCGGCACACGGTATTTTAATAAAACTGGCCCAGATTTTTAAAAAAGTAACAGGCATTGACACGTGCGGCCCACAAGTCCATCGGTGGCCAAGCACGCTCGTGACAAGGACTGTCTTTTCTTCCCCAGATCCAGGGAATGACTTGGCAGAGGGGGCCTCTGTAGCAGTGGTTTCTAATTGATTGCTCGTTTGTCTTCAGCCCCAAGGCCCCAGTTAAGCACTTAAATATGTGCTTGAGGTTGCAGACATTAGTGCTGCTGATTTTGAGGTTTGGCACGCGCTTTACTGGCTGGACTGGGGCCTGATCTTCTTCTCTGCCGTTTGTTTTAGGCTGCTTGTTATTTAAATCTCTGCTGTTTCCTTGGCAGGGGGAGGAATCAGCCATGCTTGGAGTGAGTGGTTACGTGGAGTATCTGCGGGAGCAGGAGGTTTCCGAGCGCTGGTTCCGGTACAACCCGCGCCTCACGTGTATTTACTGCGCCAAATCCTTCAACCAGAAGGGCAGCCTGGACCGGCACATGCGGCTGCACATGGGCATCACCCCCTTCGTGTGCCGCATGTGTGGGAAGAAGTACACCCGCAAGGATCAGCTGGAATATCACATCCGCAAGCACACGGGCAACAAGCCCTTCCACTGCCACGTCTGCGGCAAAAGCTTCCCTTTCCAGGCCATCCTCAACCAGCACTTTCGCAAGAACCACCCCGGCTGTTTGCCCCTGGAGGGGCCCCACAGCATCTCCCCCGAGACCACCGTCACGTCCCGGGGGCAGGCGGAGGAGGAGTCCCCTCCGCAGGAGGAGGCTGTGGCTGTGGGGGAGACGGCACAGGGATCTGTGTCCACGACTGGGCCGGATTGAAACACGGCTGCGGAGTCCGGGGAGAAAGGACCGTCTTCCCGTTCTTGGCTCTCCAGAGTCAGCACCAACCTGGCAGGCTGGTACCGTAATTAGTGCAATGCCACCACTGGACAGAAAGAAGCTCCCAAGATGTTGCCAAAATAGAAAAATCTCTTCTCTCTCTCTCTCTCTCTCTTTTCCTCTCACACACCCCCACACACACACGTAGAGTGTTACACGTTTTTCTCCCTTATTCCTCCTCCTCTCGGAGAAAAACAGAACAACTGTGTCAATCAACTTCTTATTCAGGGATCGACAGGATTTTAAATTTTTTTACTGTTCCGTAGTGTCCTGGGACGAGCAGTCATTGGTATTTCTGGACAGCCCTGTGGCCCAGCAGAGCCATATCCGCTGGTCCCGCTCGAGGGGAGAGCAGGGGCAAGGGCCCCTTGCCTTTCTGCCTTCCCCAGGCAGAAAACAAAAAGACTGTCCTGGTGGAGCCTGCCTTGCCCGACTGTATTTATCCCTGTCTTTTTTTTGGTGTGTCTCTTTACATTTTTTGTTTAAGCTGTTACTTTAGGGCGTTTGGCCTTGCCTGTTGCAGGCACGGCTCCAAGGAGGTATTCCAGAGGTCAGCAAGACGTGAAGGAATGCACTGAGAGTGGGATTTAGCGGCTGTGAGGTTGGTGTGAGACGCTGATGCCTTGGGAGGAGGGCTGGAGGGGTCTTTCGGAGGAGGTTTGTCCTTTGCTGGTGCTGAGCCGGAGAGCTCAGAGCTCTCTGGTGTCCCGGCCGGAGCGCTGCCGTGCTCCGGGGGTTGCTGAGGGTTAGGCAGAGGTTTTCTGGAGTGGCTGGGTTCTGGAGTTAGAGGCTGGCTACCAAAGTCCTCCTTCACCCCTGCTCCCCCCTCGACACACACTAACCTTTTATAACAGCAATATGTGATACAGAAATACTGCAATGCTGTCGTCCCAGCCAAGCAATCGTGGGCGGTTGCTTTTAAACCTGTTTCTACAAACTACTTTGATAACTTTTTTTATCAATGAAATGCAAAAAGAAAAGAGAACCCTACCTTATTTCCTTGTAACAGTTCAGGAGACTTAAAAGTGAATGGTTCCTAGAGCAATCACAACCCTGTCCCCTTGCATGGACTTCAAGATTTTTGTATTCTGAGGAGCTCTGATGTTTTAGAGCAAGTTTAGCAAACCTGGAGAGACGTGCCTGCGTGTGTATTGTAGGTGTTTGCACGGGCTTACGTGGTTCGTAACCGGAACAGCATGGGACAGGTAGATAAGTGCAAATATTCTGACATCTTTTGAAGAAGTCTTTTTTAAAAAAAAATATGCAATATTTTAAGAGTTTTCCTCTGGTTCTGATGCCAAGTTGTTCGCGACGGAGGGGGGAAACGAACGACAGGTTGCGCGGATCGGGTCTGGAGAAGGAGTTCTCTTGAGGATGTGAGATAAAGGAGGGGCGAAGTTCTGATCCTTAAGGTGATGGGAGGAACGAAGAGACATTGGAAAAGAAATACACTTCATCTTGCTTCGGCTGGAAAGCCGGGCGAGTGGTTGGAGCAGGGGCTTGGTGGGCAGGAGACTGACCATGTGACAGCAAAGCTCAACCCGCAGTCCGACTGCACGATTTTGGGCACGTGCAAACATCTCCAGCCTTTGCTTTCCCCACCTGCAAACTGGGACTCGGGATCATTTTCCTGCCCCTTCAGAGGGAAGAACTCGGGGAAGGGTGATGTATTCTTGCCTCGCTTTACGGATTTTTTTGTAAGTGAGGGGGTCTCGCTGTTCCTCCCGTCTCTCTCTCGAAAAGGGACGTGGCTCTAATGTGTTTTTGTGTGTGGGAAGGCCTTGGCGCCAGGATCACGTGTAACAGGGAAGTGCTCCTACGAGAGGAACCTTTGCAGGTGTCCCGAGCCAGGCACCTGCAAAGCACCATTTCATTGACCATTTCAAACAGGAAAACTGATATTTCACCTCCGTTTTCCTTCTGTCCCTTCTTCCTCCTCTCCTGTCAAGTGCATCGTCACACGGGGAGCGGTTTGGCCGCCCGAGGGACCAGCCCCGTCGGGTTTCCTGGCGAAGGTCAAGCAGGATGGTACCCAAACAGTGAGGTTGCAGTGGCAGAAGATGAGGTGAGAGGGGTGGCTAAGGTAGGTTTCGTTGCAATCGAGGTGCGGGAAGGAGCGGAGATGTGCTGCTTTAGTCATAGCTTTTGAAGTTACCAAAAATGGAGAAAAAGGAAAAAAAAAAAAAAAAAAGAGTTAAAGACTTTGAAATCCTATCCTGTTCACACTAGAGAGCATCAAAAGTTACTTTTAGTTGCTTAAAAGATTTTTAAGTGTTTTAAAATAGAAATTTTAAAAGAATACTACCAAACTATAAAAACATAAAATTATTTATATACATATATTATATATAAATATAGTGGGAAAGTTTCCCTGCTAAGCTTGCTGTGAAGAGAAGGGTGAAGGTGCAGTAACTGCTACACATTTTTCTGAGACAGATGGCAACCGTAGCGAGGAAGGGCTGACATAAAATGGTGACTGCCTTTATTCCCATGGCATAGCTGTGAGTTTCTTGAGCAGGTTTGTGTTTTACTGTATCAATACTGTGAACGGAGGAGCACCCGAACAGCCCGGGGTGTGCCCTGCGTGCTGATTCACTACTTTCGTTGGCCTGGTGAAATTGGTCCTTCGTATCCTGCTAGGCTGAAAAACAAAGCTTGTGAAAGGTTTTTAAATTTATTTTTTTTTTCCTCCTTTACGTTCGCTTTTGGTTTTGTTTTGTTTGGTTTTTTTTTTTTGTTGATTGGTTGGTTGGTTGGTGTTTTGTTGTTTTTTTTTTTTTGGTGCAGAGGTTGCCACTGTATAAACGATCATTTCTGATTGCATGCAAAAGAGCCGATATTCTTGCCCGGGCCTCGCTGAGGTGAAGTTTATAGCTTGTAGCTAGAGTCAGTATAAGGTATGGTAGTGGGAATCATTTTAATATTATTTCTGTACATTTAGTGGACGTGTATGTATGTGTGGGAGTCACGGTGTCTCTGATACGCCTTGAACATTGCTGGAAGCAGTTCAGGCCCGTCCGCGCTGGACGGTGGAACCCCTTCCGAAGGAACCGGTGTTGAACGTCTCTTTCAGCGCCTTGACCTCCTCGGTGCAGATGAGGCCAAGGCTCGAGGAAAAAGGGGTTGGAGGTCGTGTATGGTGTGGAAAAACCTCATGTGAATTTCCTGGCAGCGGTGTAGCTGCTCAAGAGGTGCTTTCCCCAGCAGAACGCTGCCGTGTTCCGCTGCCTCTCCCCGGCACGGCTCTTCACAGTCGCACCGAAGCTGTGGAGAATCAGATGCCAGCTTTCCAAGTGCGAACGCTTCTGTGGTGGGCTGAGGCACAGCTTTGCATTCCCACGTCTAGCTGCAGCTTTTCCTGCCAAAACTGTGATTTCAACTGTGATTTAAGGAGGATGTGAAGAGAACTCTGTCATGTTTTAATACCTCTGTACATAACATTTCTGTCCGCTTCAGAGTTAGGGCTTACTAACCCGTTTGTTTGCTTGCCTCAGGCAACAGGGAGGACACACTCTGCTTTTGCGGTTTGTTTTCTCGGAGGGGAAACACATTTCTTAGTTCTTTGCTGCCGAGGAACTCACCCCCCCAAATGTGAAGAGCTGTGGTTATCTCCCTGAGCCTGCAGCAAGCCCTGGTGCCAAGTCACAGCCGAGTGACGTGACGGTTGCCGTGGCTGTTCCTGCTGCTGCCAGGTTCCCTGTGAATAGCTGTGAAAATAACAAGAATTGTGTTAATACTGTGCTGCTGCTTTGGGAAAAAGCTGAACCTCTTCCTCTCAGGAGGATGACCGATGGGAAGCTGGGAAAGGGAGAAAGGAGAAGGTCTTTTTGCTCTCTTGCAATGGGAGTGCCTGAAAACAAATTGCTCTTTGTACTTCCAGCAGCTAGAGAGGGATGAATGAGAGGCTTTATGGAATGTGAATTTGTAAGAGGAGGCTGAGAACATGCTTAAGGCCACTGAGTAAGATCCAGGGCTATCAGCTCGGTGAGAGCCAGAGCAGCCGATACCGATGGGCAGTCCCAGCGCTGCCCACCATCAGGTCAGTCCTTCTCCACAATGTTCTCAAGCTGTGATCTGTATAATTTAACTTTCAGAAGTTTGGGTGCCTGAGGAAGGGCAGGAGGGACAGAAAGCTGCTGTTTTAAACCCAGCGAGGTCGGGGTCGGTAGCGGCTGCTCCTGTTCCCATTTGTCGGCTATTCAGAGCTGGAATAGCTCTGGGAACAAGCTGTGGCCTGGCTGAAAGGCATCGTGGGGCTGGCTCAGCAGGGAGGGCACCGAGCCAGGATTTCAGCCCTGTGTGGCATCAGGGTTGAAATAACTGGACAGGACAGCTCTCCCCGCTTGTCCTGCTCGGTGGCGGTTTCCCTTCCGCACCTCTGCGGTGGGAACGTCACTCAACAGCTCCTTTCAGCCAGTGATTCCAGGCCTGGGCTTGGAGCTGGGTCCTCCTGCGCCTTTGGGCGATTCAGCCCTGAGGAGGCCTTGGCAGGAGCAGAGTTGCAGCTTTTATTTGCTTCTGACTTCACCTGTGGTGCAGAACCCAAGGTGTAAATAGGAAGACGAACTGCAAAGGCTGGGGTGGAGGGTGGCTTGGGAGGCAGACAGGGTCGTGTTGAGAACCAACAAAAACAGCACTTAAAATGATTTAAACTTTATCAAACTCTCCTCTTTGATCCATGACATGCCTGCCAATTTAGCCTTGCCAGCATCCAGGTGTTTCTGCAGATCAGTGACACCACATGCTGTTCTTGCTCTGCTGGAAATATTTTGGGGATGGGAGGAGTCCCTGCTCATGGCAGCGGGATTGGACTAGATGACCTGTAAAGGTCCCTTCCAGCCCAAACCATTCTGTAAGTCAAGGAGCTGTAATTCAGGAGATGTTCTGGGCTCTGAGTTTTCCCTGGGAGCTGAGCCCGTGGCCAAGACTGCAGTTGGAAAAGTCCGGGATCCGCTGACATAGCGGAGTCTTCACTCCTGCCACGAGGTGAGAGCCGTGCACAGAGCTCTGACATCTGCGGTGGAAGGGCCTAAAGAGGAGCTCAGCACCCTTAATTTAGTCATTGTCATTCAAGGGATATTTTAATATAAAATACATACATACACAGGTATGTACAGTTATATATATATATCTATATATATATTTGTAACCAAATAAAAGCTAGAACTATGCAAACACTACTGGCTGCTGCTTGAAACTAAAGTCTACCAGAACATTTTGGAATAGAGTAGGCTTGGAGGAGACTTGCTGTGGTTTGTTGTTGGGGTTTTATTAATAAAATGCAGCAGACCACAGTTTTGCTGCAGTTAGTCTTACCAGAAATTTAGGTTATTCCTAACCTGGAACCCACTCAAGTGGGTTATAAAATTATCTGAAGAGTCCGACCATCTCTAAAATATTTCCATCTGCTGAAAGGCTTTGGCTTGGCAAACATAGGAAAACACAGGGGCTGGGACTAGGAGAGATTAAAGGTGATGCTTGGGCTGATAGAAGTAGAATAAAAAAAGGACTTGGGAGCATTTTCTTTCGAATGTAGGATTGAGTTGGCTTCTAGGAAGAATCTTCCTACTTGGGAAAGCATCCATGGCTGAGATGGAGGCAGAGATCAGAGCATCCTCGGGATGAATTCTGGTTTTGATGGAGATCCTCCTGGTGAATCTGACTGTTCCAGAGTTTAGTCTGCTGGGAGAAACTTCGTGTGGTTTCTTTGTGTCAGATCCCATCTCTGCTTTTAGGATTAACTGCAATATATCTCTAACCTTCAGTGACCTTTGGCTTTTCATTCCTGGGACTGTAGAAAATTCAGGTTTCCCATAACATTATCCTCATCCCAACTGTGAACAAGTTACTACTGCTTCTTATAATTTATTGTCTTTTCTGTTCCTGAACGTCTGTGTGATCCGGCTGGTCGCCAGCACCACCTTCCAGTGCTTCGTGAGCTTTTATGCACAGGGAATTGTTGCAATGGATAAGTTGACCACGCTAGTTGGAAGAGTAGAAGCCTTTGGAGAATGACTTTTGCTTCCTCTAGCTGTCATTAGGGAGTGCACACACACATACTGTATATACATATATATATACATTATATATAAAGTGTTTCAGTATAAACTCATTTAGCATTATTCTTATTTAATTTATATTTTAATCCAGTTGTAAACCAAAGTATTACGGCTTGTGAGAAGACGTGTCTCGGAAATAGGAGGAACCTGAGGAGGTTGGATCTCTGAAAGGTCTTTGCTGATGAAAACATGGACATGAATGAGACTTAAGAACCTGTGCTGCTGAATCCTAGGGATTTGCAGCCTTGGAAGGATTCGAGACTTGCTGGCTAAAGTTGGACAGTGGGGCCTTTTGAAGGTGTTTTTCGTGGTCCTTAATGGTTTTGTAGGAAAACAAGGATGTCCTGGCAAGGCTAGAAATGAAAAGGGAGGAGGCAGAAAATCAGAGTGTGGCCTGGCACAACTGGGGGCTAGAGAGAGGAAGCCCCAAAACCGGCCAATGATGTATTTAGCGTCTAGTTGCAAGTTCTAGAAAATGAGCCGTTGCCATTTACTGATGTCTAGAAGTGGCTGGGGTGGTTTTTTTTTTTAGTACCTTCTGTGGAGGTGCATGCTCCGCTCTCACCAACCGGAATAAATAATGGGTTCAAAGATAAAACCTTGCTGATTTTTCTGTGCCAAGGAATAACTGCCTTCCCAAGGAATCAGCAAATGCTGAGAACAAATTAGGCTCTAACAGTCTCCCACAGCCTTGGCAGCAGCTCTTGCTTCCTCTAGGGAGGAGGGAGACAGCTGAAATAAGAGGGTTCCTCTGGTGTCAGCCCTGCCTGGGGCTGGTGGCACTAGAACCCCCCTGGGTTGGGCAGAGTAGGTGAAACAGCAGCAGAGCATCACTGGGAAGAGGAGTGCGTGTGTCTGGCATGCCCTGGGCAGGGAAGTGCCAGGTTTGGAAGCTGCTTGTGGGCAGGAACATTCAGGAAACCCTGTGCAAAGACCCCTGTCCTGGGGATGAGAGCTGGGCAGCACCAGCGTTCTCCATCCTGGAGCTGTGAACGAAGGAAAATGAGTCCCCGGTAGGGGACGGGGTGGGGGCAAGATGTGAGGATTCCAGAAACTCCATGGGAAGGAGCTGAAGGGTGGGAGGTGCAGGCGGGGAACGGCAGTGCCAGGCAGATTTCAAAGTGCCATTTTCTGAGTGTTAGGTTTTCTGGCATGTGGTGCAGACTGGAGTTGGCTTCTGTGTCAGTGCTCTCTCCCTTTCCTGTGTCATTTCTCCTGTTTAAGCTCCACAGCCCAGGGGAGGGCGCGGAGAGGAGGGAGCCAAACCCTCCTCGGAGGCACACGGGGGAAGGAGGAGCAGCAGGAGGTGGAAGTTTATACAAAAGGAGCATCAGGTTAGGTATTACAAGGTATTTTTTCACCATGAGAACAGCCAAACAGCTTTGGATCAGGTTGTCCAGAGAGGCTGGGAAATCCCCATCCTGGGATAGTGCAGCCTCCAGGTTCCTGTTTCCCTTAGACTATGCCAAGCTGTGTTTTTGTTACCTTTTTTTTTTTTTTTAAGTATTATAATGTACAAATGGGCAGCTTTAATGGGCTTCCTAGTTCATATCAGTTAAGCTTTTGAAACATATTCAGGTATCTTTTAAATACTGCTGTGTAAGTTGTTTAATCTGACATATTCTGATTTATTATTTCACTGCAGTTACCTAAGGCAGTACTTAAAAAAAAAATCAGTGCATTAATTTTTTGCAGACTGTCAGCTATGTTAAACCTCCAGCTTAGTTTTTATTAATGTGTTTAACCCCCTCTCCCTCAGATCTATGGTGAAATGCCCGCATTATTTTTATATTCCAGTGAGGCTTATTTATTGAAAGCTTCCCACTACCTTTGCAGTCTGACCCAGTACCATTGGCTGTGAAACTAACGAGAAGTGAAAAATGGAGCTGGATTACTTAGTTTTACTGCTGGTCATAAAATACAGAAAGCAGCAGTGTAAAGGATAAAATACAGTTGGAATTAGTTACTCAAATCATGGAATCACAGAATGGTTTGGGTTGGAAGGGACCTTTAAAGCTCATCTCGTTCCAACCCCTCCCTGCTGTGGGCAGAGACACCTTCCACTAGAATTCCAAGAGAAATTACTGAGTGGGTAATGGGCTGGGGGGAGGAATCGCAAAACGATGCCTGAGAAAGAAATCTTACCCTGAGGATGTCGCTTCACTGGTTCCCCCTTTGGTCAAGTGTAAAAGCTGTTTCTTGAGACGAGGAGGTTCCCCGGGGTCTGCTCGTTCACCCGCGTGTCTTGGGCATTGCTTTGATACGGGGGGCTGTGCTCCCTGGTGTTATTTTCGGAGAGTTTACATGTCTAAGGAAACTCTCTGGATTACTGTGAAGCTTTTCCTTGATCCTCCTCGCACGTGCATTGGTAATGGAACACAAGTCTTGGCTGCAAGAGGCGGGAGGGGCCGTTCAGTGGAGGGCAGTGGCTGTGGGTGACACCAGGAAGGGGACACCAGACGGGATTTTGGCACGGGGAGTGACAGCCTGGCCCCGCTGTGGCTGTGCCCAGCCCAGAGGGTCGTTCAGTCGGCTGCCCACCTTGCCAGGGTCAAGGTGAGGGTGGTTTGTGGAGGCTGTTTGCAGGGCAGCCTGGATCTCCTGTGCTGCAGACACGGGCAGGGATGATGGAGGTGGCCTGCAGGTACTTTTCTCACGTGTTGGAAGGTCTCCTAAGCCAGGGTTGTGTTGTTGGGGGAAGCAGCCCAGGTGGAAGGTGGGTGAATTTGGGATGGAGAGCAGGATTTGTCGTACCCTTTGCTCCTGACTGACCCCCTGGGCTCCCCTGGGGCGAAAGCTGACTGCAGGCAGCTTGCAGGGCTCACTGTGCCAGGGCAGGGACTGTGAGGGACGTGGTGCAGGCAGGGGGGAGCGCTGTCCTTGTTCCGTGTTCGCGTCTGTAACGGTGCCGACAGTCAGGACAGGCCAAGGGCTGCGAGAGCAATCCTTGGGGGCACGGCGGGGCCCGCTCTGAATAAGCTCTTTTAGCAGCTGAGGTGGGAGGAGAACACGCAGGAACAAACCCCCCACCTCCTGCCCCACGCTTGCAGGGAGGGCTGGGGAAGGGTGAGGAGACTGGATCAGAGGGTAGTTCACGGAAATGGAAGCAAGGTGTTCAAAGTACTGCTTTAGTCTGAAAAGGGAAGGGAACCAGTGCAGCTTTCCCAGGCCCCCGGTGTGTTAAACACTACCTGGAGCTCCCACGAGCTGTGTCCCCGTTGCCCCCAGAGCTCCCCACCTTATCCCTGTACAACACTGTGAATATGATACCAGTAGCTCTTTG
>JAWMRA010000005.1:23874255-23951858 GCA_035584735.1 Pseudotriccus pelzelni | reverse complement strand
GTAACGTTTCCATTAAAAGTGCCCGGAGCAGGGAACGCTGTCCTGCTGCCGGAGCACGGGCTGTGACCCCCCAGACAGGTTGACCCTTCCCTGCGGAGCGGAGGGAGAGGATTGCGGGAGTTCACGAGGGAAGTGGCTTTGTATGGCAATTTGCTAATCAAATTTGATTTCGTAACAAACCAAACTGACAATCAATTCCTAAAATATAAAAGCCTCTTAGAGGGAATAGTCAAGTGTATCTTCACCAGAGAGATTTAACTGGGATAACTTAATAAAGAGCACAGGATTTTTTCCTTTTTTTTTTTCTTTTTTTTTTTTTTTTTTTATGCAATCACTCCAGAAATGGAAGCAGCAGATTCACAGGACAATAACTACCTCTCTCTCTCGGAGTGCTGAGGTTACCACACTACACACTCGAGCAGCAAAGCTTTCACTTCAAAGAGATTTGTTTTCCTTACCTCTGTGTTTCAGAAATGCAGGTCTGCTCTGTAAAGTGACTCTAGGAAAATGGCATCTGGCAGGAGCAGCGGGAGCCCCTCGGAGTCCAGAGTCCCTCTCGGCCTCCTTGCAGTGCCCTTTGCAGGTTGGCTCTGGGGCTGTGACAGTTCAGGGGGGCTTTGTCACCTCCCGGGTGCTGCACAACAGTGAACTGTCCCGCGGGCTCAGCGTCCTGCACTGGGAAATCAGTCAGTGGCGGGAGAGGTGAGAGGAGAATCCATCTCCCTCCCTCCTGCCTCCAAGGGAGCAGGCAGCATTAAAAAAAAAAAAAAAGCAATAAGATAAAAATACAAACACTTTTATACGTCGTTCATTAGTCAGCAGATCTGACTCTGCAAATTTATATATACATATATATATACAAACACATACAGAGAGCAGATCTCTTGTGTAACAAGGTGCCATTTTTTTCTAACCAGAGTCCCTTTCCAAACTAGAACAGCACTTTAAATAGGTTCCTCTTTAAAAAAAAAAAAATTTAAAAAAAAAAAAAAAAAAAGAAAACCCTTTACTGCAGCAATGCACTTTAACTGGTCAGACGAGTCCAGCTGTGGCTGGCCTGGGACACAGCTGGATGGGCAGGCGGCTCCTGGGCAGCCAGAGCCCGGGGGGAGCTGTGATGCCAGCCCCTGGGATGCCCCAGGCAGCCCCAAAGCCACGGCAGCTCTACCTCCGGAGCCCCCGGGCCGGCCCAGCCCTGCAGGGAGGGACCCAGCACTGACAGGGCTGGGCCCTTGGGAGACTTTGCCATCGGTCCAGAGAACCCATCCCTGCCTGGAAAGAAGATTTGAACCCCTTTTTTAACAGGTCAGAAGTTGCACCCCGTTACAACCCAGCTGAGCTCGGCTGCACAGCAAAGCCAGGAGGAAGTTGTTACTGGGGCTGTGGGGTTTTTCCATAACGTGGATATGGAGCCTTCGTCAGTTCAGTATTTTATTTTTTCTTTTTTTTTTTAAATGCAAGTTTGTGTGTCCCACATTGATTCTGCTCTGAGCTGGTTTGCAGAGTAACCATTTGTAACAGAAATCGTGCTGTCGCCTTCATCTGTTGGCCTATAAATCAAACTTTGTAGGACAGGAGTCCTCACACTCAAGACTTACTTTCACAGTTAAGAAATTTCCTGCTGTACTAATTATTCTCTTTTTTTGTTTGTTTGTTTCTTTGTTTTATTTTATTTTTGGTTGCAATCCTTATTTCAAGAAGAAAAAGTCAGTGTTCAGACTAGTCTGCAGTAGGTTGAAGAGTGAGCCTGCTGTGTGTAACTTGTGGATATCAGACTGTTCTTCAGTGATTTTCCAAGCTGTTCCCAAGCTGGTCCTCCAGCACCACTTCCCTTTTCCTCTTCCAGCAGGTGCCGGCAGACCGTGGCCAATGGCAAACAGGGACAGCCAGAGCTGCTGGAGGGGAGTGGGCAGGGGTGGCAGAGGGGAACCAGAGCTGGGGAAGGGGGGAAATAAAACCAAGGTAGAGGGACTGTACAATTGCATTGAAAGCAGTTTAGCAAAAAGCGCTCTCGTCAGACAGCTTTAAGAACAATGTGAATGAAAACTTAGCAACTTGGGGTAGGAATCTTGGAAAATTCTATAAATGTATACTTGAAATTCTGTTTGTATTAAAAAAATAAAATCGCATTTTCTTCTTTCTTTTAACACTGTGTAAAAGAACATTATGCATGTGAGTGGTTTGAGAATTAAATGGTTTAATACTCAGATCCTTGTCTGTGTCGTGGAGCTGACTGGTGTGGATTTTCTCTGCCCTGGTGGGAGATCCTGGTCCCTGCTGTGGGCAGCACTGCACTGCCCTAAGCTGAGCAGCTTGGGAAAGGTTGGGCAGTGCCAGGCTGCTGATCCTGGCCCTCGGGATGGCTTCTGTCCTTTTTGGGGTGAGCTTTGTCTCACCTCTCGGCAGGCTCAGCCCTCTCCGGTGTCCCCAGGTGGAACAGGGACCGTGCTCTTGCTGCAGGCCAGGCTG
Source organism: Pseudotriccus pelzelni (assembly GCA_035584735.1). Classification (NCBI taxonomy): domain Eukaryota; kingdom Metazoa; phylum Chordata; class Aves; order Passeriformes; family Tyrannidae; genus Pseudotriccus; species Pseudotriccus pelzelni. Next base: position 23,949,389 of record JAWMRA010000005.1, on the reverse strand, counting down.
CCAATGGCAGGGGAAACACTGTGGTTCAGTGCCCTGCTAGAGACCAGACCCCCAGGCACTGCCTCAGCCCTCCTCCTTCACCAGCCTCCACCTCCACAGCCTGGAGCACAGCCGAAGGAGGCAGAGGCTGCAGGAGGTTGTGTTCTCTCGACCAGGTGAGCAGGCAGAGGATGGGATCCAGCAAGAAAACCCACAGCGGTGACTGCACGAGGAGGGCAGGGAGAGCAAGAGCTGCTTTCTGAGCTCTTAGTTATTTCCAAAATCCTCCCCCTTTTCTCCCAGGGCCCCAGACGTAAGTTACACTCTCAGCTTCTTCCCGAGGTGTTGCTGCAGGCAGGCAGGTGAGCCCAGAAAGGACGGTGCCTCGCAGGGGTGCAGGGGTTGCTACAGCTCGAGGAGGTGGCTCTCCGTGTCCAAACCCACATGCCACTCACAACACAAACGCAGATGCTCAAACTTTCCTCCCGGGAGCAGGAGGGAGAGTCCTGCAAACCCCTATGGCTTCCAAAACCAGAGCCCCAGTGACCAAACCCCTGTCATGGCAGCTCTGTGTTAACTACAGCATTGCTTGGCTGAGAGAAGCCCTTACAGAGGTGGGTGTTTCGCTGGTCCTACCAAATCCGGAATAAAGGGCCCACTGGGGAGGGACACCCACTGGTGTTTTTGCAGCTGTCTGCAAAAAACACTTCTGTCACCTGTGCTGTCACTGCCCTTCTGGTTTGAAGCAGCTGCCCGAAATGCAGAAATCCTAGAGGGAAGCTCACCACCTTCTCCATCCTGAGGACAGCCTCGCCAGAGCTCGTACAGCAGTAAAGCCACCTGGAGAGCAGTAGGCCAGCACACCTGGGCTCCTGGAGTAAACACTGAGGTGAAATAACAGATTTTTAACAAAGATATTGGTTACCTCAGCTGGGCATCGCCATGGTTCATGGGCACCCCTGCTACAGGAACTCTTCCCTAGTTTAAGTCAGAGGCTTTGGCTGGCACTGGTGACTCTCAGCTCTGGGGCGTGTTGGACACACCAGAGCTGCTGGCAAGCAGGGCACAGCTGTTTGGCAGCTCTGCCACCCACCAGCTGCTGTGGAAGGCTGTTCCTGGCCCAGCCAGCACAAACCCTGTGGTTGCTGCTGTTCCACTGACCTGTCCAGCGTGGGGTCGTCGTGCCGGCACCGGGGAGCGCAGGGAGGGGCCCGTTGGTTGGAAAGGGAAAGCTTAAATAAGTCTAGGAAGTGGCCTGGTGCAAACTGTGCGTTCAGAGATCAGTCTGCTACATACAGATCTACAGGTTTTAATGAACCAGGGGATCACAGTTACAGCTTGAGGCCCGAAAGGGAGGAGGGTCGGACAGGGGAAGGACAGCAGTGCTGGACTCGGGTTTGGGTGCCGCAAAACTACCGGTGCCCGAAGAAACTCAGCTTCCCTTTGCTTGGAGGATGGAGCAGGTGAGTGGCACTGTGAGCCTTCTCTCCCAGGGAGGAGCAGGGACAGCCCAGCCGGATGCAGTCCCTCCCTGCAGCTGGCACCAAACAGCAAGACCAACCATGCCAGAGCAGCCTGGGCTTTGTGGCAATTCCCCACTGCCCCTCTTCCCGAGGCAGAGGAGGGAGAGGCGAGGCCCTGCCAGCCCTGTTAGGAGCAAGGATCAGCTATCCTGCCCATGAAGATGATGGTGTTGAGGGCGGCTTCCCGGATGAAAAGCAGGAAGGGCCTGTTGGCATTGAAGATTTTTCTGTTCATGGGGAAGGAACGGCCGGAGATGGTGACGGCTGTGGCAGCTGACGCCTCGCTGCCTTCTTCATTCACCTGCCAGCCAAGGGAGAAGGTGGGATTAAAACACAGGCATTATGCAGCAGGGAGAGGGGCTTGCCCTCCTTCTCCTTCAGAACCCCAGACTGCTGAGGAAACAAACACCAGGGGTTCAAAGCTATTTTTTTCTTTTAATGCTACCTGTTTTTCAAAACCGAGAGGAAGACACCGTGGGACACAACCAGGCTCACCTCGAGGAAGGCTTTGTGGAAAGCGTCAGACACGTACAGGTCCGTGCGGCCCTCTGCGATGATACCTGCAACACAGCGAGGAGAAAGGTAAAACGGAGTTTGGGCACAGCTCAGGGGAGAACACACTCCCACCCACCATGGCTGGGATCGGGCAGAAGGCATGGCTGCCCTAAAATGAAAATATGCTCCCCCACGTTGCTAAGCTGCCATGTCCTCAGTGCAGAGCAGGGCTGCCTCTCCGTGGTGGGACTTGATCAGAGTCCCTCACCGACTGTGGCAACATCTAAATGCCTTCACGTTCTTGTTCCTCATGTGCTGGTGCACCTAATGCCCTGGCACCTGTGGAGGAATGGCTTCCCCCCACCTCCACATCTCACCTGGGAGTCTGGCGTTTTCCGGACTGAAGAGATCTTCCAGCCCCATTTTCCTCAGCTTCTCCTTGACGCTGAAGCTGTCCTCGACACGGAAGCGAGGCAGGTAAACAAAGAGAGACACCTCCTTCATGGAGTCTATCCAGCCCTGCAGCTTCTCCGACGTCAGCGCTCGCTCCACGTCCTCCAGTGGTGTCCCAGCACTGGGCAGCACCAGCACCATCGTGATGTCATCCCCTTTGTAGGGCAGCTCCAGCACCTGGACTTTGTCCTGGGGGATGAGCGCGTAGCGGAATTTGGACTCCTGGTACATGGTTGGGACTTTGCAGGTCTCGCCATTGGCTTTATTAAAATCATCCAGTTTTGTGTTTGGAGCCGGGAACTGCGATTTCCAGTGCCCCTAAAAGGGAGAGGGGGACACAAACATGAGCACCTTGTCTCCCCCAAGGACGTGGGCTCCTCCCCCAGTGTTGCCTGCCATACCTTGAAGTAAATGGTGTTGACCAGGACCAAGACAGTGAGATCATCAATACCCCTTTCTGGGATCACTTCTGTAATGCGTCTCTCTGTCTTATTAGCCACCCACTCATTAATGATCTCCCTGGAAAGTTCTGGCTTCTCCTGAAGGAGGAGACCAAAAAAAAAAACGTTAAGGCAAGGGTTTCAAAGGTTTCGAGCACCTCTTCTGCAGGAGACAGGTTCCCAGGGTGTGTGCTGGGGGAGGACACTGCTCCCAGAGCAGCGCTGCAGGGGTCAGCAATGAGGAGTGGGGACGTGGCTGCAGTTAAGGGTGAGCTGGAACAAGAGCAGCTGCATCCCAGGCTCCCTCCTGCCTTCACTCATATCCCACACACCCAGAGCAGGGCAATTCCTCTGGGAAAAAAGACAGGGATGCAGCCACAGCAGAAGGATGGGGGTGGGGGGGAAGGGGGAGGCACCAAACAAAAAAAGCAAAGTCGCAAGCAGATCAAACCCACTTTGAAGTTCAAAGGCCAGAGTTTGGCTCCATAAACGATCTCACTGATGTTCTGGTAGGTCTCGTTGAAGACCAAGGATTTCTCCCCGAAGAGGCGGTTGGCGGACACCAGCTCCGAGGATTTGTTGGCTTTCTTGTAAAGGCGGCAGTTCAGCTTGGCAAAGAAGAAGTGGATCTGATCCGACGTCTTTTCCGAAATGGTGTCAAACCGAAAGACCTGGAGGAGCCAAGCAGCGAGAAGGGGCCCGTGAGCAGCTTCCTGTGCTCCTGGGCCCCACGGCAAGTGCTGGAGCAGCCTTTGCCTCAGCAGCCAGGAAACCTGCAGGCCCTCAGAGTGTAATTGGGAACCCAACCCAAATCTACATCAAATCAACTCCCCGCCAGCTCAAGGTCTCCTTTGGAGTCCAAGTGGAGGATTAAGCCCTGCTCAGGTGCTGCTCCTGTGTCTAACTCTGGTTTCCTTGCTCCCAGTACTCTGCCTGTGACTGGTTCCAGCTTCCCCCAGTGCAACCACACCCCAGGGGTAAGCACTGCCCCAGCGGGGCCTGGAAGCTGCTCTCAGGTCATACCAGGTCATGGGAGGACTCACAAGGTTTGTGCTGAACCCTCCCGTGACAATGCCAAAGGCTGCTCCCTTCCCAGGAGGCATTCTCAGGGCCTGTTGAGTAATTCTGGTACATCTTATCTATTTTTACAGGGAATGGGAACATGTAGCAAACGTTTTGAGGGTAGATTTTTGCAGCAGGGGGAAATTTTTTTAATCTGCTCCCAGCTGGAAGGGCAGTTATGATTTGCCTACTGCTCTCCAACCTCAGGCCTTTAAGGCACAGAAAATCCCACAGCATGCTGCTCTTCCCGTGGGGCTCCTTGTGTACAGGCTCCCCTGCTCTGGAAGTCAGGTGGACTGCAGGGCCTCCCATGTGCCTGATTTTTGTTCCAAGGGAGAGAGAGGGAATGTGAAAAAGAGTCCAGTGGGACTCGATTATCATCACAGCTTCTCCTGCTTTTAGCGTAAAGAAACGCTTAGCTATGTGCTTGCCCAAAATGCAAGAAACAAACTGTTCCCATTCCCTTCCCTCATCTCCCAGAGAGGCCTCCTTTCCTCCAGATGAAAACTAACCTCTCAAACCCAGTAAATACACCCTGAATGCTGGATCTAAATAAGGAGTCAGAGGAAAGAGCTGGTATCTAAATAAATCCAGAGACAAGCAGGCTGTCTCTGCCCCTTCCCAGAGTCTTGTTTAAAGGTCTCCAGACCAGGTTGGATGGGACCGAACAGCTGGTTTTGGCATCTCTGTCCTCCTGGTGCAGCTCACCTCAATCCCAGTCTCTCCTCTACACCAAACAGATTTTTTCCCTTCCCACTGTACTCCTGGTGGGACAATCAGGAATTGTGTGGGTGCCCATCCACACACTTAATGCTACAGAGAGGTACCTTGCGAAGTCTCCACTATATGGAATGGCATATCCCCAAGTGTTCCAGGCCAGGTTGGATGGGACTTGGAGCAACCTGGTCTAGTGGAGGATGTCCCTGTCCGTGGCAGGGGGGGTGGAACGAGATGAGCTTCAGAGACCCTTCCAACCCAAACCATCCTGCGGTTCTACGACTCCATTCCCAAGGCAGGGAGCTGTGCTGGCCCTGAGAGCACCCGTCAGCCACAATCACCTCTCCTGCCGTTCAGACCCGCTACAGGGGAAGGCTGAGGGCTCCCCACCGACCTCCATGAGCTGCTGGAGGGTGCTGCCGCAGGCTCCCAGCTTGGTCATGGCGAAGGCCGTGGAGATGCTGAGGGGCGACAGGAAGATGTTCTCCCCACTGTCCTTGGAGTCAGCCAGGTACTTGTAGAAGACAACGGCAAAGCGGGAGTTGGCCCTGGACAGCTCCCACACCCGGGGGTTGGTGGACTCCGGGAGCTTGTCCTTGGCTGGCTCCTGCCCCTCGCCCTCCGCGGGCTTCCTCTCGGGGTTGCGGTAGATGCAGATGGGGTTGACGGGGATGTCGCGGGGCTTGGCGGTGCAGATGTCCCCCACGGCGTAGGGCTCGGGGACAGCCACCCCGCACACGCCCAGGAGACACAGCACCACCAGACGCATCGTCCTGGAACAGAGAGAGAGCGCTCAGACACACGGCCTGTCTCTCAACCACGGGCCTGTTCCGGCCAATCTCGGGGCGACATGAGCCCAGGCTCCTCTCTCCAATCCTCCCTTTGTCCTGGAGCTGCAGGATAAACCAGCAGGGCACTCAGACGCCAGCAGAACAAACATGCCTCTAAGCACACGCTGCTTTCAGAAGCGGTACGAGGAAAAGGGGGCTTTCCCAGTGCCCTCTTTAAGCAGCGGGCTCAAGCTTGTACAAAAATAGGACTTGAACTTTGAGTCCTGCCCATCAGCCAGTGAGTTGGTCCTGCCCATGTGGTGTTTCCCCAGGGTCACCTCAGCTTTCCCCTATTCCAGTTCCTGATGCAGGAGGAGATGCTATGGCAGAGAAGAGAGGTGATAAGGAAGAGGTCTCCAGTGGAGCTGGTCCCTCCATGCTCTGAGCATCTTTAATGCCCACAAAAATGTCTTTTAAAAGCATGCGTGGTGTAGCTGGTGCATCCCACCTATTCCTGTCCAAAGTTCACACCACCTCAATGCAAACTGGCTGTCCCTGAGGAGGGCAGGATGATGTTTAATCACCACGTTCCGGCAAAAGCAGGTCTTTGAAAATCTCCCAGCAAGGCAGAGGCAATTTATCTTTTCCACCTTTGCTAAAGCACACAGAATCATGGAATGGTTTGGGCTGGAAGGGACCATGAAGATCATCTCGTTCCACCCCCTGCCCTGGGCAGGGACACCTTCCACCAGCCCAGGTTGCTCCAAGCCCTGTCCAACCCGGCCCCGGACACTTGCAGGGATGGGGCAGCCACAGCTTCTCTGGGCAACCTGTGCCAGGGCCTGCCCACCCTCACAGGAGAGAATTTCCTCCTAAATCTCATCACCCATCAGCTCTGGCAGCGAGGCCTCACCCATGCCAGGGCCGACACAGCACGTCCCGTGCACTGGGGTTCCGAAATGCCCTTGGCACGACTCGGGTTTGTTCACATCCCCATGGGAGGAAGCTCACACACCACAGCCACAGCAGCTTGGGAAACAACTACTGGGAAGGGCTGGCAGCCTGCCCAGGACTTGCCTGCCATGGGAGACTTTTTCAAACATGTGTGTGACTCGGGTAGGTCTCCGCCTGCCCCCCCACACTCACTGCATGGCTACCAAGCATCACCTTCTGAGAAACTAAATTAAAAATCAGCTGCATTTAGCACTGGTGGCCTCTGCGTCTATGGTCCCACAGATGCTGGTGGGCCAGCACCTGCGGGAGGAAAACAGCAGCATCAAAAGGGCTGGTGTGGGATGAAAGAGAGCTCTGGGTTCTTCAACAACCCCCTCCCCGGCCTATTGGGCAATGACTTCATCTTTGCTCCAGTTCCTCTGCAAAAGCAGAAATTACCTCATCTGGCACCAAGGCTGCATGGAGCCCCAAGGGCCCCTCTCCATCCGCTGATAGCGCAGCAACAAGGACTGTGAGAAAACACGCAAAACAAGAGGCTCACTCAGCCCACAGCCACAGCTCTTGCTGGGAATGACAAACGCATTCCCTTCCTAAAGGTTCAGGACAGACGCGACACCACAAAGGGCAAAACAATCCGGGCAGGGGAGGGCAGTCAAACAAAAGGCAGAAACAAACCCCAACACCCAGGGCAGGAGGGCGAGAGAAAGGAAAGCTGTTCAGGCAATTCGAAGTACTCCAGGAAGCGCCGCTCTTCCGAACCTTTCGCTCCCACAGGAAAAATCAGCCAGCAACAAGCCAAGCACACTGCAGAGCTCCGTGGCCCTGGGGCCGGGAGCAGAGCCCTTCCCTGCCTGCAGCAGCCCTCCCTCACCCACACTGAGTCCTGCCGGCTGCAGCAGGAAGGACAACCTCACGGGCCCCTGCCCCGTCACTCCGCTCTCCTCCAGGGAAGGGCAGATCCTGACATGCCTGTTTAAGGACAAATCCCTGCTTCTGCCCAGCCACAGGCAGCTCATGGTGCCTGCCATGGCACAAAAGTGCTGCTAATCCAGTCTCACGCTTAAAACCGCAGCACAGGAGTGAGGAGAGCACCTCATCTTCACCCTGTCCTGACTAAATGGGAGAGACTCCCTGTTTCTGCTCTGCAGTCAAGTCCTGGGCCATCGCTCGAGAGGAGATACAGGACTTTGTGCTGACCCCTTAAACCAACTTCACCCTCTGCTAAGGCTGGCCTGGCCCCTGGCACGTCCAGTCTTGGCTCGTACAGGCAAGAGCCTTTGCTGTTTCTTAGGCCAGCTCTTTGTTGTAGCACTCGGCCAAAACCCACTCCCGCTCCCCTCGCAGCTCTTCAACACTCCCTTTTCCCTTGCAGCACCGTCACACACTCCATGTGTCAACAGCTTTCATCCTGGAAGGGTCCCAAAGCATTCCCAAACAGCACTGCCTGAAAGGGGTTACTGGCAAGGGACGAAGTAGAAACTAGAAAAGGCTCTTAGAGGGGTAAAGCAACAAAAGGAAGTGCAGAAAGCCAAGAAACAAGTTGCTGATTCAGCTTCAAATGAGAAGGCTCTGGGAAGCGTTGAGAAACTCCCCCATCCCACGGCTGCTGTGACACAGCTGGGCTCCAGCCCCACAGGCCCCTTCCATCACCGTCCCTCGTGGCTGCAGGGCAGGGCAGCCAAGTGGGCTTGCAGACCCCCAGCACCCACGAACTGTGTACAGAGCCCGGCTGATGGGAAGCAGCTCAAACCATTGCGAGAACAACTTCGGCTCCAGAGGAACCTTCCCTGCCTCCCCACATCCCAAACTCGGAGTGCAAAGCAAACCAGGAGTGCTCTTCTACAGCCAGCGACTGCTCAGGACATCCTGACCTCAGGAATTCTCTCCACACCACAAAGCACTGCTGCAGGCTGGGGATAGAAGTCAAGCAGGATGCTTTAGTGAGCTGTACAGAAGTCAGCCCTCCTGAGGGCTGGGATGGGAGGCAGGATCCTCCGGAAAAGGGAAAAAAACCCACTCTGGCAGCAGCTAAAATTCATAGGCTCCTACGAAGCGAAAAGAACCTGTTACAAGGAATTACTTAACAAAGATTAGTGGAATCTCTCTCTCTTACCTGCCCCTCCAGCCTTCTACTTTTAGGATGTAAATGCAAATTGTTAAGAAGACAGTCCTGCTTGAGCCCAAAGCTGTTTCCCCACTGGATTTCTGCGCTCAAGCAGAGCTGAGACAACAGCAGGGGACAGTGGGAGGGGAGTAGGATGCTGAGGCCAAAGGCTGATGACCAGCTGCTGAAGGTTAAGCAAAGAGCAGGAAAAAAAAAGCAATGTTTAGTTTGAAAGAGGTTTTAAAGTTCAATCTGACAAGGGAAAGTTTGACCACCTACCCCACACAAGTGCCAGATGCCTTCAGTTCCTGCCCACAGCAATTTAACTGCTTACCCCATGAGAAAAAACCCAAAACTCTGAGGAGTTCAAATAAAAATGTGATGATCCAAGGTATCTTTAATTCTCATTTGGGTATCTTGTAGCTTAGAAAAAAGTTTCCCCACCCTGTCACCTGTCCCCCATTCCCAAGCAGGCACAACCTGGGAGAAGCTGCCCCACTTCACACTCTGCAGTTTCAAATAACAACCACGCTCACCTGGAACAGGCTCCCCTGGGAAGTGTTCACTGCCCCAAACCTGCCAGAGCTCAAGGAGTGTTTGGAGCTCGGACAACACCCTCAGGAACACGGTGGCATTGCTGGGGTGCCCTGCGTAGGGTCAGGAGTTGGACTCGACGATCCTTGCGGGTCCCTTCCAGCTCAGGATATTCCACGGTTGTGTGTCCTTTCACTCGCAGAGCTGGAAAGCTGAGGATTAACAGCAGCTCCCCCATCTCCAGTCGAGATGCAGGTGTGGCAGTGCTGGGAGCAGGGCTGAGCAGCACCGTTTCCCACGTGGGATGCAGCTGCTGCTCCGCAAACTCCACGGTGTGGCCCCCTGAACATGAAATGCCGGCTGGCTCAGCAGGTGCTACACCTGCCCTGCTCCTGGGCCTCCACGAAGAGCCCAGGTCTTGATGGAAAACACGGCTGCAGAACGGCTCAGGGGAAGTAAAAGGCCTTACTGTATCAGTATGAAAAGGGACAGAGGCGGTGGAAATAAATTGAAAGACACTGTAAAACGTCCCCCATGAGAAAGGAAGGACCCGTGCACCGCACCCCTTACTGTTCCAGGCGGCTGCTGGTGTCATTTGCTGAGGTAACTCCCAGGTGCCAGGTCTCTGGGGTGAACTAGGGATGCTCCACACGCAGGCAGACATCCAAGCACGGGTTTCCATTCACCCAGTTCTCGGAGGTAGTTTAAAGCAGCAAACCCAAGAGCAAACACCTACTGTTCTGCACACGCCACAAAGCTGCCCAAGCCATCCCTTCCCAGGGGAGCAGCGTAAACCTATTTTTTGAGTGCAGCAGGCAAATGGTAATTTATTGCTGGTTCGTCTCCAAGCAACAGCCCGTCACTCACACCTGAGCAGGGATATCCCTAAGGAAGCATCCAAGATGCCAGTGTGTTCACACAAGCCATCAGCTGCCCTATCTGCTCCAGGGGAAGGGCTGTTCTCCCAAAACCTGCTGCTCTCAGAAGCTCAAACCCATCGAGCACCAAAGCCTGGCACCCTGGGGCAAGGGAGATGAAGCATCAAGCCTTGGTTTTAGTCTCTCCCATACTTGTAGTCCAGAAAACAGGGAGCTGGGAGTTCACAGTTAGGAGGGAGGAGGTTACAGAAACAATTGAAGACATTCTAGTTGGAAAAAAACCCAGCTCTTAAATACACCTGAGCGGTGAGCAGGAACACAAATTTTCCTATTCTGTCTGTGTTTTGGGCACTCACTGTGGAGTTTTATGACGAAGCACAGGGCAGATGACTCGTGCACTCAGAGAGTGAGATGGGATCAAGGAATCCCATGTGCTGGGCTCGCCTCCTCCAGCTCCCTTCTGTCCTAGTACCCAAACCTAAAGGCAAAAAGATTTTCCAACAGGTACCATCTACTTGATCCCAGTTCCCCCCTCTTCTCCACATTAAAAAAAAATCCCAATTTACCCAAATTTCTCTTGATGCAGAGCAGCCACTGCTCCCTTTCAAAGGGATCTGACTCTCCACAGCACTTCAGATCTTCCTTTTAAAAGCCAGAAGGCTCTGCCTGCCCTGCAATAGAAGGAACAGTTTTTCAGCCAAGCAGCAGCTTTGGTTCGGCCAATTTCAGATTTACAGCCAGATAATGACTTGTTAGAGCCCACAAAAAGGACTGAAAGGAGAAGATTAAAAACCACAAAGCAGACTGTGGAGCAAACCCTCATGACTCTAAGGCAAGTCCCAAACCAGGCTCAACATCGGACAAATGCTGCTCGCTCCTTCTCTGAAGGGTTTGGTTTTTAGATATGTACTCTGAGCAATTGGCAAAATGTTATTCTGAGCATCCTTCTCAACCACCTCTGGTGAAGGAGCCACTTTGTTTGCAGCTGGAGTCAGAAGAGAACGGACCAGACCAAGGCGAGCCACGTGGCTCCTCTGCTGTTTGCAACTCGTGTGCTCCAGCCCAGCGGAGAACAAACACACCTTGACTTGGAGAAAGCCTTACAGAGATGATCTGACAGTCCTACACCTCACCCAAAATCTAGAAGAATGCGCATTCCCCCCAGACAGAAAACGAGAGATATTTCGAAGTGTTCTCCATTAATTTATCATTTAATATAAATGCTGACAGAAAAGCAGGTAAGACCTTGTCTATTTACAAACCAAATAGCGAATCATCACCTTTCCACCCTTTTTTTGTTGAATCTGCAACTCAAAAGGACCCTTAGACGCTGTGTGAGAGCAAGGTGAGGTTGAGTCAGCTTTAAGAGGGAGAAAAGTGAGGTGAAGACTGAAGAAATAACAACATTTCAACATATGGCTTTTTCTATATAACCACCATGCACATACAATAGGTCTCCACTCCCTTGTCCCTTTGTACAAAGATGACAGCGCTGGCTCGGTAAGACTGAAGATAAAATAAAGGAGACAAATACTGACTTTCAGATCTCTGGATTCTTTTGCCTCCTTCAATCCATCCTGTCCCACTTCAGTACAGTATCTAAAAGGCTTTTCTTTCAAGTTTAAAAACCATATTGCAGGAATAAAGACACAGGGAGTTGGATATAGAGAACTCTTTCTTCTACTCCTTTTGTCATCTCAGTTTTCCCCAAAGGTAGGAAAACATCCAACCTTTCCTGGAAAAGAGGCACCAACTCCCTGTGCGCCTCTGAACATCTCCCCTGTGACCAGGCCTGTACGTACAAGACTTCAAAATTCCCCTGAACTTGCTAAGAATTCAACTTATGGAATTCTTCTCATACATTCTACTTCATCTCTACTCCTATTAAGAATGTTTTGATAGTTACAGACAACAAATATCCACAATATCAACCCACAGTCAGCCATTCCCATGAAGGAGAGAGAATTTTTGTTGATGGGAAGGAGGGCCAGAAAAGGAAGAAAACAGCAGAAAGAGAAGAAAAACAAGAAAAAAACCAGTTCGAACAGAGAGATGGAATGAACGTTTTGTTCAGCACTGATTCATGAGAACAGCAGACAGGGAATTTCACTTATCCAGGATCCTAAATAAATTCAAGAAATAGTTCATAACCTGACCCAACAAACCTCATGGTCTCCTTTTTATTACCTAGACTATCCTTTATTTTATTTTTTGTTAAATATACCTCTGCAGGGCACAATCACATACAATCAATACGATTGGAAAATTACATGAGCTCTATCCCAAGCATATACGCACCAATGTTAAAAAGTTATTTTAAAAAAAAACCAACCAAACAAAAAAATTAAAATAAAACTCCACCCAAAAAGGTGATAATGACTGCAGAATGTCTCGGGGAGACTTGTACGGAACTAACAAGATCGAAGAAAATTAGGCTTACAGGAACCAGGAAAACAAAAATCATCTATAGAGAAATCCCACAACTGGAAGCAGATGATTTCAAAGAGGGTGTGGGAGCCGTTGGAGAGACCCCACAGTTCTTCTGCCCTCCTCTCACATGTGCCTTTTCTCACCTCTTCCTCCCCACAGCAGCAAATACAATGGGGAGAGAGCTCGACACTCTGCTACCAGTTACAGAACACAGGGAAGAACAGCCGAGCCACAGCACAGTTGCTAAGCTGACTTCAAGGAAAGCTCCTCTTAGCATGGAGGCTGCTTACACAGCAAGCAGAGGCCAAAGGGGGAATGGGAACTCCTTAAAATTAGGAAAAACTCTAAAAAAAAAACCAAAACATTTGATTTGCCCAAGTTGAGCAGCTCAGCTTGCGAGAGGCTGCGGGTGGCCAGTCCCAATCGTGAGCTGTGCGGCAGCTGGGGGTGCACGGGGCTGCCCCTCCTCTCTCTCAGGTTGCTTCACGCACTTCTGAAAGGCTGCTGCCAAGTTTCTTTTAAAACAAATAAAGAGGTCAGCACACACATCCAGTTGTGGGATCCATCCAATACACAATCTGGTTTGGATGCCAAAGACTTGTGAGTACTGTCTGCCACAGAACTATTAATTAGGTATTTTTAACATTACAAAGAAGCAAATAATTTTTTAAACATCAAATATTCCACAAGATTTTCTTTTTTGCTTACAGATATATTTTCCCCATATACATGTCACATGTAATTCCACCATGTCTAATGCTTTTTATTTCCAGAGACACTACACCTTCCATCTCTCCCAACACTGCATGTTCCAAATTGAAGTTGGAAGATCTCAGAATCAGTTGTTTCCTGGCACATGACAACATCCAACTGGTATACCCAAGGAAAGCTGCCTTGCTGGATGTCCCTAGTCACCTAAACCTTCCCAACTGCTGAACACCTGGCACTCAAATCATACACAGACTCACTGGAATTGCAAAGATTGCTTGGGAAGGATCGGTTAATTATCCACGTTACTAAGCTACAGGAATCCAATTCTGAACATTATGGCAACATATTTTAAGCTTCAAATGACTGGGATGTTCCCACACAGACAAATCCACATTGCCACGTCCTTGTTTTATTGGGAAATATCAGGAAAAGCTGCAGCCTCTTTGCTTACCAGTGTTCAAAGGCTTCCCGCAACATGATACCACACTTGCCATTAGGAAATTATGTTATAAACAAAATAAGCATTAAGTTTGTTCTCCTCTCCCTGCTAATTAAGCTCTCCTTGCACCACAAGAAGTGCCTCGGATGCTGTGACAACACTAAGCAATTACATTCTTCTTCCTACAGAAGAATAAAGACCACATGTTAACTGCGTAAGGACACTGTAATGGAATAACATTCCCCAAAATTCCTTACTTATACTATGTAACTTGAACTGACTTACTCCAACCTCTTTCATCCACTGGTATTCCAACAGAAAATAATGCAGGTGGTAACACTTGACTAGGGAAAAGAGAACCCCCAGTGACGTTTCTGACATTTCAGTGTCTACTTGATGTGAGAGCAAATCAATTCGTGCTACAAAACAATCTGTATGCTGATTTACGAGTAACAACCACCCACCTCCTGGCACCAAGGCTGTACCTGGAAGGTGGTTCAGGAGATCTGCTTCCCTTCCCTCAGAAATTCAGTTTACACTCACTCAAGCGAGGCAGATGCTTTTCCAATTCCTGTCTACATGACCATGTACACAACACAACAGCTTTTGCTTCCTGGCTCGGTTTTTTTTTTTTCATCCAGGTGACTCGATTTATTATGATACAAGAAATGAAGCTGCTGACACACTGAGCTTTTTTGGTTGGTTTTAAACCAGCAACATTAGGAGGCAAAATGGAAGGCTGTGTGTTGGGACGTGGCTCCAGCACTGCTCTGTATATCCTAGGACCACAAACAATTCCTCACACACAGGAAAGCACAAAACTTGGATGCTGCTTATGTGTTTGGCTGTTTTCCTCATGTTAGAGCAGAGAAGGAAGCTGGCACTCCTGCCCTAGAGCCTCTTCAATACTGGCACTGAATTTCTCAGACCATAAAAGCAGGTCTGAAATAACCAGCCCAGCAAAGATACTTTTTATTGGGGTTCTTCAGATAACTGTCCTGTAGGTCTGCTTTGTTATAGTCCAGATTTCTAAACGACAATGGAAATGAGGGTTTGTGCTACCTGGACTCAAAGATTTCTGCCTGAACCTAAAAACCTTGGTACCAAGCCTGCAAGAGGTTTGAGTAGATCAAGGAAGGGAAATGCAAGTGGCTTTCTTGTATTATCAATAAAAGCCTCAGTCCGGGCCCTTTCTAAGACAGGATCTGCCCCACCTTACTCAGCTGGTGCTGTCAAGAGACAATATGACCATACAAGTTTGGTTCTTCCACATCTAATTTAATGTAATGCTAAAGTTTGACAAGTCTTTCCAGTTCCAATGGGCTTAAAAGACAGTCACATTTGTAACACAGATTTATCTTTTAATGTAACTGAAGAGATTTTCCATCAGTATTCAATTTAGATTTAAACACTTAAAGACAAGGCTTCTTGGATTATGAGATTTCTGTGTTCCTTCTCCCTCTCTAAATGAGCCATTCCATCAGCTGAGAGACTGCATGAGAGACTGAGAACACGTCACGACACCCCAGACACATCTCAGTACACCGGGAATTGTATGACTCAATGGAATGATTTTCCACAATTCAATGCATGGGCAAGGCTTGACAATCATTAACTTCTGGAAATGGTTATTAGGATAATACAGTCAACTCACAATACCCTACAAACGCTTGACAATCAAAATGGCTACACCAGGGGAAAAAAAAGAAAGTGTAAAGCACAAGTCTTTGGCTCTCCTTTAAAGAAAACAGCAGTTTACCATGTTTATACAGATCCCCCGTTTGCCTACCAGTAGGGGCAATATCACATTTGTGCATCACTGAGTAATAACACCATTAGAAAAGGCAACTTCACAGAAGTTATTGGCTAAGCGAATTCATTTGAATGCTCTGTTTTGAGGCAGCAAGCTGTCACTGTTACACAATCAGGGAGGGTGGATGGGCAAGCCACAGGAGGAAGGGAAGGTAAAGAAAAGGGAGAGAAGGCTCAGAAAAAACGAGACGCAGAAGAACCTGAGAAGGAAGGGGATAACTGTGCTGCAAGCTTGAAAAGTGGTCTGATCTAGAGAAAACAAGTCCTACTCTGAAATGGGACAGCACGCAAGAGGGGCAGAAGAAACAGTTTAAATTTCTCCTATTAAGAAATCAGAACTAGGTCACAGGAAAGGAAGAAGAGATGTTGACAGGAGGAGCAAAGTAGCATTACAGAAGAAGCAGACGTTTCTACACTGACTGAATCACTGACACACTCAAGCTCAACCTTCCCCCTGAAGCCTTCTATTCTGGGGGCTCTGTCCGTGCCGGGGCTGGAACCCAGGTATCAGTGAGGGTTCAGACTGCCTGGGGCAGTAGGAAATTCCACCGACCTCCCAAAGGAGGCAGCAGTGCCCTGACACCACAGTAGTACTGCTGCTTCTTGCCCAGGTAGAAGGAACTAAAGCAGTCTGTAGCCAGGACCAGTTTCACAGAGATGGGCAGCATTCCTGTACGACTGGGACAGTGATGGGCCACGGCAATGAGCGTACCAGGATACAGAGTCATTCCAGACATTTTCACTCCCTGCTTATTTGCTGTTATCAGTGCTGCCAACTGCATGTAGGGCTCTCTGTCCTCCGAGTTCTCCTAGTTTTTCCACAAAACGGGAATATTTCACGTGCAGTTTTCAGAAAAAGACTTAAAAGCATGCACTGCTCTTCGCTATTCAACTTGTTCAATCAACTAAACTTCTGCAAAAAGAAAAAAAAAGGTAAGAGGAGGAGGGGAAGAACCAAAGCTAAAAATCAATACTGTTAGTAGATATTAAACGCACTATTTAACAAGCCAAACTATAATTCTGGGCAAACAGGGCATTCACCTGGACACACTGATCACAACAAGGACACTGTGCACAAAGTACAGCACGGAGAGCTGGATGAAGGAGAAAAAAACCAAAACAACAGTAAGGTCTCCTTTCTAATCGCCAAGTTTTGGAAGCATTCACCGTGTGTAGGCCAGCAATCTGAACAGCTCTTACTGCAGAATTCCTCCCAGCAGAAAAAGTGGAGAAAGGAATAAACCCTAACCTGGAAAGGGA
The DNA here is from genome assembly GCA_035584735.1 of Pseudotriccus pelzelni. NCBI lineage: Eukaryota > Metazoa > Chordata > Aves > Passeriformes > Tyrannidae > Pseudotriccus > Pseudotriccus pelzelni. The sequence goes on along the minus strand of JAWMRA010000005.1, from coordinate 23,932,828 downwards.
AGTAATTAAAAAAGAGGTAAGAAGGTTTTTGCCCTCCAGATTTTCTTCCTAGTGTTGCAAATGAACCTGTTGGAGTCAAACCTATTGTAACCGTCTTTGAAAACGAATTTTACCTCCACAATCACTGCAGTCAAAAAAAGGAACATTCTGGGCTTGTCCTCCTAGATTAGAATATTGCACTAATTATCTCGACTAAGGCGAGCTCCCTGTGTCAATAAAGAACACAGCAGGAAGGAATAAACTAATTAAGAGCAAGGAGAAGGCTGACCTGAGGGTGGTGCTCTGTGCAAAGGACGGGAGGAGAGGGCAGGCTGCCTGTGCCAGGTGACTCGGGAGCAGGCAGCCAGGGAAACACCATCATCCTGCTGGCCAGAGCAGAGGAGGGAGGAACAGACTCTCACAGCTGCATCGCCCCAGCCCTGCTGGGCTCCAGGGGGGCGGTTGGAATGCTCGGCCTCAAGCAGCACCTACGGATGGACTGGGGACACACTGGAGGTGAAGCTGCCCTAGTGCAAAGAGGATTCTTTGCCCGAAGTTAGGAGGGGCTAGAAAAGAAAGCAAGCCTCCAACTACCCTTGGCAATGAAGAGGCCAAGGTTCAACTAGGAGCGAAATAAACCCATGCGAAGACATACGGAGAGTGTGGGGGTGTGAGCTGAAAAATGCCTTTATTTTCATTCAGTGCTTCTACCTCCCGGACATTTGATCACAACAGCTGCGCTCATGCGAAAAAATTCTTAAAACATACCCAATATATATACAGATATAACTATGTATATATGTATATATATATTTATATATAAATTTTTATTTAAATAAAAAAGAAAGCTCGAATCCCAAGCCAATATGTGTATCAAATCCTTGACCAGCCAGGTCTGTAGGGCATAATCAAATTCAATGTGAAATAGTATATAAACGCGGTGCCTTGACTGGGCAAATTAAATAATTGCTACTCAAAAGAGTCTTCTGTTTGGACTCTCCTACTGGTAGGCAATAGTGGGACTGTATCCCCTCCCACCCCCCCCTTTTGTTTTATTTAACAGTATGATGAATGCAAAGCTTAGCCCAAGGTTGCTATGACCTCAGCAGGAGTTAAGGTTAAGGAAAAAAAAAACTAAAACCCAAGAAAATTCAATAACTCTTGCTTTACCCAACCAAAGCAATGCAGTAAGTTATTACATAACCAGTGCTTTCCCATTTAGTAGTCTAAGCCAAAAAGAAAAAATGAGAACGTGGGCCAAGAAGGTGCAGAGGGAGCAGCACTTTAAACATCGTTCTCTGGGGTTCTTCATATCCAGGGGCTCACCCCAGGGTATGTCAAAGGAGTCAAAAAATGTGCAGCAAGAATAAAATCTTTCATTTATCTTTTAAAGAAAACATAAAAAAAGGTTTATGGCTTCTCCAGCTTATGCTTACAAAGCATCTACCTGGAGAGGCATTAGACCTATCGAGCAAATCTGCTTCTCGGTACTTCTGGCAGCACCTGTGCTGCACCTTCAGTGGTCATTTTGATCCAACTTCTTCCTTAGGAAAGGAGAATGCAGGAAGGATTCACTCCAGCACTGACAGACAAGCTGCAGGCTGACTCTCAGGTGCCGATTTCTAACACAGACGGACCTTAAACAACGCCAGCGTAAAAAAACCCCGTTGAATTGCAAGGATTCTGTCACTTGTAGTTTAAATTCGACAATTTAAGCAAGAAGCTGGGGTTCAGCTCCTGGCCACAACAGGAGGAACTGTGTTAAGAATAAAAATGCTGCACATCTTTTGACACTGCAATTTCACAGCTACTCTCCAACCCTCATTCCTTGTTTACTCTTAAACCACACAAGGAAGCGGCCAGGTTGTTTTAGTCATCGAGAAATTAAGGTGATAAGGAATTATGCACTGGGTATGTAATAATACCAAAATAAAAGAAAAAACCTACTTCATTAAGATCATACAATTAATCAAACAGAGTATATATATAATATCTTTTTTTTTAAGCCCTGGGATTCAAGGCGTCCAAAGTTATTAAAATAAAGTTCATTCACAGAACAAAAACAAATTTAATTTGAATTGCTTGCAGATACTGCTAATTTTCATTTTTTTTTTAATTAAAAAATGCGTTAATGTGAACTATGTGCAGGATTTGTTTCTAGTAGTTGTGTTTGTGCACATTGCCTCTGGACCTGCTGCTCTGCTACTGCTGCTGCTCCCGGCTTTCTCCAATCACCCCTGGAAAACAACGCGATGGAAGGTGCCGCCACCCCGGCAGGAGGAGCTCGGGGTGCGCCGGCCCGGCTTCATGGAGCAGATGTGGGTGTCACTCCCGCTCGCTGGGAGTCGTGGCCATCCCCTCCTCCCTCGGGGTCCTCTGACAGGCTCAGAGACGCCGCCTTGTTTGACAGGAGGCCAATGTTCTCTTGTGTCAAAGCCGATCCATTCGGAACATCACTGCTGGGGGAAAGTCCAGGACAAAGGGCAAGAGGGTGAAAAGAAGTAATTCTTGAGATTTTTTTTCATTTATTTCAAGTACAATGGACTCCAACTAATACATTCTAGAATATTTAACTCACCTGGATCATTTATCTAATGTTTGGGTGGGTTTTTTTTACATAAAAACCATAAATAATTGTTCTGATTTCATTACTTTCAGAGCTCCATATGAAAAAACTAGTTCCTGCTCTGGAGGCTTCAATCTAATGGTGCAGCGCAGAACTCAAGAATTACTTATAAGAAGAAAGTGCAAACTTCATCAGCAACTGGGGGACGTTTTCTGAATAAATATCCAGATTCCAAACCGCTCACATCAAGTTCTGTAAATGTAATGACATCTGAGCTTCTCTGTTTAGTGCTAGTCTGAATACACACAGATGCTTGTGGCAATCTGAAAAAACTTGCTGTGGAGATTTCCAGCATCCCGAGCCAACATCTTATTCCAACTGTCTATTAAATGTGAACTGAAATCAATCCCAGCATCTCCACAGAAAAAGATAACTGCCTACAAATTAAACAGAACTTAGTTTCAGTCACGTACCTTCCTGGACAAATCCATGCAACAAACCTTAACGGGGTGAAATAACTGTCCTCTCACATTTGGGACATCTATTCTCTTTGAAACCAGTATACAAGTAGAGATTTCTTTTATGGTTGTTGTTTATCTGCTCTCCTCCTCCCTATTAATCATCCACTGCTGACGAGATGGACTCCTGGTCTGACAGACATTGCAAATCTTCTGTTGAATTAACTTACCTAAGTCTCATTCCACTCACCTACTCATCAGCTAAAGCAGTCCTTAATTCATGCTTGCACTACCCTCTTTTCCTACCAGATGCTTCCCCAACAGAGCTGATGAGAGGCAGGGGGAATTATTCACCCAGGAGATTGTCCCTGGATGAAATCGTTCTCGTTACAAAGACAGATTGAAGGCCCATGTTACCTGAATGTCAGTGCGAGGTCCTCAGCTGGAACCTTGCTTTGTGGCTCTAATTGTCCGTTTTCTGTCTGTTTAGTGGTGCCCAGTTTGTTTTTCATATCCAGTGAAGACTGGCTCTCCTTTAAAGAAAAGGACAGATGAAAAATTCTTTAACAGTGTGTTAGAAGAACTGGAGACTTCATCCCTTAGGGCCGATGATGAAGGCCTGTCAATTGGAGTCACACAGTGTAACCCACAAAAGCCATGAGACAAAAACAGACTAAGATTTGCTCATCCTCTCGGGACACAGTATTCCCAAAAGGAGGGGATGATCCTTGTAACAACAAGCGAAGGCCACAGACTGTAACAGCACACAGACTTCTCAACACTAGCCTGTACCTGCAGATGTTTTCTACCTTACGGCAGTTTATGGAACTCATGGCACAGTGACCTTGGAGACTGTTTAGTTTCCAACAAATTTCAGCGCCACACTTATTTCAAATGGCAACAAAAAACCGGCATTTTCAAGTGGCTAGAATTAAAATTCTTCATGAAGAAGAATGGAGAAACTTCTCAGGAGGTTTTGAAGAATAAAGAGGTGAAGAGGGAGATGGATGGCTCCAGCTGTGGGCATCCAGCCTTTCTGCCAGGCTTACGGGGCTCTTCACCTCTCTGCCTCCCACCCCCCCAGCACTCACCATGCTCAGCTCACGGGTTCTCTTCCCAATTTCCCTTTCCACCTGGTGTAGCTCCAAGCTCAGCTGTTCACTTGAGATCATCCCAGGCCACTTGGGAGGCGGGGGTGGGGGCTGTGGTTGGCCTGCCAGGGTAGTCGCCTCCCTCTGCAACAGCAGCCTGTTACTAACAGCCTAAATGCATAAAGCCAAGCACACACACAACTGAGCACAGACACCGGGCACGGGGGGAGCTCTAAGGCCATAACGCCACAGTATTGCTCGTTTGCAAAACCAGCTTCTCTCTCCACACCTCACAAGGTCCCAACTGAAACCACTTCCAGTGCAAGTTTCAACAGGTCTGTTTACACAGACCTTTAAAACAAGCAGGGTTGAATACCTTTTACTGCCATGAATTTGAATGTGGTTTCCTCACGTACCACTCCCTTCTCAAAACTAAGATTAAGCCCCTGAACAAAAGCACTACTCTTCTGTGAGCTATTTGCTGGACAAAATGTAACACCAGGTAAGCCAATCTACTGCTTTATTTTACAGCAGAATTTACCAACTTCTAAAGGCGAGCCAGAATTATTACCATCTCATATAAAACGTCCTGAGACATGTAGATGTCAATATGCAGCTCTCTACTGTCCCACATCAGGAGACAGAGGAACAGAGAGAAGCAAGTGGCTGCAGTCATTCAGAGATTGCAAGTTACTCAAAGCAGTAGCCATGGCAGCCACTCCAAAAATCTGCTAATAACTTGGGAACTAGTTCTGCAACTGTGTGCTCTGCATTTAAACACAACACCTAGTAGTGCACACAACCCAACATGTGGCTGGTCTTCAACTACAAATGCTCATTCATTTGGGGAGAAAGCAGAATGATCCAGTTCTTCATGCTCAGAGTGAACTGACTGCTGCAACCTTGTAAGAGAAAAATCAATGAAGCCTCCTGGATTTCTAATACCTACTTGCAGCTTTGAACACAAGAGATGAACTGAGAGCTGTTGTCACTCGAAACTGAGCAGTTCTACCAACTTCAAATTATAGTAAAGTCAAGGCTCAGCACTCAACTCTGTAGGATTTAACACTGAGACAATCCCAACAGTGATGAGCAGGAGAGGAAGGCCACTCAAGGGTTTTGCAACTTTCCAATACTCTTCTATTATGGCAAAGGCAAACATGCAAGATTTAAAACATCATCTCCTCTCATTCCCAAACAAGAGCACAAGAACACAAGTTATGTTTCAAGTCGCTAAGTACTGCATAATACTGCAGCTGCTGCTGTGACTTAATTGTGAGCTCTGACACCTCATCTGCAGTAACCCTCCTCTCACATGGTTCTTAGACAACCACAGCTTCAGTAGGAGTTGCTATCTACTACGTACAGCAATTCCTCCGGTGAAAACATTAACATGAATTCAGCAACATGAATGAGCAAATTGCTGAAGTACCTAGAACAGTTTTCTGATAAATAATTACTGATTTTTCCTAGGAGGAAAACAGTAACTTAAGCTTGGCTGAAACAATTCCTTCATTGTGCCCTGACATTTATCCTTCTGTGTCTCACAAAACAGAAAGACTTCAGCTCATTAATTCTTTTAAAAATGAAAGTGAGGAGACACAGACTATTAAGCTTTAATTTTTCAAGCTAAATATATTTCATATTTACTTTCTTGACTCTTGTGGCTTGTGCTATTTAGGAAGAAACAGGTACAAACACAAAACCAAACATGAAACAGAGGAAGGTGTGGCTCTCTGTACCAAAAAAATCAGACATTTCCCATGGCAGTAAAGCCAGGAGGAACAGGCTATACCATGAGTTGGCTTCTGAGCAAGGAGATGAACAGAGAGGGAGTGAGAGAATGACAGCAAACGTGACTGAGCGAAGTGCAGAGTCAAGCACAGTGTTGATCTACACGTGAAGGTTCTGCTGCCAAGCAGAGGCTGACACCTGTCCTAGTCCTGAGGCCTGGCATCACGGAATTAAGTGTTTTCACTGAGTGTCGTGACAGTCAGAGACAGATCAGGCCGTGAAAAGCAGCTTTACCAGTTTCATCTCTCTCCACAGCACCCCTCACCACTGGTACCAACCTCCAGTCCCCGCATTTGTGTCTGCTGGCTGATCTGATGGTCCACCTGCTGCAGCTCCATGCGCAGCTGCTGCTCCCGCTCAGCTGAGGGCAACTGCTTCCCGTGACCAGCCACATCCGGCATGGACAGCCTCTCCCTTCGGGGTCAGAAAACAAAAAAAATAAGGAGAGTTAAAAATAAAAAAATAGCATTACTCAGCTGGTGCAGACAAAAAAAATTTAAAAAGGCAAAGTAAAAAGTAGAGCGATGGTACCTGTCATTGAAACGTCCCTGAGAAGGTATATTTTGATGAGGAGAATATGGAGAGCCACCCCAGCCACCGTGAGTTCCATAAGGGCTGTAGTCTGCTGGTGAACAGAAAGAAAACCAGGTTGTATTACTACACAACTACCCTTCCAGCAGTTCAGCCAACACAGAACCGGACAGACAGAACAAGAAAGGCCAACCCTCTAAGAGTGAGAAGTCTAACACTTCTTCTGATTAAATGAATATAGAAATATTCCACGTGACTCATCTCATGTCTAATGCACAACTCTCCCTACATACCCAGCAAGATCTGTGACAGCTCTCCAGGGCATGAGACTGTGAAGGACTGCAGGAAGACACAAAACCAAACTTACAGCCACTACGAGAGCAGTCAGTTTTACTATTTGAGTTCCTAAAAGACTTAAGAGTTGACTGATAATTCTGACATATCTACTGAAGTACAGTTTGAAGATTAAGTTTTCAGGGAAGTCAGAGTTCTACCTGTAATAAAGTCTAGGAAGTTACTGCCTGAAAAACCTAGAAGGAAGTTTGGGAGAATATAATTAATTCTTCTCTTAAGGTTATTCAGTGCACCTCAAGAGACCATCTTTGGGACTCCAACAGACAGCAGCATTATACACATTATTAGAAAATAGATGTGTTGAAAATGAACTATCCTTACTTTTTTTGCTTTGCCTAACAGTACACTAGACAATGGCTGCATTAAGCTTGCAGGAGCTGCTATTCATAAAGCATCAGAGCAGCAGTACAGCACTGCATCATGATGGTTTTCCATCACGTATTTGGGAAAGCCCTAAGCTTCTGGATTCTACTGCAACAGATTTAGAATAAGCCTCACCTCAGAGGGACCAGCAGGACAAAGTAACTTAGTGATTTGTTGTTGCTGTTTGGACAAAGACATACACTGTATGTGCACAAAACTGTCACACAATCATTGAATAACCAGTGTTGGAAGGGACCCACAAGGATCCAACTCCTGGCCTTGCAGACAGCCCAACAATCCCACCCTGTCCCTGAAAGTATTGTCCAAATGCTCCTGGAGCTCTGGCAGCCTTGCGGCCATGACCACTGCCCTGGGGAGCCTGGTCAGTGCCTGATCACCCTCTGGGGGAAGAACCTTTTCCTAAAACCCAAGCTGAACCCCCTCCTGACACAGGTCTGTGCCATTCCCTCGGGTCCTCTCACCGGTCGCCACAGAGAAGAACCAGTGCCTGCCCTTCGGCCTCCCCTCGTGATTAACCTGTTGGCTGCAATGTCTCTTCTCCTTCAGGATGAACAGACCAAGTGACCTCAGAAAGTAGTGGCAGCCTTTTCCTTCAGGCTTCTCAGTGTAACCCTACCTGGAGTTATTCACAGTGGCACAACACACACCTCAGCTGCAGTTTAAGGCGAGAGACAAGTCTACAGGGCTTGCCTTCAACTGTAGCACCACAGAAACCAGCAAGAGCCAGCAAAGCACAAGAGCACGGCCCGTACCTGAAATGATGGACTTGGCGGCAGCTCCCTGAACCGCCATGGCCTGCATGGGCCCGGAGTTCTGGTACATGGCTTTGGAAGTGCGGGAGATGGCCCCGAAGCGCGACACTGTCGGCCGGTCTCCGAAGGGGATGAGATCGTCGTCGCCAGCCTCGGCCGCCCGGCGCTGCAGGTCCAGCCGCTGCTCGCGCAGGGCTTTGCTGTCCACGTTCTGCACGAGACACGGAAAAGGCACTCCCAGACCGTTCCGGGATTAACTGAGCCACATGTGGCAGCAGCAGAGTAACTCCCGCATTCTCTAGTCACTTGACCTTTCAGCCCTTTTCAGGCTTCCTGCCCTTTAGTTTCTAACTCTTTAAGGGTCTGACTTAGGATGACCACTACTACCCCCTGGGAAGGGGCTGCATAATGAACTGTGAACACATCCAGCGGCAGAGAGCGGCAGCAAATGGAAATTAAGACAGAGAAAGTCTAAGGGGAACAGATGGGGGGAAAACACCTCCTCCTTAAATAAAGTCCAAGATGACATCACTTGGGCCTCTCTGAGGAATATGTTCCTTCTGGAGGCCAAAGAAATTTCTCTGAAGTCCACTGTTAAGAACTGCATCACTAACAGCCTGCAAACGGCTCCAAATGGGAATTTTTCAGTACAGCACTTACTTGGACTTGCCTAGTACATCCTTTCAGGCACGTTTTTCATTAAGGAGCAATACTGCTTGGAAGATCCTGGTTTCTAACTGAGCTCCACACTCAAACACCATAAGGGGTCAGCACATGGAGAGATAAAATGTTCTCTCTCTCTCTCTCCTCAAAGAGCTTAGTTAAATGGGAATGCTATCTGTTGGATACCAGAAAATGTAATACGGTAAGAATTGCCAAAATCTATTTAAGACTTTGCTAAAGAAGTAAAACTGTATCAGGGTAAGAATGAGGGAAGTGGGGCTACTACACAAGGAGAACTGGCTAAAGGCTAAAAACTTTGGTATGGTCCAAAATAAACTGAAACTCTGCAAGCTTTCAGTGGGGATAAGGATGGCCAGAAACAGACAGGATAATACATGTGAGGCAGGTGAAAATAGCAGTAAAAACCGAGCTGGAAGATAGAGTCAAGAAATGTAACACCTGGAAACTGGGAGAGGCATTTGGAATTCTGGAGAAAAACCCCAACATTGTCATCTTGCTGCTGCAGGATGCTAGTACCAATTTTAATTTATTTCTATTTACTGAGTAAAGTTGCAATGCCACCTGCATAATATTCAGCATTATGCTCTCTTAGATGAGGCTACTGCCATCCTTGAAAAAAGCAATCTCTTGTGAACAATAAAAAGGCAGAATTAATTAACTGAAGAATTAATTCAGTAAAGGTCTCCTGAGCATTTTTACCTGTGAAGAGACAAAAACTCAAGAGCAGTGGAGATCCTATTGGCCTGTCTGAAAATTAGCTCTGGGGCAGAAGCCTTTGTTTAGCCATGAAAAAGGAGGCTGCTTCTCCAGAACCCTCTTACTTCTGTTAACTGAGCTGCAGTTCGTTTGCACGGTTTTCTAGCAGCAGGGAGGGAAGCCAAGAGCTGTTTGTTGATTCCTGAACGGTGCCACTTGGACGCAATAATCCGATTCCGAGTAATCTCAGTCCTTCCCCAGGTCAAACGTGACTGTTGTAACCCCAGGCAACCACCCTGTGGAGGACTGGGAGCAAGAGCACAGGTAGAAAGGCCAAAGCTGCAGATGAAATGCCTTTTCTTGGTGTGTTTTCTTCTGTGAGAAAACCTCCCTTTTGCTCCCATTTCCCACAGTGCCTTTGAGGTCTTACAGGAAAGCCATTCAGTGGATGGAAATCAGACACATGAATTCCAATAGGGCAGAGGGGAAAAGGGGAGCCTGTTTGAGAAGCCAGACCAAAGAAATCCTATGATTTGGTTGAGTTTGCAACAGGTGAGCACCTGTCCACAGAAGAATAAATTCTGGATAGAAATCCTTTCCCCTCTCCCTTACAGGCCAAAGGAAAGTCACCATGAGAGTGACAATAGGTAAATAAAAGATGATAAAACACTTTGCAGATGAGAGGTGATGGAGAACAGACGCACCTCTGTAAAACAGTCCCTCAGCCTAAATGGTTCTTTCTCTTGAAGACCTGCATGTCTTCATACTTGCACAGGCTACCAAGCCTATTGCTGGTGTTGAGTGGTGCTTGCATGTTAGGAAGAAACCAAGTAGTGGTGGTATTTGAGACTCCTATTTCTTTTCTTCTCCATTCATGACTCCCAGCAATGACACCGTAGCAGCCCCTTCCTTTTGCAACACTGACCCAACAAAAATAGAGCAGCACGAAACAGGCTCACAGCCTGGCACCCACAGATCAGTGAGGGGCTCAATAAGCACAACACAGAGATAGAAACTGCCCTCAAGAAAATACAGGCTACCACTGTGTTATGACTGTGCTTCTCTCAACAGCTTCATGCATGTTTTGGGTACTCTCATGGCCATAAATCAGAGTCCCTCAAGTAAAAACTAAAAACATCGTAACAGTAACTAAAAGCACGAAGTTAAGTTCCAGCATCTCCCTCTGACAGAAAGAAATACAGGAAGCAACAGACGGACATGCTTAATTAACAAGCTGCTAGGACAGAGTAATTTTGGGATTTCAATTAAGTGTAAAGGATCAAGGTAAAATATCCTTGCTATCCGTGCCTTCAGAGCAGAGTGGTTATCCTGCATCTAGATCCAGAATTTGGTAACAGCCACACCAGTGAAGGACTGTTGGTAACTTTGAAAACAAAGCACTCTGCACACCTGCAAATGCTTTCTGTGACTGCAACGCACTTTTGAGGTCTAATACAAGCCCTAGAAAAGCAAATGAAAGTCCTTCCCAACCCACACAAGTATCCCCATTTTTTCTGTTTCCCCCCAGTCCCCACGCACCGCCATGTCCACGCTCCTCGCCGCCACGACGTCTTTGGGTTTTGCATCTTTGGTTCCAATGTAGGAGCCGATGGTGTCACAGGACCAGGGGGAGTACTGGCTGTAGTCATTTCCTTTGTATTTCCCAGCTACCTTCAGGTCTTCATCCAAGTACTGTACAAAAACAAAAACCTGGTTCTGTAAGTGAAGGGAAGAAGCAGCTTCACAGCCACCCCTCCCTACTTCAATAACAGTGAACTTGAGAAACACCACCAGGATTATTTTTTTATCAGATACATCACCGTTTGGAATTGGGCCATGGCAGGCATGAAGTGCATGAAATTCTGATCACCTGGCCATGCTCCCAGTGCTGACTGTTCACTTGGCCAGTATGAAAGTGGTATTTTGACCTTGGTTAAAAAAGTAAATCTCTATCAAGCTGTTACTTAATTCTAAGAATGTCAGGAGCAAACGAAGCAAAGTCCAGTAACTGTGAAGACTACTTCAATTAACAATAGCTCAACATTTCTTTTCTTGGTTGCACCAAGAGCAGACAGCTTAGGATCAGTGGTAGATCAGAAAATTAACACCCAACTGAGATACTGGGGACTGCACTGCAAGGGCTTCCCACCTGGAGCACAAAATCCACAATCCACTCACACACTTGTGAGCGACGCAATGCTTTGATTTTCTTGTTGCCTTCACCCGTCAGCACACAAAAACTCCAGAATGTTTTCTAAACATGCCAGTATGTCCCATTTTTGTCAAAATATGCTTACCTCCTCTGAGTGAAAAGGATGAGGCAAGGTTGGCGACGGTGCAAAAGGAGGGGGAGAAATCACCTTCCTCTCCTCCAGCTGGGCCATGATTTCTTTCCTTCGTCGGTGAAGTTCATCCAGGCTGGGATGAGGCTGAAATGAAGACACAAATATGTTAGAGAGCTCCTGCAGCATTACTGCACAAAACTTGTAATTTCCTAAGCACTGTTTATCCAAACAAAATACGGCAGACTTATCCTACAATAAAGGCAAATACAGAGGACAGGCAGAATCATGAGAATAACAAATAATGATCGCTTTGTTAAAGTCTACCTGCTAACTTTCATGTTTGATACAGGACACAAGCGTTCCTACATTGGTCAGTTAGTTCAAGAAGCCTGAAAGACAGGGAATGTGTCCCAACTTGGCAAAGTTTCCACTGGAACATATTCCAGCACGTCGACTCCCCATTTCAGTCATGTAGGTAAAAGTGGGAGAACTCTACAGATCATAACCTCGTCACATTAATTCTAATGCAGAATGAGTAATTAAACATCCCACAAACATGTCAAACTCAAAACTGACAAGCTACATTACAAATGTTTTCTGGACTCAGCAACAGGATTCAGGGCCTTTAATCTGAATGACAGATGTTGTAAATCCAACTATTCTGCAGGACTTCACTCCAGCTGCCACCTTCCCAGAACATATTTGCTAACTGGAGGGTCTTCCTCAGAGAACTGTGCAATCCTGGAGAAAATGTGGAAGAGTGGAATTTTCAACTCCTTTATCATGAGAGGTACTTTTAATATTTGTTATTTAGGCACAGAGCTGGTCAGTCACAGGTGGGTAGTACAAGAATTCATACGGGACCATTTCCACAAACTGCATTTAATCTGCAGTGGAGTGCAGATTAAACTCCAGCCTAATCTTCGCTGGAGAAACCAGGGCCGCATGAGACAGTTACAACGCTTTTTACCAATGCTTTTCTACTCTGAGCACTAAATAGCAGCCTGCTCCTCTTTTACATATTAACACCATTACAGCTGCAGAGCTGACCAGGAACTAAATTGCCTTCCAGCTTTTGAGTGGAAACCTCTATTTCCTAACATTCAGCCTGGAGCAGAGCGAGAAAGGATGAGCGAGCACAGAAAGGCAGCACAAACCCTGTGGCAGGAGGGTCTGATCTGGCCGAGGTGCGGAGCCACGGGGCAATAGGCCTCTGCCTGCTGGTATCTGTCTCTGGCCTCGGGCACGTAGGGGGCGACGGCGGCGGGCGGGATGTCGATGGGCACGGGGCTGCCCCGCACCACGTCCTCGCGCTGGTAGGGCGGCACCGGGGGGTACACGCGGCGGCTGTCGTAGTGCGGGGGGTACAGGGGCTGTGCCAGCGGCGGGTACTGCTGCGGCTGCGCGTACTGCGGGCTCACCACCCGCTCCGGCAGGTACGGCGCGTACGGCTCCAGGTACGGAGCGCCCGCCTCGGGCGCCGAGGGAGGCGGCCGGACGAAGCGGGACATGGACTGCGTGGGGTAGTACACTCCTGAGGGGAAGAGACACACGGGAGAGAGGGATTAGCACCCCTGTCCACAAACCGCCCCAAGCACTCCCGTCTGCAAGAATCATGAAGAGAACGGTAAAAAACGGTCGAAAAAATGGCCTAACTGGTATTTCTACTCAAGATTTAACCACAGAAACCCCCGAAGCAGCAAAAGCCAATCCAATTATCTAAAGTTCAGTTATCTAAATAAGACACCAGCAAGGCATCAGTGTTACAGCAGCTGGACAAGGGGTTTGAGACTGAGCCCACCACGGGAGCCAGTGGTCCTGCCAGCACACCACACAGAAATAATTCACCAGACTGCTGTGAATGCTTTCAGCTAAACAAAGGCTAAAAAGAAAACTGAAGATTAGCCTCTACATCTTCATTCAGGCAACTAAAATTCAATTTGTCCCAATATATCAGAGCACTACTTGTGTGAAGGAACTCAGATTATTAGAATTTAAAGTTATCTAAAGATTCCTTCTACTTCTCGAACAGTAGAAAGAAATTTCAGAATTGTAATCACCAGAGGTTTCTAAGATCACACCTCCTGCTTACCTCAACATTATATTATTCTATCTGGGATCTCTGGATAATTTAAAAATAAGCAGCAATATGTGCAAACATTAAATTTTGTAGACAACTCAAGTGTTCAGTGGCACATAATGACCAAGTGTTGTTTGTTTTTCTTCATTATGCTCCGTAACTTTCTCAAAAATGGGTTCACCCTCCCCTTTCCTTTCTAGGGCTTTTTCTTCTTTCAACTTCTTTTGGCCTTCCATTCCTTACTTTCCTTTCACATTAACTTCACTTTATCTCATTTCTCTCTGCATTCCTACATTGCCCAAGAATCATTCCCTGTCTTTATATACAGCCATACCTTTTATTTTTAATCCCCTTCAATATTACCTTTCTCCACTTTTTATACTTAAGAGTTTTTCCTCTTAGTTCCTTTTTTAAGCTGCTTTCTTTTTTTGTGAATACCCTTCTCTAATTTCATTTGTCTCTACCCATCACATGCACTTTATTTCTGTTTTCCCGAGTCAGACTGAATTAAGGTTTACCATACAGGATCCCTGACCTAGCCCAGTTGGAAAGAGCTGAATACAGAAGGATTTGCTACACTGAATGGATACAAATATCAGTTTTAATTAGAATTGAAGTCCCCAGTCAAGACATAAAATCCTGCCAATTTCCCTTCTATAAAGCCATCAGCACATTAGTGTCTTTACTCCACGTCACAGGCAAGAAAACTTCAATTTAAGAGCTTAAAAACCAGAGTGGGAAGAATAAAATCAGCACGAGGCTGAAAGAGCAGGGTGCCAATCTTACCTTGTTGGTAGGGCGCTGGCTCAAACGCTGGGGCAGCTCCTCTGGGGTCTTGATAAAACATATCTGCTTGTTGAGCATTGTACAGCTGAGACCCTCGTGGTACCATCTGCAACTGCTTGGTGACAGACACTGAGGGCAGGTCTGCTGGGGCCCGGGGGGGCACAGGATGAGGGGTCACTGGTAAGGCAGAAATAGAGCTCTTGGGGACAGATTCCAGCCTAAAAAGCAGAAAGATGGCACTGCTTATTAAGGCCTGGTACAGCACACTGCACTCTAACGCGCTGTTCTTTGTCTACACCCCGCCTTCTGAAGGCTTGTATCACCTTCTCCAATTAAAACAGCAGTAAACAGTTTAAAGTTTTAGCTATAGTTTTCTACTCTATCTTTTAAATCACTTAAAAAAACCCCACAACCAGCCAAAGAACAAACCCCAAACCACAAAAACAACCACAACCCCCACTTCACTTCTTTTCTAGAGAACGGGTTCCTTAGTTTCTACTGCACATGTACACGGAACAAGAGGTAGAAGAGCCGTACAAGTCAGGAGGGGATCCAGGGGCACTGCTACTCAGATGGTCCATCTTGCCCGGCTTCAGAGCGGTGTCATAACCCGAGTCAGTCCCTCGAGAGATGAGCTGTGTCACCGTGCTGCCTGTTGACACAATTCCATTTGGCAGGGCAGAGGTTTTCCTATTGGGCAAGTCCACTCCCCCTTCCTCTGAGAGGATAGCTCCTGAAGGCAGGCCCACCTCGTTCAGCTGGCCCAGGGAGGCGCTCAGGGGTCTTCTGGGAACCAGACGCTTGTTCATTTTACGGAATCTTCGGAAAGAGAAACCGGGCATTAGAAATTGAAACAGAAAAAAGGAAAAGGAGCTGCACTTTCAGGAGTTTTCAATACAGATTCCACTGAAAGCTTCAAGTTTTAATTCAAGTTTCCAAGGGCCTTGGGAGAATATCTGTTAGAATACAACTTGCCTGATAGTTGAACTCCTTAACAGCAGTTTCAATCAGAACCAGGGTAGATTTTGAATGACAAGCACATCAAGAATTCACAGCTTAACTTCACACAGCAAGTTTAAAATCTGACTTTCTGTCAACATATGCATTTCAACTGGACAGAAGAAAACCAAACATCACAAAAAATACAGTAACAGGGGCTTCAGAGTAAGAATCACACAATGCTCAAATCTCTTTTATTCAGAGAAGAAACTAACAGCAGCAAATTAAGTGACAAAAGAGGAAGATACCCTTTTCCACCATGTGTCCAATAATAAGCCAAGTGTTTATTGCCACACACTATCTTTTAAAGCAGAGTTTAAGATTTATGTTACTATATCAACGTACAGCTTACACCATTTGTGCGTATCACTTGATCAAGTGACTGAAGAGAGAAAACCACTGCAATTCTAAAAATCTAACAGCTTCTGAGTAAAGCCTGAAAGACACAGGCATTTTAACTAACGTTCTAAAGAAAGCAGCAGGCTGACAGTATTAGAGAGCCTCCACCAAACCCCTGGCATCGGCTCAGATCCCGGGACCAAGTGCGAGGGTGGATGTGCAGACCTGGGTGTTCTCACCAAACAAGAGAGCATTTCCAGGGTTGAAGCCAACACTGCGCTACCATATCAAACAGTCACAGTGAGATGGGAACCCAGACTAGGAAGGTATACACATTACTGTAGAAAAAGGGGACACTTATTTCTCAGCCTTTAGATAATTTTGTATTTGCCCACGTGCACAGCGTGAACAGCAATGCAACAGAGGCAAAAAGGGGCTTGTTGGCCTTGGTTTTTTGTTTGGTTGGTTTTTTGGATGTGACTGAACAAAAGAGCCAGACAAAGTGTAATCTTGCTATACAGATTTGGGCTGTTCACGTGTAAGAGTTCAGTGAGTATCTTCCAGCCACGTTCCTACCACTCCTAATTTCCTGGCTGGATTAATCCTTACCCACACACTCCAGCTATGAATTTGAGCTGCGGTGTGTTGACAGTGGGCATCATCCAGAAGGCATTAAAGGGAGTACAGAGACCAGGCTGTCACCCGAGCAGGGACAGACTACAGCTTTCTGAACAATTAATCTACAAGTTTAATACTTGCCTATGCACACTGGGTCTTTGTCCCTTGTGCCAAGAGGGTAATAAGCTGCTGTTTAAGCAAGTCTAAATCATAATTTGCTGTCTAAGGCACTACCACGCACTTCCCATAACCCTCCTCCAAACTTAAAGCTACACATAGAGATACAGGACCCACACAGCAACAGCAAGGCTTATTATTCACACTAAGCATTTTTAAAAGGAGGAGCACTAACACGAGCTACTTAAAGGATTTAAGCAAAGATAAAAGCACAAGGAAGAGTTAGAACTCCCACAGAAACTGCTGGAACCTGAAAGAAAGCAAACATTCATTTCAGCCCCTGACAGACAACAGTAACACCAAGGCGTCCAAGTCAGTCTGGGGCTACAACAGGCCCCTCCCACCCACCAAATGTTTAGTGTTTGATACGCACAACCCGCTCCGAGGTGTAACACTGACACACCACGGGTTAACAGAACCACCCCAGCCAGCACTGCCAACCTCCATTCTAATAACACGGTGACAAAAGGCAGAACACCCCAACTGTTTCTGCAGCACACAAAGTCCTATTCTTTGTCCACTTCAATAACTGCCTTTGTCATTCCAACAGCACAGGCTCTGCTCTTTTTGCCTTCGTGTTTTGTGTGCTGGCTACAGAGCCACTGAACTGCCATATTAATGCTTCAAGGTTAGATTAAAAAAAAATGAAACACTGCATACTAATTACTTAAAACAGATTAAAACAACCTGCAGACCAACAGCATCTTGCCCTTGGATAACCAGGGCCCCCCCTTAAATCTGTAATGGGTATAGATTATTTGCTGCAGACCTCATATCACCATTATTTTTCAACTCTACATCAACAGATTTAACCAACTGAAGGTTACAGCACTGACAGATTACACAAAGAGTAACTGCTGGAAGAAAAAAAATCTTGCAAAGTTGGCTTTTAGCTCGCCGGAGAGCCAGCAACACATTCCCTACATTTGGAAAACTGCCAGCAACCCACCTGAGTATGGAGGGAAGATGAGAAGTATCCCCAAATAATGACCACTGTGGACACAGGCTTAGTCACACTTTAAAAATAATAAAAACAGCCCACCCCCAAAACCCTCAAATAACACTTGTGTAACATCCAACTTTTGGAGCTGCATTACTGCTGAACAAAGCCAAATATCGTGTTTGGAAGCACACGCAGCTCCAAAACCTAAGAGGGGCGGTCACAGGTTTTTTCATTATTTTTTCTAGTGTACCAGGCAGGTTGCACCTCCTCTCCTCATTCCTAGATAGGATCAGTAACTCTTACAGGTAAGACAAAGCACAGATTGGACTGGTTTCTCCTAGCAGAGGTACACTTACTTTTCCAGCTCCTCCTGGGAGTGTGCAAAGGTGCAGCTGGCCCCACGGGGACATCCTCCTCTCTGCTTCATGTCTCGGCACATGTAAGTCTTGTACTTGCTGTGCTGAGGGGGCTGGCAAGGGTAAAGAAACCAGGTGAGACACCTCAACCTCACACTGCACTCAACCAAGAGCTGAGGGTATCCTCTTGGCCAAGGCCTGGTGATAGTTCCTTCAGTTCAAATGTTTCAGGAGCACCTGATGTCAAATAAATGACTAGAACAGATACCTGTGTTTGGTTCTTCCAAAGAATCAAGAGATTCAAGAGTAGATGTTTTGACAATTAAGTCACTATCAGGTTTCTACAACATTTTAATTCAAATTCTTTACTGGAGGCTCTGACTGGAACACAGCTGTGCATTTCAGGACACAGTTAAGTGGACAAAGGATGAAGAAATTACCACGATAATCAGAAATTGCCAAATATTTACTGAGTTCTGTGGTAGAGTGAAAATAAAGACAATTTAGTTGTTTTTTCCTTGCTTTCTGTTGGCTCAAAATGGCACTTGAGTATCCTTCGATCTCCATGAGATTTAAATTTCACCACCTCTCCTTTTACCCCCTTTTGCACTAAAAATATCGTCACTATCTATAATTGTTTCCATCAGTAGTTGAGGGTGCAATCTCACTCCTACACAGAGCAGCAGGGGTTGAGGTGTCTTCTGTATTTTTCTCAGTTAAGTTCCCCAAGAAACAACAATTTTACTGCAGTCTTGCTGTCTGCACAGTCACCCATCTGCCAGAACCTCTAAATAAAGGCTGACAGAAGGCCAGAGAGGGGTCTCAAAGTCCTTTAAATTCCTACAGTTTCGACAGCAGAATTAAATCAGAGACAGAAATACGCTACTCTGCAGCTCCCACCGAGGGAAAGGTCTGTAGAGGTCAACTCTTGCTTTCTGAGCAGCTCAGCCAAAAGGTGTAAATCCCTAAGAAGTCACCTGCAAACCGATTTTGAATTTTTTAATCATCTACTGCAGTGAAAAAAAGATGCAGGCAGGGTGCACCTCAGCTGCACAGCCTTCTGCTGGCCAGGCTGCCAGGCAGGGCAGCACAGCTCTGCCCAGTGCCCCCAGACGTCCCTTTCCCACTGGGGAGGCTCCAGGTTCCCTTCCAAGTGGCACAGCCTGTACCAGGTCTAGGCCATGGGCTCAGCAGAACAAAAGCCCTCAGTGTTTTTCCCACCCTGACTCCCACTTGTGCATTCCTCCTGCTTTTCCTTTTGGTGGTGACAGCGCTCATTAGCCATCCCAGTGAATGCAAAAAGGTGAAAGAGCAGAAATAATTCACTTTCATTTTGCCTTTTTTTGGCAGAGTAATCTTTCTAGTGGTCGAGCTGCCTGAAGCAGCTCTCCAGGAGGAGGAGAAGGATGGGACAGGCAGCTCTGTCTTTCAGCAGCAGCAGCAGAGAGCATTTACATCAACTGAGCTACCCAACAAAACCAGACCAAAGGAACGTGTGTTTAGATAACCGTGAGATAAATACTTGCCAACATCATTTCGTTTCTGAAACGAAAACATTTGGTTCAGGAACTTGGATTGCACCTTTACATGGAGTATTCCTGAATCTTCAAACTTGTCAGACCATTAAGCACAGGTGTAAGAATAACTTCATTAACGCAGAGCCAGCTGGCTGAAATGTGTCACAGTAAAACAAACCCAAGCAAATCCTACAGATGATAGTTGCACCCTGGCATCCCTTCCCCAACCCCTAGCAGGGTTGTTATTCATTTCCCTCAGCCTGCAGCCAGATCAGACTGTTTTCTTTTCATCCCACTGAGCTGTGCAAATTATTTCAACAGGTTTTGGGGAGGGGTTTGAGGTTTTTTCCTTGTTTCTTTTTTGATAAGTATGAGCAGGCAGTGATACTTTCAATCAACTCCTTAGCAAGCCAAATCTCTCCAGATGACATTAGTAAACACTGGAGACAATCAAATCCAGGGGTCATCATTTCCTATATGATTTAGCTTTTACCTGTTGTTGATCTGTTCCTTTTTTGCTGTGATTCTGGATATAATCAACCAAACCATGAACCACAGTCCTCACAGCAACTAATCCATTTTCCAGTTGTTCCCATGTCGGAGGTGGAGCATCTGATGCATGGACAGGAAACAGAACAGAAAAAGAGAAGTCAGAGGGATTTTCCAAAGCCAGGTAAGAAAACTCACAAACAACAAACCATCAGGATCACAAAACTTCATTAGGCAAGCAAAAGTGTTTTATCAGTAGATAAAAAGTATTCAGCAACTTAATTCTGGGATACCTACCTCTCGTAAAATAAAGGGACCTACAGACTCAAGACTGAACTGCACAAAACACCAAATGAGCCAGTAGGACTTCTTAGCATGCCAAATTATTTCCTTTTGTAAGAACTTTCATCTCACAAGAGCTCCAGAGTAAATGCACCGTACAAACTCTTCACATAACGAGAAACACGAGGCTGAAAATCCCTCTCTGCGTTCAGACTCCCACAGGTAAAATCATTCCAAACAAACACCTGATCGCTGGCCTGATCCCACAGGCACAGTCACGGAGCAGCAACAGGAATTGATGCCTCTCACTTGGAAAAAACATCACGAGGCAAATCTGTGTCAGACCACCATCTAACACACAGCACTGTGAATAAACTCTCCAGTCTCAGTTCTATAGGAGCACTTGGGGGTTTCTTTGAGCCAGTTTACTTTTGTAATTTTTTGCATCTGGTGCCAGCAGCTGACACTCCCACTCCCTGCCTGCACACTCTGCTGCAAAGCACAGGGACCTCAAAGCGCCTTTCAAGATCTTTAGCACAATTAATGACATCAGATTCCACTCACAAGGCCTAAATTCTTCCAGAGGTACTTCCAGCTTGCCCACAGAACAGCAGGGAAGTAACTCAACAGCACAGAAAGGAATCGTCAAGACCAGACTTGCCTGCTGAAACCAAGTGAAGCTCCCAGTGGTGCTACTTCCCTTAGCAGTTTTTGGCAAACAAATCTGCAGTGCCCACACAGTTTTGTCCCTCACTTGTTTCAGGATGAAGGATTTGGGAAGAAAGCATTACATCTCCTTCAGCTGTGAAGTAGTACAACTGGGCCTCGTTTGAGAGGGAAATTTATTTGTTTAAACATACAGAAACTGAAGTAATAGTTCAAGCCTTCATAGTATTTTGATGCATAATATTGATTTTACACATTTTAACAGGTATAAAATAAAACTTCAGCCACAGCACTCTGTTCTGTCCCTTCTCCTTTCCCTCAGCTGGTCCACTCTCACAGCACTGCTGATTTTTAATCAACAATATTCACCTTTCTCTCCTCTGTCAACAGTTACATTCTTTTCAGCTATCTCTTCCCCTTCCCAGACTGCCTTTCCCACCTTTGCAGAATTATATATCAACAAGAAAAATACTGAATTCCTGTATGTAACAAATCTTTCTTGTCTAGACTGATTTTTGCCCAGCTTCTGTCTACTCAATCTATCAAAATTCTACTGTGGAATCCAAAATTCTTTACCCAGAAGACACTTTACGATTCTAAGCTGCCTCCAAGAGAATCCTGAGCGCCATGTCTGCAGGCTGGAGACCTCAGGTCAACAACTAATACAAAGAACTTCCAGAGTAAACAAAAAGACACACCCTCATGAGAGCTCACCCAGTGCCTTCAAACAAGGGAGCTCTCCTGGGAGAGGTGGTGAAATGGTTCCTGTCATACTTTTGAAGCTGGTTTTGCTTTGGAATAGTTCAGTTCCTCACACAGATTACTGCTGTTCCAGGCTGCCTTTGAATACCACCCAAGAATCTTAAGTTGACGAGTCACAGGATGCTCCCTTATACTTGATGATCAGCTTTCAATCCTTGCACAGTGTTAAGCTCCTCCTGGCTAAACTCTAAGTGACAGGTTTTCCAGACTTACCTGGACTGGGATCAATATTTGCCAGGAGCTCTAGGTGAGGTCGCAGACGGTTCAGGTTGGCTGGATCTCCAGTCCTCTGCAGAGCAATAGTTAATTCCTGAACACTCTGTGCAAACGAGGCTGGGGTCTGCAACTTAAAAAAATTATCATAATTAACTTTCTACAGGCAAAGCAATCCTCATGGTTTCTGAAGGCTGCTCCACAAGCTCACAAGAGCTGTTTCCCAAATCTGGAAGAAAACCCTTTTACATACCAGCCATTTCAGTGAGCCCTTTCTATCAAGAATGCACAATTCTCTGATACTGCAGGTTAAAATACAGCTCTAAAATAGACAAAACAAATGCTAGTATTATTTCTAGCAGTAAAACCCGTTTCTTCTGTGCCGTGCTGGCATCCAGATAAAAAATGGACAATATTAGAAACCATTCAATTTAGATTTTGGAAGATTCTACTATCTCAACACCCCCCAGCAGCTTTGCACCTTGCTTTAAATTGAGTACAGCAGACAATAAAGAGCAAGACGGTTCAAGGAAAAAATAGCAACGTCCCATTTACCAGCATCACACAACTCCATTATTTAAAACCCTTGAATTCTGCCTAGGTCCTTCAGGAGATGTCTGGCAGAACCCTTGAAAAAGTGGGCAAAGGCATAAATACACAGCAGACAGACCTTGAAGCTAATTCTCCTGCAAAGCAGCCAGTGCAGTTGTTTCACAGCTTTCCTAACCATTCAACAAGATTCAGTTTTTCCCACCCGATTTAGGCACTTAAGAGTGCAAGTCCCCTAATTTAAAAGCCCGTGTTGCTTCTAAACACAAGGAGACCTGGGCACTTCCAGAGGTCAAATATTTTATTTAAAAATGTGCTTCTCCCTCTGTGTCTTACTTGAGCTATAGACCAGGGGACTGCTTTGTTTCCCAGTTTACGCACTAACTTCCTGCCCAGAAACACAGACCATTAACCTCTGTCACCACACTGCCAGTGCTCAGCTATTCCCAAAGCTCACAGCCCAATTGCGTAGCTGAACTTTGTGGTTTCCCATCTGCAGAAAGAAGTAAAGTAGCAAGAAAAAGCGGGATGGCAGAGGGAGGAAGACTCATAAGGTTATAAATACGTATCCTAATTACTTAGGGCATAACGGGCTTTGAAATAACAGGGCCAATGATTACAGGGCGAGTACACACGGGCAGAGTTTGTAAATACAAGCCCCGAAATGTAGCACAAACAAGGAGGGCTGGGCTGCTCTGAGGTGGCTGTACCTTGTCGATGATGCTCTGCATGTGGGATTTGTGAGACTGGTCTCCGTAGAGCAGCGAGGACCACTGGTCCGGGGCGATGCGCAAACCCGCTTCCATGGCTATCTGAACGATCTGCGAGTCGTGTTCCCTCCTCAGAGCCTCGTAGGTCCGAAATTCCTCCTTCAGCTGCATCAGGGAGGAATCCTCGTCTCGCTTCGTCACCTAGTGGGGAGAAACGAGCCAAAGGCAATTAAAGAGGATAAGCCAGAGATTATGTGAAGCCCAAGACAAGTGACATCTTCAGTCAGCAGCTAAGCCCTTCCTCTCAAACCAAACTCAAGTATGACAATATGCAGTGAACATCAGTTTCTACTAAAATAATACACTCTATGAAGAGATGAACCACTCTAAAATGGACAGAAAACATCATTTACTCAGACTCTGACCCGGTGAAAAGTGTCACACTTCCTGACCGACTTCACAGCGTCCACACCCTACTTCTCTGATCAAGGAAATGTGCAGTTCAGAATTTTGTCTGAGGGTACAGTTAGGAAAACCAAAGCATTTTGCCACTCCTTTAGCAAGAGTGAATGACATTTAGGTTGAACACCTACTAAAGGATCATTAAATACTGTAAAGTACACTGGGCAGCTTATGTTCTCTTCATACAGCTCTCATGTCCAAAAGGTTCCTATTTCTTTGTTTGTGACCACATCACCAGTGAATCAACAGAACCAGGGATTTTCCAGTTTTAAGCCACTTCAAGGAGATAAGAATGCTGGCTTACATAAAGGTTTTGTAACTGCATCTATTAGACTGGACAAAATCCTAGCTTTACAGCTCCAAGCTGCACTTTCAGCCTATGCTGCCATCACAACTGCCATGTACAACTGTACATGGGATTTAATGAGCAAAACTTTCTATAACTACACATTTTTTAGGCACATTTAATGTTACAGAACGAGGAAACTCGAAAGTGCAAACCAACAGTTTTCACAGCATTATGAAATCTCCAGGCAGAGTCTTCTTCATACCTTGAAGCACGAGGCCCTGTAAAGGAGCTGGACAACGTGCCCAATGCTAGTTTTGGAAGCCTGAGGGAATCGGGGCTCCAGCCTCTGCACCACAAAGAGAACCAAGACCTTTCGTGACAGAGCAGATCCATCTTCCAGAGCCAGCAGGACCAGCTTTAAAGCCTCCTCTTGCATTGCTGAGGGTGGGGGGAAACACGAAGAGACAAAGGATGAGAGAAGCTCAAGAAAGATTCCTGCACAATCTCTTGGTTCCCTACAAGTGGGAGACCAGCCACAAGCTCCCCCAACACACACACAAACCCACATGAAACTATTATTATTTCATCTATTTTGGGTACCATCTGACAGAAAGCCTTCTCTGTTCCCGTCTGTACCCCTCTTCATTATTAATGTAAGAGTTTTCCAAGTGTATTATCTGTGTGCCACCTCTACCCCAGCAGAAAATGCTGACAGGCTGAGGAAGGGCAAGGTTCATTGCCATGCAGGTAAAAGAGCAATGAGTGCCCACACAAATAACTCAGGTGCAGCAGCACCTCTGTTTTGCTTGGTAACAAGCCTCTCTCTTCCCTGGAATGGTACCAAAGTGAGCATCTCAAAGTCAGCCCTTCTTAATCTGTTCCAGTGGGGAAAAGTATCACTATTTTTAATTTAAGAAACTGGCTGCATATTTCAAGACTCAGCAAGTGAAGCCTGTATTTTCCATAATGAGACTTCATTTTTTTTTTAAGCAAAATTGATTTTTTTCTAGCATTCTATGCAAAGGAATTTAATTTCTAAGTACACAACTTTTTAAAAATGTGTACACATAACTGTAAAAAATCTATCCCCCCAACTGGTTTGTATGTTTATTACCCTGGAGAAGGCAAAGAAGCCAAGTCCAGCCTCTTCCAGTAAACTTATTTCTTCTGGAAGAAATAAGTTCCTCATCAATGGCTCAGTTCTAACTGGCTTCCAGCACCGCAGTGGCACGGCCGTGTCACCCACCTGGCCCCAGGAACTGGCAGCCTCTGGCTCTCACTGCAGCCCAGAGGTTGGAAGAGAGCTGCTGAGGGTTCTGGTGCTGGAGAATGAGCTCCGTGACTGTTCTCTCGCCCAGCGACCGCGCCGCTCGCATGGCTCTGATCCGCCCTTCCTCCTCCACCAGCTGGCAGTGGACTAATGTCACAAGTTTCCTCTGCATGGGACGACTCAGCACGCTCTGAGTAGTACTGTTGAGACCCACACCTTCAAAACAAAATGAAACGCAGGAATAAACTACCTCATATTTCCGCTTCTTGCGCCAGCCTTCAGCGACTGTGCTGTCCAGTGCAAAGCTGATGTCCACTGTCAAACAGAGCACTGCACAAGGGATATCAGAGGTTCACTTTTGCCAGCTTGTCTCAGCTGGCATTAAAGGCAGTCTCCTGGGAGTCACTTCCCCACAGGTTTAAGTCTTGTGATTGACTATCTGGCTCACTAAGAAGGTGGAACCTCTAATGAATCCTCTCCCCATGTTGGTAGTTTGTCCCACACTCTCAGTTCATCCCTTATTCATGGACTTAATAATCACTGGGATATTGGTTTGTTTTCACAAGACCTTTAGTTTCCTGACTCCATCTGGTAACTCCACTGCTTTGGCCCAGCCAAACTGAGCTTACGTATGAGTCCTGAACTGCTTGGGGTGCAAAACCTCTGATTCACAAAGTGCTGGGAGCCACTTAATCCAGGATAAAGGAACGAGTGACTCACTAGACAAATGGCTGCCACGCTGAGTTTGTTGCACAGCCAGGGCTTGTTCATCACTCTGGGCCACTGCTACCCAGAGTGATGCTGCTGTCACAGTGCTCTGGGCAGAAAGGGCTGAGACAACTTCCTGTGAGAACTCATTTCTGAAAACCTGATGCCCAGGATGCTCAACTCCACTCCTTGGGGTGACAGACTGCCCAAGTCCAGCACATGTGGTACTGATAAAATCCATACTATGGAAGGCAGGCCCGCTGAGTTAGAATTACTCAGACTGATACACCTCCTGTGTAAGATCTTGTATAAACAGAGCATTATAATTTCTCTTATATAGCCTATATGCAGTAACTTGCATTTCAGTTTATTCCTCCTCTACAGAAAAGCTGAATTACTACAGTTATCACAAAGCAAAACTGAAAAAGTGTCTATTTTTACTTAGTCTGCAGATGCCAAAGCAATTTACAGAGTTTGTCTCAGCTCACTGTATCACGGCCAAATAGCTCAGCCTTTTCTCAGAATTACTTTTGACACCTTTCACAATTCCACACCCCCACCCCCACCATGAAAACATAACCTTAATGCTTAGGGAATCTGCTTCCATTTCTTTCTAAACTCGGTTTATATCCATTTTTCAAACATACTAACTAATCAATTGGATAGTTCATTTTGCATCTTATTTGTTTCCCGCTCTCACTGTCCGAGGAAGCAATGCAGGAACTACCTCTGGCACTGCTGAGTGGTTTGAGGTACAATGCCAATTCCTCCACACATTTCTTGCCCTCCTCATAATGCTTGGTGTCTTCAGCTCCACTGCATAAAGTAATTGGCTGCTGCTC
The DNA here is from genome assembly GCA_035584735.1 of Pseudotriccus pelzelni. Taxonomy (NCBI): domain Eukaryota; kingdom Metazoa; phylum Chordata; class Aves; order Passeriformes; family Tyrannidae; genus Pseudotriccus; species Pseudotriccus pelzelni. The sequence goes on along the minus strand of JAWMRA010000005.1, from coordinate 23,906,197 downwards.
AGGAACCTGGAGAGAGATGACATGTACATCTACATGAATATGCATAAAGGAGTGACAGTCATGCTTACAAACACTTGTTACTATGAAGCAGTTCCTGTTCTATTCCTCTTCTGTGTTTTTCCTATTTTAATAACCATTTTTTCAGCCTGTTTACTGAACAAACAGCATAAAAAGCCCTAGTGAAAATGAAAACAAAACCACGGAATTTATGTTTAGTAGACTTCCTTTATTTAGTGGCTGACAGGAATTAAAAGCAGAAGGCTTAACATGGCACTTCCTATAACCACAAAACTTTGGCTAAAATAACACACAGTGAAACACCCCCAAAGCTGGCTGGCCAAAAAAAAACTGAGGGGAAAAAAAATAATAATTTTAAAAAAAAATAAAACCCAGAAGAACCCTGGTCTGCTGGTAAGTAGTGATTTGTATCTAGGGCATCACAGCTCTGAAATCATCCAGGGATAAATTGCAGCTACTTAGATTAGCAGGAGAAAGAGATTTAGCACCAAATATACTACTGACACCCTTGGAACATATTCTGACTATACCAAACTAACAAGCAGCAAGACCAAGTTATCCTATGCAGTGCATATGAAAAACCCCTGACATCTGTGGTTTTGTTTTGGTTTTTTTTCCATATGAAATGTCTTCATCCAGATATTCACCAGAAATCGGGACTTTTCAAAGGGATTTGGACCACCCCTTCCCCAAGTTACGATTTTGTTTTTGCCCTCCTTCAGGTAAACTCTTAAAAGCTTTAAGCAAATTCAGGCTGCAGTCTAGCACTGCACTAACTTTCTTAACATCACTATTCAGCAGTCAACCCAAAATGACAGCACAGAGAACTGGAATTTCTCAGAAGACTAAACACAACCACGTTTTGCATATGCTGTCAAAGCGCAAACAGATCTCCGAGTTCCATTTCCAAGTCAATCCCTACCGCAGTGGCAATAACAGCCTGCTAATCCCACATAGCTGCTTACAGGGACCAACCCAGGCCCTCAATCTAAAAGCACAAGCCTTTAATGCCTCAGTTAAATACAGCTACAAACCCACCCACCTTCACGTGCAACCCAGCCCTGGGAAGAGATATATATATATATACACACACACAGACATACAGATACAGTTGTCATCACCAATGGGGACAGGAGCTTTCCCGCCTATTTTAATAGACAGCAATGTTTCAACCACATGATGACACTTCTCCTTACACAACCACCTCTGCTGAGTTGCTCACCTGACACACAAAGCAAAATAAAAAGTTACTATCTACCTAATTCTGGCTTTTACAGCAGGCAACAAAAATAGTCTCGGAGTACAAAATATCAGCTGCAATTAAGGTTGCTGATACCAACCCTAAAACTAACGTAATCAAGATAGCCCGGGTCAGGCACAGCCTCTTTCACTCCCATTCAGGGGAAGACAAAAGCTGAGACAGCAAGGTTAGCCTTTTCACTGACTGCAGTTACCTTGTCACGTTCTGGGCTTTTCTGTTTTAATTTTGGGACAGGGTTTGTCTGGGGTGTTTTAGTTTTGAGGGGTTTCCTATGTCTGTAAGCAAGAAAGCTTTCAGCAAAAGGAGATTTCACAAATGGATCTTAGAGCAGTCAGACCTAACCGTCACAACAGACTGGTTTCTTGGGATCTGGGAAACACGTATTAACACCTTCAATATTTACTTGCATGTTGACAGAACACCGCACAGCTCCCTTTCAGATTTAGCATCTGCCCCTGCCTGGGCCATCACCCAGGAGAACGGGACCCACGATCAAAGGACACCTCACACGCGTGTGCGCAGACAGAGCCTGCCCCGTCCCTGCCTCAGTTATTGCTGGCACAGGTTTTGTGCAAATTCCTCCTTATTCCTGCAGCCATTCCATCCACACCGGTGACAACTCAAAACACAACCCCCCCAGCAGACAAAGGGGGCTGGGGACAGACGTGGGACAGGAAGCCTGTTCAGCCCCGGCTTTGGCCCTGAATTGAAGGGGGTTTAGCACACATTCAGAGCGGTGTTTGGAATGCCAGACACAGCACAGCCACCAGCGAGACACAAGGGCTGTCTAGGCAACTAACACAGAGCTTCCCCTTCCCCCGGGGAAGAGCTGGCAGAGAAAAACCTCCAGGAGTTAATCAAGCTGTTCAACACTACCTGCCTTTATTTCTACACACACACACAGACTTCACCTTCACTCATGCAAATGCACCTCACAATAAAATTCACTAATAATTTTCCTTTCGCTGGTTCTATTCTATGCGCTCACAAGACTTATTTTAGTATTTTAGCGTTAGAATGACTGTTGAGAACAGCATCTCCAGAGAGAAAAACTGTAAAAAGATGTGATTCATAAAAGTCACAGGAAACATGAATTTTAATTTTGGCTCCGTCGTGAAATTGCTGAGGGACAACTGAGAAATAATTCAACTCCAAAGCATTTTCACTTCCCCTTTGCAACATGTCCTTTTAATAGCACGGATGGAGAATGACCCGATGGTCACTGCTGTTTACAACCTCTCTCAACAGCCCTAGAATATATGCCCTGCAAAGCGAGTTCATTATTTTCATGCTCATTCCATATTCCATTCTCTCAGACACCACACCCTTATCACAGTTTTCACTGCAAATATATTCACATCGTGTAAGCGACACCTCCCAGGGGGGACGAGAGCGAGACAGGGAAAATGATCTCAGATGTTTAATTGCTTTAGATTTGTGAGGGTTTTGCATCTGCCTTGGCAATGCCCGCGAGGATCCCGGCAGTGGAATGCTGCCCATCAGCTTGGCTTGTGGCTGTGGGAAGAGGGGAAGAGGCAGCTTATGACGGCATGAGGAAGGGGACCGGAAAAGAATGCTAAAGCATCACCTCATAGTGATTTGGAATTGGTGATTTAACTGTAATTTGATGAAGGATGTCAGCTTGAGTTGTCAGTAATTACCATTAGACATCTAACTGCACGGAATGAGAACATGTTAAACAGACCAAACCCCTTTTTGTCTGGTTTGAAAACTCTCCTGATATTTCCCCCTCCCTCCTCCCTGCGAACGGAGGATTTTCTTCCTGCCACGCCAAAAAACCCAAACAAAACCCAAAGCCTACTGTCTTCAGTTCCTCAAAGGTTTACATTAAGCACAACTTCTTCACAGATAATTCCTCTTTTGCGGCACTTCATTTCACCAAAAGTTACAATAAAAAATGATCAAACATGCCTCTAATAGCTCTGCAATTGCAATCTTCCCCTTTTGAATGGGCTGTGACTTAAGATCACTCCACCCGTTCTCTCACGTACATGATTCCATTGCCCAATGTGTCTGTCGTGTCCAACAGGAGACTATGAAAGAAATTAAAGCACCACAGGCATTTCTGCCACTCTGTGTCACCTGTTTGGAACGTGCACTCGTTCATGGGTTGAAAAAGCACGAGGGAAGAGCTCAGATGACAGATCCATGATTATGCACCTCCAGAACACTGGCCAGGGGAATGCTTAAAATAGTTTCATGTAGTGAGTAACACGTGGATGCTGGAATAGCTAAAATTCAAAACCTCATTCTCACAGAAACAGGCTGAAGGGATTTCTTTACCCAAGAAGTGTAAGAAGCAAGGCATCCCAGGAGTGCCTTCCTTTCCTCACAATATGCTTAGCTCTGCTTAGGGCTCAGCTGTTTCCAGCCCTCCCAGGAATAATAATTCTCATTTTCCCCTTACAATCCCTTCTCCTCCCTCATCTTGCACAGCTGAATTTATCTAATCTGATGGGCTGAATTACCCAACCAGAGGGGCTGTGGAATCCCCCATCCCTTGGGGCTTGGAGCAACCTGCTCCAGTGGAAGGTGTCCCTGCCCAGGGCAGGGGGTGGAATGAGATGGGCTTTAAGGTCCCTTCCAACCCAAGTCATTCCATGATTCCATGGCCACTGCCTCCCCAAACAGCCCCTGTAAGCACTGCTGACATGTAACACGCTATAGGGGAGCAGGCAGAAACTTGAGTCCCTCCAACGGTTCATTTTCACATCAAGGGTGGCTACAACCTGGGAAACTGGTTTCATTTATGGAAAGGGGTGGGGAGAGGGAAAACTGAGCAAGAGTCTGTAATTCAAGTAAGAAAACAACTCTTCTCACCATTAAAGTGGCAAAACGAACCCAGAGAGAGAATGCTATTGCCAGAGAAATAGGTTACTGCTTCCCCGGGTGATTGTGACAAATTTAGCACGTTTTCCCCCCGAAGTACAGCCCTGCTTATTTCACCCACTGCGCCAAAGTGACTTGCCCTGGAATCCCAGAGCTGCTGCCAGTCACAGCAGAATAGATTTGTTTCTTTAAACAGCCCGGTCTCCTCCTCTGCCTCCAGCAAAAAAGCTCTTAACACATATAAAAAAGTGTGAACTTCTCAGAAGTCTCCCCAAAGGGAAAAGAACAAACTGTTCTTCCCCCTCGCAGATAAAAGCTTTAGTTGTGCTGTACTGAACTTCCTTCTGAAATGAAACCTGGGATCTTTGGAATTTATAGTTTGAAAACAAGGTATTACACATCTCCAGGGGCTCAGGTTAAGGTGTACAGGTGTTTGTTGGAGATTAAGGGACACTAATGACACACAGACCCTCCTGAAACTAAACCGCAAAGCAGAACAAGAAAATGGGCTTAATTTCAACTGAAGTCGATATCACTCATGTTTGAAAGCTGGATTGCTGCTCACAGACCATTTTTGTTGACATGTACCAAAGAGAACTCGCGTTCTCAAACAGGACAGTTGAAAATCACTAGTTCCTCTAAAGTACCTCTTATTTTTTAATTTGTCCTTAACTAAGCCCTTTTCTCTAAGATTTAAAAAATAGCCATAGACAGACTAGTGGGAAATAGCAACTGTTTCCCTGTCCTCCAAAGTGAAATAGTGTACTTATTTTCTAGTACTCCATAGACTGGTAAACACTCCAAGAGCTGCCAGGAAGGGGCAGGGAAGAGAAAGGAGGGTGAGTTGTACTGAACACTGATTTCATTCACACACTGAAATTAGGAGGAGGCCGGGAAGGTGGTGCAAACTTCTCTTAAGGGGAAGTTCGTTCAGTAATAAACACCCAGCTAAGATCCCCGATTACTGCTTAGGTACCAGGATTGCTGGGAGCAGCAAACATGCAACAGTGAGTGGCAAATGAGGGGCGTGGGAATACTGTCTCTTTTGGTGGCATTTGTAGCTTGAAGGTCCATCAGGGAACAAGGTCCTGTGAATCCTGATCACGTGAAATTCTAAGATGTGAAAAGGAGCACGGAATGCTGTCATTAGTTCAAAGCCAGAACCCAGAGTCTCAAGACAAATAATACTATAAAGCCTCTCTTCCTTCTTCATACCTCAGACATATGGGAAAACTCTGGCTGGCTAACTGGCAAAACCAGAATAAAATTCTCAGTTACCCAAACAGAGACAGAGTGGTTTTCCATTCCATTCCAGAGGATCTTGTTTTTATGGAAATTGTAATTCAGGCAAAGATCAAGTTTATCGCATAGCTTCTCACAACGCTTAACAAATGCACACAAACCAACCGAAAAAATGCAAGACATTTATCCCAAGCGTGGACATTTGGCTATAGCTGGAACGATTCTAGAAACGCCAAAGAGGAAGGAAGGAGATATAAGGGAGAGAGAGAGAATTACAATATTTATTTATGGCATCACCCACAGATCTCACAGTGCTTGGAAGCTCTTCAAAGATGGTGGCATATCACAGAAATGGGAGTGCACAGTCTCACTGCCTTCTCCTGCAGAGCAGGATGAGTCACTCAGCACAGCCAGAAACACCAGTGCATTTTAAGCTTCTAAAATAACTTCTCTGCCACACACCATAGAAAAACAACCCCAAATTAGCCATATTACTTGATGAACTAAGAAGTGGCAAAAGCACGGCTGGATCTCTAGGTCCAGTACCTCATAAAAAGCAACATATGAGTATCTTTCTCTCCTCCACACCTTTTACAGCTCCTCTACGAAATTCTTTCCTTTTCCCTGAACTATGGATCTCACTGAATTTCCTGCTGCTTTCAACTCTCCTGAGTCCAGACATGGAAGCAGAATAACCCAAACCAACAGCCCCTGTATGGTAACTGTCCCCGTTTACATTTTTACTCCTCACCCCTACGTTAGACATGATTGCCCCTCCTCTCCCAGGTCCCCAATCCTGCCCAGCCTTGGAAGGTGCGTGTCAGTCACAGGAAGCTCCCAGAGATCTAACCACGATAGGCTTCTGCCAATTTAGGTCTGTGCTGCAATTGAACACGGTGATCCTGCTTTCCACACACCCCTGCCCCTCTCCTGGGGCGATCATCAACCCCAGGGACACTCATCCCCATCAGATCACCCCTTCAGCTGACCTCACCAGCACCTGTTCCAGCAAAAAGGAGAGTCCTGGGCGTGCTCGCCCCATCCACCTACATGGATTCACAGCAACGTGTCAGCTCAGGAAGTTGCATTTTCGGTGCACAGTTTCAAATTAAACACAAGGCTGTATAAAAGCTGCTACCAGAGGGATCTGCCCCACGTCCCTTACACTTCCATCCTTCTTTTGGGACAGCTGGACACACGTCTTGCAGGGTGAGTATAGTAAGACAGACAACCTACAACAGAAGAATGGCTTCCCACAAAATAAGCTCACTGATCCAGCTCATCCCTTTCAGCAGAGCATGGCTAGATAAGGGAAGAAGGAAGGGAACAGAACAAACCCATTCTGGCGACAGCTTATGATTACACTGAATTAGATGTAACAAAACTCACAGTCAGCAACCAGCAGAATCAAGATCTAAACTATTGTTCCAGGCACCCCTGCAACTTTTTGCAGACACTTACAAAACAGGCAGATGAGTACTTCACACACCATTAACATTAGTCACAACTCGTCCTCCTAAAGGAAAGAAGGAAAACAACACAAAGGCAGGTTTTGAAGAAAAGCAAAGCCCTGTTACCTGAGCACCCACTAGCTGCAGCAGGGCCGAGTTCACGGGGAGGAGCTCAATGTCTGTGTTGATAGTGGTCTGGTCGAAGGGACATGCCTTCCGGTGGAGCTTGTTGAGGCACATCTTGCAGACGGTGTGGCCACAACCCAAGCTGATGGGCTTCCGGATGGTTTCGTCGAAAGTCTGTGTGCAAATCGGGCAGGAGAGAAAATCCGTCCATTGTGGAGCTTGTACAGGCATTGCTTCAGGAGTTAATTGACGAGACAAAAATCTAAAGCACAGATTCCACTGGAATCAAAATCTTGGGGGAAAAAAGTCTGTTTGTTTTTAAATATCTTCTGTAAGAACAGACAGTCAGCACATAGTGTGAAACATAACCTAGAAGGAAGCAGAAACACACAGTGAGCATTCTGTACTGGAACAGGCACGGAAGACCCTTTGTGCTCAGTAAACAGCACTTGTCGAGGTACAGCTGAACTGGGACTGCCGTTCTGACACTAAATACAGGACTGAGTCACGACCTGCTTTAATTCCAGCTACTGTCTGGCACTGGAAAAGCCACTTTAAACCATTTCTGCTGTTCTACAGCTTAAAAAAAATAGCAACAGATAAACTGTCTCATTGAAGTTATAAGGCTAATTAGCTTTACAGTTTTATGTTATCTTTCTTTATAAATGAGCCAATTAACATCAACAAGATTTGATTAAAAAAGACCCTTTTTGAAGGGTTGGTGTGCTTATTCCACTAAGCCAATTTTTTTCATGGTATTCATTGTGAGCTTTAAATAATTTGGCTTAGACAAAGCTTTCATCACAAGCAAGCTTTCTTCACAGTCCAGTGGGCTCTGGATTGGCATACAATGACTCTGGAAAGGTGGGAGCTGTCCCAGCCTCCAGAGGGAAGGACACTTCCAGAATGTCTCAAGGACCCTTTTCTGACCCCAATTTACATCATTCCCTGCCTACCTAGAGATTGTATTGACAGAGAAAGCAACATCTTTAATGTATTGAGAAATCACACAAACTACAATAGAGGAGAACTTGGGAGGTCTTTATCACTTGGCGCTTTCAAATCAAAATACTAAGAGGATCAAGTGTCACTAATTATGAGGCAGTGGAAGAAAAGACATCCCTTTGGGACAAAAAAAAAATAAAGCAGAACTCACATGAGAAATATAAAAGAACAGATGGATAAAGGGTATAAAAACAATCATTATCAAAAAGAAAACTAGGAATAAAATAATTTCTGATGTTAAAAAAAGAAAAGGGTAGGTCAATGATTTACAACCAATTTTTCTAAATCTAGCAGCTAAACACCAACAAAATCCCCACCCCAACTACCCAGATGTGGCAGTTTCTCTTTCCCACACACCATGGCTCCAGTTTCAAACCCATGAGTGTGCACTTGCTTGCAGTATCTGTTCTGACAGAAAAGTTCTCACACAAGCAAAACAGCAACCTTTCATCAAATCTTAGCTTAAAAAACCACCTCACAGTTTAAATTAAAATCTCAATTCTAAAGGCAAAGAGAGAAACTTCAAATTAGGACTTGTGCAACTGAGAATCAAAGCGTTTTAAAACAGCACCAAAAAAAAAAAATCTAATGCTAAAAGAGAGACTGAAAAGCCTCAGGCATTTTTTCAAGAATTTAGTGCTACGTTGTTCACCATTAACATCATTTTGCCAAGGCAAACAACAAACAGTTACTAGTTAAGCTTTTAGCCATGTTTCATCAAATATTAAAGCTTAATTTTAAAGCTAATGAAAAGGAGTCGGACTCAAGACGATCCACGTGTGTCCCTTCCAGCTCAGGATACTTCATGATTCTACAAAAAAAAAAATAAATCTCTCTTCAAAAGACAATGTACAACCCCAGAGGCGCTGGTGCCCAGCCGAAAAGGAATCAATAAGAGATCAATATTACCCAGGCAGAGTGGTACCGAGGCACTGCATGTGGTTAACCCCATCACCACCATTGCACAACCAGAAGATGTCAAGGTCGTTCAGGGTTTCCCCTTCAAATCACCTCTTTAATAGCAAAGCACTCATTTTTTTCATCTTGTCAGCAGACAGGCAGATCATTTCCATTACTTGTATCCCCATAACCCAAGTGGAATCTTTCATACTTTTAAGTTCTTTCAGTGAACTAACTTACTAAAACACCCAGGAAATTTATTTCCAAGCTTTCCTTATATTTTAAGTAAACTTTGGTATCAAGTATTCCAGCCAGAATTACTCTTTGTAAACCAAATCTGCAAGAGAAATTACCTGGAAACTCCACAGAAGTCTTTCTGCAGAGAGCAGAACACAGCTTGATAAATCTAGTGTTATGAAATACCATCTGAGGTTCAAAACCTGAGAGCTGAATCATATTGTTTCCTTTAGGCCACACTGCTATTAAAGTATCTACCAACAATTTCCCAGACTCATCTGCAATTCAGAAACGAACTGAACAGCCTATGTGAAACACAGATTATTTATTAACCAAGCACTAAGAACAGTTTCTTACTAACTGAGGAGATTTAAAAGCAGCAGCTAATATGAAGCTGTACCATCAAGAATATAAGGTAGATGTGGACATGGAGACTCCACCATCCCAGGCTCTGAACCGGAACAAAGGAGTTAAACACAACCATAATATGAGTTAACTAATTTTAAACCCCCAGTAAACAGGGACATGCTGTTCCTACCTGCAGCTCTGGCATAATGACATATTTATTTACAAAATCAAGTTGAAAGAGAAGTCTGGGGAGTCGAGGGAGGGAGGGAGTAATTAGTGGCATCCCTGATTCCACGTCAATGCAGGTCTCAAAAGGCTGGGGGGAACAAGGGAAGCAAAGCTTACACATAATCAGAACTCCCAGAGAACCCACAGTGCCCGGGGATGTGTCCTGGTGCCTCCACGGCAAAGGAAGGCCACGGCCAGCACTGACAAGAGAACACAGGGCTGGGAGAAGCCTCAGGAAGTCATTGACTGCAGCACAGCCTGGCTGCTGGAACAGATGGTTTAACTGGCAGGATACAGCCAACCTCTTCCCCAGGGGAGAAAAGAATAGCTGTTGGAGCAACAAACCCTGCACTGCTAATAAATCTCCCCAGCAGATCAGCACAGAACTGTGGAATCCCTCTGCTCCCACGGCAGACAGGAATGGCATCACAGGGACTGAGGATTCACGAGCCCCAGGCAACACAGGCTGGCACCGACCCAAGTCCTGCTGCTGCTGCCACAGCTTTCCACATATATGGTCCCGTTTTCCTGCTGGATGCTCAACCTTCAGATGAGGAAGCAGAGCCAAGTGCTGAGATACAACATAAAATTCTCCCAGGCACAAAGCATCCAGAGGGGGTAGACACGTTCAGAAGCCAGGCTGGCAAAGGTGTGTGCCTTGCCGCAAGGTTTGGGACTTGCTACGACCTTGGAAATAACTGGGGAAAAAACAGTCTCTAACTTCAAAGAGCTCCTTTAAACAGGAGACATCAGAGATGGCAATCAAACAATGGAAACGAGACAGTTTCATTACCACAGTCAGCTGTTAGAACCATCATCACCACAGGAGAAGACTTCCCTGTACAGATAATGTAGGAAAAGCAGATTCACTTTCATGGTACAGTTTGTTTTTTAAAATGTTTCTCTCCAGCATTATGCCAGAGGTGAGAAAAATGCAAAGAGTGCAAACATTTATAAAAGACATAACCATTTAAATAAGGCCCCACTTCCCAAAATATTATGACATTTTTAACCCACCTCAGCTCACTATTTCACACCTGATACCTTCTAATGCTTTAAACATATAACTACACACACTTCTCTGTGCGTGATTGAAGAAAATAAAGATGTGTCAAATCCCAAGAAAACAAAATACTAAAAAGGCACATCACAGTACATAAACTGCAAAAACACAAAGGTGTAATTAAGCATGAAGACAGTCCAAGACACAGAATACTACACTAGATCAGGGACAGACTGATTTTGGTATTTCTGAGTATGAAAATATAAAATACCAGTATGCAAGCCTTGTCCTCCTGCTTAGCCCTGCATAAGCTGTTTTACCCACAGCCAGAATCACCTGGGAAAATTCCTGCTCTTTTCTGGGCCTCCCAGCCCCCCAAAAATCCTTGAAATTCCATCCTTCAACCAAGACTGGAAACGTCACACTGTAATCAGATCAGTGACCTGTCTCCTCTGGGACCCTGCCAGTGCTTCAGAGAAAGGCAGGATCATTCCATAAACCACCAGGACAACTTCCCAACGCTTGATCACGTTCTTTACTCTACAGTGCAGAGGGGGAACGCAGCCTCCTGTCGACACCGTGTTATGTCTGTGGCCACCAGAGCCTTCCACACGTCGCCAGGGAGCTTCGCAGATTCCACTCTCGACAGAAAGCTGCTTGTAAAATGCAGAACACTTTGTACCAACATCCACTGGCATCAGGTTTCGCAGAGGATGACACACAGGAAAACTCCCGTGCTCCCAGTTCAAATCCCTGTCCCTCGGGGCAGGTGGCAGCACTGCCGGGGTTCGGGTTCCCTCACAAACAGGGTCTGGGGGCACAGCCCCATCCCGTGCTGCCCTGTCAGAGTCCTCCCTGCTCTCCCCAGCAAGTCACAGCCAGTTGGAGCAGATGACTCAGCACACCTCAGGGGCACCCTCGGCTCAGCTTCTGCCCTTTCAGAGGAAACAAGAGCATTACCTGCTCCTGGCTTTTACTTATTCCCCACACCATTTCATTCAAGCTGTTCTTCCCCAAGCACTGTCATTGCCTTCTTGACCAAAAGTCTGAATACTCATTTTTATTCTCTGCTGTTCTTTTAGTCCTGAAGTCGTTTCATTTTTGCTGAGTCTTACTCAGAACTAAAACCAAGCAGAGCTTCCTGTTGCAGTTACCAGTGAACACAAGTAAAGCCTATTTAGTGCTAAGCTTAACACTACAGCAGCTCCTCACTGCCAAAACAAACTCAGGCTTGCCAACTGATCTGCTCACGCAAATACAGCTCTTGGCTAATCTATTATTTAATCTAATAAAGAAAACACCGTTTCATTAATTCTTTTTAAAGACTCTTACTCCTCGGTAAGAACTTGCACATTTCTGAGAAGTAACCAACACGCAGTTCTCTCTCCTGTGAGACTGGTTCTGTGACACATTAACTATTTCAAAACCCCTCTGACACTTTGAGATTAAAAAATAAATCAACAGCTTAAATTAAATTAACAGACAACAGTAAAACAATTCCTAACTCATAAGGATCACCAGAGACCCACAGTAGTTCTAGGCACCGGCTGAACCCCTCCATACTGGCCTAGTGCCAAACAGACAGGTTTTTGCCAGTGTTTCAGAAAACCTTTTTGTTTTCTACTCCAGTCTGCTCGTCGTAATCAACAGAATTACTGAGGACAATTAAGTATCTTTCTTCTTTTCCCCGACTTTAAAAAGTCCTGAATTTAATTTTAGGGAAAAACTGACCTGACAACCCATGGGAAACCCTGAGCAGGCAAAAGTAGTGGGTTGTTACATAAACACACTGTACTGCCAACTTCACAGTTCACAGAAAAGGATCAATCACACTTGCTGTGTTTTCCATATCCAGTTCCACAGTAAAAACTCTGAAATAAAATCAAAGAGAGAGGGGAAGTCCAGGCCTGATCAGAGGAGAGTAGGTAGAATTTACAAAAAAGCTTCTTACCTCTGCCTGGGAAGCTCCATGAACAACACATACGATAAGCCCAGCCGAGTATTTCTGATCGACTGAGGGTTTCTTTCCCCTCCTGTTTGCTCTCTGAAATGTCTGTGCACACCCTCGAGTGGCAGCAAGCGCTTCACTTCCTCATTCCTGCTCGGCGCATGCCTGCCCTGCTCCCAGCACACCCAACACCGCCCAGAGCTGAGCTCCAGCAAAACACTCCCACCCAGCACCAAAACCTGCACGTCTGTGTGTGACACACCTGCAGAAACACCAATGCGCTGCGGTGCCTGTACAATATCTCTCTCTTTTTTTCCCCTCTTTTTTTGAAAAGACACAAAAGCAAAGCTAAAATAGTGAACACCATCAAAATTCTGTCCCAAACTCACTGAAGCTCAGTTAAATCAGATTCAAGATCTACTGGCTTTCCTTCTCAGTAATTTTTATTTTGACTGCAAAAAACAAAGGAAGTTTATGTAATTTCATGCAAAAGTCTTACTTGGTAGTCTGTAAAGTATGTTATGAAAATGGGGCCAGTTAAGGACAAGATGTTATTCCTTATTTGAAATTTCCTGCCTTGTAACAAGGTGAGGAAAACAAACAACCAAACTACCAACATCACAACTCTGCTACAATACTTCCCCAACAGAGGCTCTAAAAGGAATTTACAACGATTTAAGCTCCACAGCATCCTGTGAGGCGAGAGCTCATGTCTTCCTGCACAACAGAAAACTGGTGAATAAAGTTATTTATCCAGTGTTTCACTGAAAAAACATGGAATGAAACCTCATATATCATTTTGGAACCCAAATATATAATTTTCTTGACCTCTTATTCTGACCCAACATTCAGTCACTAGTCTTGCCCCACTAGGGCCATGAACATTAAAATAGAAACTAAAATATAAACTAAAATACACACATACATTCCTGTGCACATGCATGTGTAGAGGAAGCTTAAACTTCCTGCTCATACCCTCCAGAACATAAAACCTGCATGTGGATCAAACAGTAAATTTTCAGGGAAGACAAAGGATTTACTTCATAATTTCTGGTTGATATTGTACACCCCTTACAGCTTATTTAAGAGAAAGGGGAACAACCAACACTTATTAGTGAATGATTTCCTTATCTATCACCTAGAAAATTTTTTCTACCACTCATGATGGCCAAGCCCACAGATGATTAAATCCAGGGAGTTAAGAGCGGGCAAAGCATCTCTACAACACATTCCTTTCATTTCAAGTCAAGAGTTCTTGCATTTGTCAAGGCAAATGACCATGACATTAACACATTGATTAAATCAGGATTAAAAAAACTGAGGAAGAACCTAACAGATTAACAGAAGAAAGGCAGAAGGCATTTCAAATACCCACAACAGTTTTCAAAACACAGACTTTGGTTCAGCTGGTCAGATCCTCAAGAGCTCTCAATTCTGCTGTCATGGAGGCAACCAAATAATTTGCTTTTCCCAGAGCAGACACACGTTTGAAAGAAGCCATGGCAAAGATAAAGAGGACAAGCTTGTAAAAGTCATTGGATTCAAGGGTACAGACACACATTACCTATCGCTGCCAGCTAGAGGAGTCACTACTCTTCCTTACTCATTCCTCTCTAAGATATTCCAGCTGAACTGGTTGCAGTTGTCCCGGTTCAAGCTCTAAACATAGATCTTTATTAATAAACACAGGTAGGCAGAAATGTGGGTGGACAGCAATTACACAACCCATACCTTGTCTTAACCGAAACAAGGCAAGCAATCAGCCACACAGCTCATCTAAAAACTCCAAGTAGTAGACTTCAGGAAGAGAAAGCACTGGGAAGTGGGCAGAGTTCTGGGACTGCAAACGCTCCAGCTGCAGAGGCACAGGGGACTTGAGTCCTCATCTGCTGAAGCAAAACTTATGTTCCATATGCCCTTTAGTGGCCTGATGCATCACAGCCATGGTAAGACTGGCATCTGCTAGTGAAAAACCGTACTAAAGATGGAAATCACCACGGCCAGCAGCATTCTTTTCCAAGCACAGATAAACTACAGTTACCTGACAGCTACTACTAAAGGCATCTGGTAGACACAAAGTGAACTAAGGAAATGGAGGGGGGAAGGTCCTGTAGCCACCGCAATGCCTTTATAATTTCGTAGACATGAATCCTTTAAGATCCAGCACAATTCGATGAAAGAGAAAGCATTAAAGAAACAACCTAACAAAGAAGTACAAAGTCCTGCTTGCCACCCGCTCTCCAGGAGCAGCTCCTCTCCCCGCCTGACTCAGCAGCTCCAACTGTGCCCTGGTGTCGGTGACTCTCAGTAACAGCAGCACTGCAGCAACAAACAATGGGACAGAGGAGGGCACAGCCAGAGTCTGGCTGGAAACACTGCTCAGAAAACAAACGTCTGACAAAGCTCTCCACCTACAATACAACCTTTAATACTTAGCCCACACACCCTCTCCCCAGCAAACTTTTGTAAAAGAAATACTCTCTCTGAAAAGAAAAAATAATCCAGAAACTGGGGGGGGTTTTAGTGTACTGTGAAAATATTACTGAAAATATTTATTGGATAAATTTACAAGGCAAGAATCCAGTAACAGTCTGAACTCCGCTCCCTGCCTCCTTCCCATTATGTTCAAGAGTCTGCATTACACTTGGCCTTCTCCTAAACATGTTTTTATTTGTTTTCAAACTACCTGGTAGATTTCAAAAGCCCAAACCTCCTATGTCAAAAATTCCAGGTGCAATATAAGGAAATGTTGGAATATACTGTAAGAGCAGTGTTAAGTGAATGTAAATGCTACTGCCCAGCATAGGCAAGAAGAAGCTTCTATTTCAAAGAGTTATTGAAAGTGTAAAAAGTATGTGTAAAATCCAGTGTTACAGAGAACTCCACAAGTGCTCACAAAACGGGTATTTTCAGTGCCCATTTGAAAACTCTGTCTCAGAACTTCTTTATAGGGGGATTTTTTTCCCCCCTCCCTTTTCATTTCTCTGATTTGGAGGAGGTTTTCTTGTCACTCAGACACTGCCCCCATTTTAAAAATAGATGTCAGAGCTTCATGTTCGTAACTGTTTACATAAGCAGTCTCTAATAAAGCTTCAGTTATTCTATTTACCTTCAAAGCAATTTATTTTGGAAGACTGCACTTAAACATCAAAAGATCTTTTAATAAAAACAGAAAGTCATCCAAGACCAGCGAAAACTAATTAATTTTTAAACAAAACTACCGATGTAGTTGCTTGTCTGCTTGTTTAATTCATGAGTTCATTTAAAACATATTATAATCCCAAGGAAAGTTATCTTGTTCTGTGTTATGTACAAAACAATCTCTACACTATTGCAATGTTATTACAAAAGGCAATAGAGCACCCGGTTTGGTGGCACAGACATTTTATCATACCAGGAGCCCACAATTGCAAAGGAAGTTTTTTACCCCTGAGCCTTACTGTGATTCTCTCATAATTATTCTGTTATAATTCTGTTTCACCATTCTCTCAACGATTTTGAGACAGATGCTGAAGGGATGGAGCATGTCTGGGAGCAGGAAAGGCTGAGGGAGCTGGGGCTGCTCAGCCTCGGGAAGAGACACGAGAGGGGATCTCATCCAAGTGTGTCAGTGTCTGCAGGGAGGGGCAGAGAATGGCCCAGGCTCTGCTCGGGGGGCCCAGCAGTGGGACAAGAGGCCGTGGGCAGGAACTGATGCCCAGCAAGTTCCACCTGGACAGGAGGACGAACTTCTTTGCTGTGCAGTGCTGAGACCAGAGAGGGTGTGGAGTCTCCCTCACTGGAGATATTCCAGAGCTGTCTGGACACAACCCTGTTCCATGTGCTCTGGGATGACCCTGCTGGAGCAGGGAGGTGGGACCAGATGAGCCACTTTGGTCCCTTCCAGCCTGACTCAAATATTTGGGGTTCTGTGAAAACATCCACACTGTAAACAAAGCAAATCACAGCCACTACCTCCAAGTGTGATACTCCACAGGAGATGCAGCACTGCAGCAAGAGCTTACGATCTCTATTAGCACAGCAGATGACACTGCCTACCACAAGCTAATAACATGGGTGAGCCATTTTAGCCCTGGGAGGACCCCAAGCATCCAGACTCACATTTGCATTTTCCCCCAGCGAAGAGACACTGAAACTTTACCCATGTGGCATTTTCAGAGCAGTTGCAATCGTGGCTTACAGTGGGGCAAGTCACAACTGCTTCTCAGAAACTACTCCCATGACAGCTCTAGATCTGACCTGCATGATCCAGGCCAAGGACCTAAGCACGTCAAAACCAAATTCCTTTCCCTCCCACATTAGCTTCTAACAGGCTCCAAAAAATGTCTCAGATCTGTTAAATGGTCAAGCAGTCCTGGAAACATAAGGGAGAGAGTGGGGGAAGCAGAGAAGGAAACTTGAAGACAGCCTCTTTTAGCACCAACACAGATCTGTCAAGTTTTTAGGTGTAGTTTCATAAGTAGCTTATTTGGGCACAACCAGGGCAACACAGATTTTTATTAACTTAAGTATTGGCAGAATTTTAACCAGACGTTTCAATGCTGTTAAGCAACCCTAACATAAGGACGGCTAGACTAACAGTTTGGAATGATGAGAGAGAAGTGAAATGGAATAAGGAACATGAGCAATAACAACCTGTGGAATTGTTCCTTTATACTCAATCCACCCCAAAAATTAGGCCTGTTTCAAAAACAATGCTTCACAGCTAGATTTAACCAACATTTAATGGTGTAAGTCATGCAAAGTCGAACCCATCCTTTCACTCACTGTGGTTAGAGCACTGAACAAAGTGCTGTCTGGAGAAGATGAAAGAACGCTGCAGCAGCCCGTAACTCTTATGTTTCCTTACAGCTCCTAGAGCCCAGCTGCAAATAAGGAAGCAATCATGTAAATGCTACAACAGTCGATACAAAAATAGCTTACAGGACTCAACAAAGCCAGATATCCTCCCCTGTTGAGTGCTGTAGTAGCTTCGCTGGCAATAACAGCAGGAATATTAAGATAAAGAACGTAAGTTGCACAAATTAGTCTGCTTGTTTCCATGACACAATCGTGTTTTAATAACACAACCCAGTCTACACTACAGCTCTGGAGTCATCCAAGGTCAAGAGGCAGCTTGTTGCGGAAATGGCACCGAGCCTGGAGAGTTTCAGCTCCCTTGTTAACAGTTGCATAAATAAAAAATTAGCTACTCAAAGTACTATTCAAGATTTTCTCCACGCCTCTAATAGGCCTGTTGTAAAAATCCAAACACTATTCAGCACTGAAAAACCTGCTCATCACTTTTAAGCAGTGTTAAATTACCAGTCACAAAGGGCTTAAAGTCTTTTAAGTATCAGCAGGAAAGGTCACACAACTGTTGCTGAAAAGCAGGTTAATTCAGGTACTTCTGACTCAGAACGTAATTGAACCTCATTTGCTTTAAATGCTACTGGCAGCCGGTGATTCAATTTGTAGCACTGCTAAAAAGAGCAGTTCCAGTGACCAGAAATAGCCCGGGGCAAGGTACTCCTTTTGAATGAGACTTTTCATGTAACCTTCAATTATAAGCAAAAAATCCCACCCTTAAATATTTTGCAGCTTTGGTGTTAAGTCTCACCTTCCAGATTTATAAAAATAGCATCTTTTCTTTACAGCTTTACAAGATCATTAAAAACAGCACTCGTGGTTTTAGTGAGTGGAAACAAAAGGCTCCAGTCTCAGGGTTTCCATTAAACACCTACTCTTAACCAATAACAAACATCTTGAGCTTAACCACAAAAATGAAAGCTGTGGCCTTGTTTTGTTTTTAGTACAGGAAAAAAAAAATCAAGATACTCATTTATTAGAGAAAAAATCCAAGCCTCCAATATCCCACTGATCCTTCTATCAGTAATGGATGAGAGGTATATTTATTTTTGGCAGGAGCCTGAATTCAACTGGGAAAAAGAGTATCCTACATTCTCTTGAAAAGAGGTTTTGAATTATAACCCTGGTTATAAAAGTTTAAAGTTACATAACTTGAAAATCATCCAAGCAAGAGGGCAAAATACAATAATCCTGGGAGTTACCTATTAAAATCCAGTGCTAACTTAATGAATTCTGCTGCTCAGGACTTGTAAAAACAGTTCTACTTCAGACAGGTAATTCTGTCCTTTAAAACAGAAGTTCTCTTCTTTACTTTGCATCAAACAGTCCACAAAGAACAATTTTCTCATTCCCAGTCCTCAAAGATATATTAATCTCAAAAAGATATTACGACTGTCTTACAGCAGTATTAGCACCTGGGAAGATGGAAAATAAAAGATACACAGCACACAATCTCACAGACTGTTGCCAGAGCTCTATTAACATGAAGTCCACAGCTCTCTCCAGCAGGCTGAACCGGCCTGCCTTTCTAAAAGCTAAGGGTTCATTCTGCTAATGAACCTTATCCAGGAGATTAGACCTCAGCCATAGATACTGCACCGGATAAGTCTTATCTTATGATACTTGGATAAGTCCAGTGTCATAAGATAAGACTGGAATATGCTCAGAAAGAAAGTAGCAGCAGGTGAAAAGTCAAGCAACTCTGTCCTTCATTGGAGTGATTTAATTTCCTTTAACAATCTCCTTCTTAAGGGGGCACGGCCCAGCAGGAGCAGCCCACCACTGCTCTGAGCCTTGACACCCCTGAGTGCAATATTCCCTATTCCAGTTCCTTGTGGGTACATCTCATCCATGTTTTACAGTCACTGCACACAGGGACTGCACAGAAAAATACTTCCATTTTTCCAATGTCCTCCTTTTACAGTCTCAGAACACAGAACCGAGCTGCCAATCACACCATGACTGCTGCAGACCAAGCCAGGATAAATGACAAGCCAGCCTTGTACAGCCAGTATTTGCTGCACGACTTGATAATTTAAATTCCCTCTGACTTGTGTTGTATAAGCCCCTGGTAAAACAGCAGGTATCCAAAAATATGATAAGGCACAGGAAGGGAAAACTAGGCATGTAAACCATCACCACCCATGCAGTCAATATCCCTTTACACACTCCTGTATTTAGCCACTCAGTTTTTTGAATAAAAGCAATGACAGTAAGCTAAAGCTGAATGACAAACAATTCAAAAAAAAGAAAATTCTCAAAATCTGTAAGCCAAAGGCAGCTATAATAGCACTACTGAAACCCTCAAAATGGCACAGGGAATTATTTTCTTTAACATACAAAACCTAACAAGAACAAAGTATTTAAATGTATTTATTAACATATTGCAGTCACTGGATTTCCACAGGCTTACTGTCAATTTTCATTCTGTAATGACAACTCACATAGCAGCTTGTCACATTAACATGACTGACTAGTCCTACTTCTCAAAAGCTACAGCAAGTGCTGAAATTACATTAATGAATTATCAGACGTGCTTGAAGGAAAGGATTGCTGTCAGTCACTTCCCCTTCCTGAAGGCTCCCAAGTACTGTCATGTGAGCTAGCAAATGAACTAAGGGCTTTCTTTTCCCCCCTCTCCTGGGGCAGGGGGAGAACAAGTAACATTTTTATCTATCAGGTGAATACATGTATTACTCACAGGAAGACACAGTGGAATGTTAGTTAGTTTTCCCCCCCTTTAGACTTTACCTAAAATATGCCCGTGACTGTTTGGATACCTCGTGAGTAACTGCTGACTCCACACCCCGTTCTCCTCTAGCAGCCTAATGCGACCACCACACCGTCCCATCCTCCACTCCTGACACCAAGGAGTTCAGGGGAAGCCTTTCCTCCTGCTGTGTCCTGAAATCACCCACATCCTGCCCAAGCTGCAGCTTGACAGAGCTCAAGTTGTTCTATTCTAAACTGGTTTAGTGAAGCTGAAAACCCACATAAAAATGGCTGTGAGCACATAATTCCTCCTCAGAAACACACCCAGAGACATCCCCACCCAGTCCTTGTGTGCTGCTTTGTTAGAAACATTCGACTGAGAAGTTCCACTGAGAAAGGAGTGACCAGAAAAGCTGATTACAGACCTCACTGCTTGCTGAAGCCACGTAAATCACAGAAAACCAGGAGGGAACTATTTCATTCCTGTGAACTACAGTGCAGAGACCTTGACACTGAAGGCAGAACACCTCAACTGATTTATTTCTACACCTGGTACAGGAATAAATGTTTAAAAAAAAGCTTGAAAGCAACAACTGCCGATGTTGATAACACTTACTAATCTTATTTTTATTCCTTCCTACAGAAATGAGACAGAACATCACACATTAAGGAGAGATGCAAAGTTTCTCCCCACCAGTAAGAGAAGGTAAGTCTTAACTCTGGCAATAATTAGTGAAAATGAATAAATTTAATACAAGTATAATTTATTTTGATTTGCAACCAACTGGGCTGTGCCTTTTTGCTTTCTGGCTAAGATATTTAGGAAAGCTTTGTCCACAGCCTTGCACTTCATTATTTTAAGAATAAAAACACTCCAACAGAACCTCTGTGCCTGCAGGCAGAGTCACCAGTGATGCCGGGCAGCATTGCTGCAGGGAAAACTGGAGAGCTCAGTTTCCCAATGCATTCTGGCACCAGTCAGAACTAGGTTATTCCAGATACCTCCAGCCACATCCTGTTATCAATAGGCAGCCTCTTACAAAAAAAGCAGACGTGGGATGTTTCAAAGCGTTTCCAAACACAGGCAACCCTTACTTTGAGCACCTTTTCTGTGCACTAAATCCCAATTATCTGTGTGAAACAAGTTATTTGTCTCCCTGAAGCTTCTTAATACAAATACATCCTTAAAATGGAGTAGACGGGTCAGAAGAGAAAACCAGAGGGAATTATGAAGTAAAGACATCTTCAACTCAGGAAAAGGCTCTCTATGAAGTACAAGACAGCAGATAAACAGCACTCTAAGGTAGCACAGAAGTATCTTCAGATGGCAGGCACAACATGATTTAATACAGAACATAAATACAAGAGACCAACAATGTACACATGGATTAGGCAGAAGGCCGTAAGACAGCCCTGACGGCTAACATCTCCTCTGCAGAACCCGACAGCAGCTGGCAACAAAACACTTACTCTTTAAATAGTCTGGTCTACCCCAAACAACCAAAGTTTAACTAATTCTCATTTTCCCAAATAACGGGGCTTTTTTCCTACTTGTAAGAATCACTCATAGAGAAGTTACAATGTCCACAGTTCCATCCTTAGGGCCTGGTTAAGACAAAGAAGACTAAAATTAAAACTCACCATTTTAACTAAAGTTTTTTGCAGCACTAAGACCTCTCTTTTAATTAATTCCACAGGAGGCCTTTTCACACAATTAGATGGGAGAATGGCTCATAAACAGGAAGGACAGCCCGAGTCGCAGCCTCTGGTTTAACTAACCCAGTCTGTTTCAGGAGGCCACTTCAGCTTATTTTTATCTTGCTCCTTTCAAATTTACAGCACCAGCCAAAGTGGCCACAAGGGAGGGTGCCACGAACAATGCTCCCTAACCTCTCACCACTTCCAGAGGAAGCAGTGACATTTTGATAGTCCCCAGTAAGGCTCAAGAACCAAAGAGTCCCACAGTTGCTCCACAATCCAAACAACCCATCCTGCAAGTCTGAATTATTTAGCAATGAAATTAAAAGGCAATAAGCCACCTCTGTTACCTGCATTAGCTGGCTGGATTGAATAGTGGCTCATATCAGAACAAAGCTAAATTAAAAAGTAATTAGAAGAAAAATAGGGAATAGCAGATAATGAAAGATCCTTAAAGAGAACTGGAGAGGTAAAGACACCTATGGATCCAGGAAAAAACATCCTACAAGGATGCATTTTAGCAAGCAAAGATATAAAGGTTTCTTACAGAAAAGTAATTTCAAGTCTGGAAAGACACATGGCAGAGTGGTGGGTTCTTTGTACTTACTCTAGTAATTTGTGAGACACTTGGCCCTGTTCCCATTTGTTTTTGAACTAAAATCCACATTCCCTTTACAAAGCAAGTAAGACCAAGAATTACTTGCTTGGTAATTTGGAGCTGCTAAATAAAAGCTGGTCATTATCCAGCTTTCAAAAATTTCTGGATTTCAATGGCTATCCACACAGTAACTAATAACAATGCAGGTGACCAATGACAATTCCAGTATTATAGTAAACAACTAATCATCAAGATCTGTAAATTTGGTTAATTAGCTGTGCTGTTTACATTAGGGTACTTTGTCATTCGGTATGAAGCCCCTCTGACATGTCTAAAACCCAGTGCCCAAATGCCTTGTAAAACAGACTTCACTGTTCTAGGAGAGCTAAAGAAATACTTTACACCATGCATAACTGAAGATGTTTCATTTATAGAGGTAGAGGCTGAGACTTGCTCCACAATTCCTACTCTTTTTTCCATCCCTCCTGTGCGAAGCAGGACAACACCTTGCTGTTTCCTATCTCCTCAAACCACTGCAAGCACTTCCACTGTGGCACAAAATCCAGGCTTGATTTTTGTAAAGCGAAACAGGAATTTTAAATTGTGAAACATCACTAACAGAGGTGAGTGGCTGCTTCACTGGCCTCACAAGCATGAGCAGATTTTTCAACATTTCTTTAGCAACATTCCCTTGTAAAGGCAGGAGAACATTTTCTGCAGAGCCTCCCAGAGAACAGAAAGGTAAGATTTAATTATCATTAGTCCTGCATAACTGCCACAGTTATTAATGGTCATAACGTTTATGCAGCATGTCACAATTTCGGAACGCCACGTAAGCGAATCAAACTCACTTTCTACTACTGCTTTCAAATTTAGTTTCCATTAATTTCAAGGTCTCTCCTTCAGTTCTTGCATCTTGGCGCAGAAAAAAAAAAAACCCTAAACCCCAAAGGACAAAACGCTTTAGTCTTGCCGTACGGTGAGTACCAGATCCATCAGATACAAACATGGGATAAGGAAGTCCTACCACTTTCATTGTTTGTACAGTTCTAACATCAAATAGTACCTGAAGGACTTCATTCTAAAGTGGTAACAAAAGGAATGGAGGTGGGGAGAGAACAAGCTGAAAGAATGTGACTTACAGGAAAAGTAAGTCAACAATAAGAGTTTTATTTAATTCACTTTTGAAGTGCATTTGTATTACAGTCACTGTAGTAAGACATGGAGGAGTTACTGATTCAAGCACAACTGCTACAAGAAGTGAAGAGTGCTAAGTCAGTATGAATAATGTTTACTTTACAAACAACGCACAGAGAAAGTTAAATGCTAGTGAACACTGGGAGTGTTCCACAGGAGCTGGTTTATTAATAAGTAGGTAATTAAAACCACCCCCCTTGGCATGAATTTCAATTGATTCATTTTGCAATACCTTCCCTGAACCTCGCTCCTTTGCCACGAGATAGTTGAGTTGGGGTCCAATATCGCCTGCCACAATTTAGCAGAAATAATTAGCTGCAGGTGCCCGAAGACCTCCAATGCACAACAAAGAGACAAGGTTCTCCTCTGAAAACAGTAGGGAAGTTAAAAGTTGTAATCGAAAACTCTTCCATTTTCCTCCCTGTTTGAACTGAAGTCTTTGCTCGAAATGAGTTCAGGAGGAAGTGCTGAGAAGACATTTAGAATCAGGTCACAAGCACTCCTGCTCCATCAGCTGATCAACCAGCATTTTCTTATCAACAACAGGTTTAAAACTAACCATATCTCAACCGTTAAAGCTTATCCTCACAGGGTCTGATCAACACGGAAGCATCCTGAAAAATAATGATATCTGGAATGCCCGGATTTTAATTTAAGATTAAGAGTGAGTAGTTAAATCAGATAATTTTAAAAACAGCTATTAAACTGTGATAATAGAGGGGTGAGACCAGCCTGACTTTCCTTGTTAAAACAAGAAACAAACTGAAAGAAATCAGGAACCACCTGCAAGATCTAGATTTTCCCAGTCTAGCACATTGTAGTCAGTCAGCCACACCACAGTTGTCCTGTAGCTGAAGCACAGTCCTGTCTCAGATTAATGTAACATGTACCCCACAAGTGCCAAATATTTGTGCAACTGAGAAATAATGCTTTAAAAAAGTGGATTTGGAAGAAATCAGTAGTGAGAGGGGCCTATACAGCAAGAACAACGTGTCCTTATGGTGGTTTCAGTGACTTTAAGGCTGGAAGCCATAACTGTCAATAAACCCTCAATCTTCTGTGACACTGATCTCCAGGCTCACCACAGTATTCCCTGACACAAATACTCTCTTCTGTGTTCTTTGTATCAAATTACATGGCAACTCTGTCAACTCTGTCACAAACTATGTGAGGCAAATGAAAGATCTGTTCCTTCAGCCAGGCTTCCCCTACTTTTCAGGTAAACTGCATATCCTCCATTTCCTACGGAGCAGAAGAGGAGAAATTGAATCCTTTTGTGCCTTGCCTCCCCTCTCCTCCTCGTTATTTATCATACGAAGACCTTCTCCATGTTCCTAACAATTCTTCATGTTAACAGTGCAGCTAACATTGTGTGCCCTTACCCGTTTTGCACAATCAAGTCATAAAGAGAGATTTTATCCTACATGTGGTTCTTGGGCTTCCTGAGATACTTTATTTTCTGGGGGAAAAACCACACAACCCAGCATGCAGGGCAGGAGTTTTTGTGAAGAATTCTGCATAGGATGTCCAGGTCCTTTGGTGTGTGTGTGTATTCCCTGATATATATAATAAGCCATCTCTACCTGCTGAAATTTTCCTTAGACCACACGTAGCTGCCATCCCCCTCACTGCATTAGAAAGCAATCTCAGTGGGAGGTGGGGGACACCCATCACACTTGCAGGAAACACAGCCCTCTAGACATTCCAGCACAGAGCAGTGAACAGCTGGTGCTGCCTCTGACCACACACTTCTACAGCAAGCCATTGAGAAATCTTGCTATTTCTATCACAGAAGTCCCACCCTTCACCAGCTGATAGCAGCACAACCTGTTGCTACCACGCAGTTAACAGGACAGCTATTTCCTCAAGCCCTCTAACCAGAAATCACTTTTATATCAGAATAATCTATTTACAGTAAGCCGACGAGACTTTTGCACTTTCTTGCCCGTTAACGCATTTCCACAACTAAGAAACGCCATCAGAAATCAGCTGGTCCTTGGAAATCCAACACCGGTTCAACTTTTACCATGAACCCAGAAAATGAAACCGACGCAAACGATAACCATCAGGAGATGTTTCTTGAGAAAAACAAGTGGTCACCGTCAGTGATGGGAACTGCACCTCGCTCAGTGCTCACCGTGGAGTCTCTGTGCCCAGAGGAAAGCAACATAACGTAAGTAAACATTTGTGGGTTTCCTTCTCAGTTCTCACAGTCCCTTCAGCTTCAGGCTGCGTTCCTGTAACAGAGCCTACATGGAATCTTGAAGGTCACACTGAAATTTCAGCTGGTGCAGCACGTTCGTACAATGATCTTTCACAACAGGGCCATGTTATATCTTTATTTCTGTGTGAGAATGGTTTCACATTCGTTCCCAAGTGCAGTTCAGGGCATTAACTTCAAAATACAAATTCCCCTATGGCTTATTTCTCATGTACTTTGAGACACGTTGGTTTCCCTGGCCTAACAGCCAGGAATACTTGGGATGCTCCGGCACGCAACCACCCGATTTACCGGGTGTGGGAAGAACCACCACAGAACCACACAGCTTTTCATCTGCAAAATGATTCAGTGGGGAAGAGAATTTTAAACAATGAGGAGGCTCTGCAAAAAAAATAAAAAGTTTTATAAAGGTCACCTACTTAAAAAACACCTTATAGTGGCTGCTCCATCACTATTTTGAGATGTTTGGGAAGTTTGGGAGAATAAATGCAGAATAAATTCCTTCTAGTCCAGCTTTACACTTCATAGTGTTTGAAAGCTACAGTTACACAAGTTCTTTCGAACAGATGAAGCATTTTTTTCCCAGGTATCTAGCATATAAACTATAATTTTCGGTGAGGAAATTAAAAAAAAAATAAATTCATTTTTGTTCCTATCATTACATATTCCAGACTGGGAAAGGTCAATTCCCTCAGTACCACCAAACACCCTTTAAGAGCACTGGTTAGTTATGAGATATACAGCCTAATCACGTGGGATTTAGTCTTTGCCATCATTATCACAGGTAACCACCATCAGCATCACCCACGACCTACTAACCACACGTAAAAAAATTAAGTCACTATTTTAACCTACACACTCATTGAATCTCAGCTTCTGCGATGCTTAATTCAACAAGACTGATAATGGCTTCCACCCAGATTGCTGGTGAATCACTGGCATCGCAGCAGAAGTTTCCAAAAGCATCTTGCTCAGCTCTGTTCATCTGCTTTAGCAGGAAAACTTTTATATAATACACGTCTCGAGATGCCCCTAAATTAAACCCGGCCTTATTAATGTCTGCAATTTCTGGATTCATACATTCATCTGTTCACTGGAACACCAGGTTTTTAAATTATCAGCATACAACCATCTCGTCGTAAATTTCTAAAATATTTTGCTTTGAACTAAGCTAGTCTGGATACAGAGCTGACAAAAAACCCCACAAAAACAAACAACAAACCACCAGAAACCACACGAGTAACTTCCCACTCATCTCCATTAAGGCTCCTGCTGCTCACCAGTGACTGACAAGCTCACCACTCAAGCCTCTGGTTGTCAAAACAGACTGTACTGATGGTACCTGCGTTTCTAAATTTCCCTCCAAGCAGCCTGTCAAGCTGTCTGCTTTGACAGACCCTTCTCTGGGACAGGAAGGCAAAGCCATAAGCTATCACTGGGAAAAAAAAAAAGGTGCCCGATAACGTCTGCTTCTATTTATGTTAGTGGAAACCATAATTTCATGTCAGCATTGTTGTATTAATGCACTGAAGAAAGCCACGGTGTTCCTGGTGAAGCTTAGAAACTGTCGATAAGGTACACACTGCTCCTGGAACGTGGGTTATTTATACAGCTATGAAGCCTCTTATGAGCTCCACTGACTTCAAACGCAGCAATACAGACATTTATAGCTGATAAAATTAATGCCCTCCACGTCCTTATAAGCCTGAAAAGGGTGAAAAAAAGGTACGTTTAGGGAGTCCATTAATTTCTGCTTCACAGTACTGCTGTGTTATCTAACACCTCTGTGGCCATATGATGTGAATAAAATATAAATGGTGAAGTTAACAACTGCATTTCTCTTCCAGCAGAGTCATTAGACAACAGCACTGCTAAACCAGTTACAATGATTAAAGCAGCTCAGCCACAGCCCCGGTTACTTTGAACTTTTTAATAGTTTCTGTACATTTTTCTACTTTCTTGACCCCCTTCAGCCATTTTCAACATGGCAAAAACACCCAGAAAACAGTAGCTACCACCAGAGGGACAGACGATTTGTCACTCACCCTTGACTGAAATTAATAAAAATAAGAGAGCTATTCTGAGGAAGAAGGCACGTGGAGGAAAATTAAACATTCCCAGTTCTTAGGGGGGAAAAAAAACCCCGCATCAGTTCCCTGTTCTAAACCAGCACAGGCCTCACAATGGCTTTTGAGGACAAAACCTGACACCAGGACGTTCCCAGCCACCGAGGCACATTAAAACGCAGCTCCACCATACACCACCACCCCCGGCATGAAACCCTACCCACCCTCGCCCCGGAACCCAACGGCCAAAACAACGCCAGGGTGGAAAAAACTAGTGAAAGTCAGGGGAGTTCCTGCGCGGTTTCACCTCGGTTTGTCCCCACGCAGAGGGAGCCGAGGCCACCTCGCTCTTCCCTCAGGCGCCACAGACAAAAGGGCCACGACCAGGGGCGGAGGGGGAGTGTCCCGGGAACGGGGGGGTATTAATTCCCGCATCGCTGCGCTTCGACACGACACCGGGGATGAGTTTTCTCATCTTTCCGGGCACGCAGAGCCCCTGGAAAAACAACAGCAGTCGCAGGGCACGCACAAAAGCCGCCTGCCCCTCGGCCGCCGCAGCCTGAGGCGATGCCGCCTCTCCCCACCCCCAGCCCGGACCCAGCCCCTTCTCCGCCTTCCCTGTGCCGGGCACGGCGACCCGCGGTCCCTCCCGCCTGCCCGGGCCGCTCGGAAACCGAGCCCGGCAGGAGCCCGAGGCCCGGCGAGGCGCGGAACCCTCAGGGCTGTGAGGCACCTCCGGAGATCAGCTCGCCCGAGCGCCCGACCCTCCGCCTCCTTCCCCGGCAAGGCGGGCAGAGCCCTCCCGCCCCATTGTTCCCCGCACCCCGCGGCGGAGCCGGCGCACTCACCACGCGGGCCGGGCTCCCCGCAGCGCCCACCGGCCCCCCTCAGCTCCGGCACACGGGGGCTGAAGCAGCGCCCTGCTGCTCCTCCGGCAGTACCCGCGGGCCCCGGGGCAGCGCCGCCATCGCCCGCCGCCGCCCCGCCGCCGCCGCTCCAGCAGCGGCCATCTTGTGCGTCGGCTGCTCCCCTCACCGCCTGCCTCCTTCCCTCCCTCCCCGCATCGCCCTCCCCTTCCTGCGCCCGCCTCCCACGGGCAGCCGGGGCGGGGCAGCGAGAAACAGCCGAGTCACGGCCTGGAGCGCCGTGAGGGCTGGGCAGGGCAGGGCAGGGCTAGGCTGGGCTGGGCTAGGTTGGGTGCGGCGGGGCGGGGGGGAACTGTCACCCATGGCGGGGAGGGTGTCCCGTCGTCCGTGAGGGCCGGCATGCCTTCCCCTTGCCCTCTCTCGCCGTTTCGCTCTGGTCACCTCATCTTCTGATTGCCGGCGGGCTCAGACAGGCTGCGGGGCGGAGGTCGCGGCTCTTCACACGCCAAGTGCCGCCTGAGGAGCGCTCTGTGTGTTGGGAGCCACCCGGGGGCCCCCGCCCGCCATTTTCTCTCCCTCAGGATGCTCCTCGGTTGGCGGACGCTGCGGTTCCCCTCATCTTCCCCGCCGTGGCTGCCTCATGCCGACACTCCTCAGGGCTCGGGGCTGGGTCGTTTTCTAACTTACGGGGAGAATAACGCAAAGTAAGCTGTTCCCGCTTAGGTGGCCGTGCAGGGCGAAGCCCTCGCTGCTCTGCCCACCAGACCCAGGGGAAGGCGCAGAGCTGGGCTCGCTTATTTGCTGCAGGACACATTTAAATCACCCTCAGCTTTAACCAACACCACAGGTAAGATGCTTGGGGACCCACCAAGCCTTCCCGTATCACAGTATCAGAACTAGCTGAAATACTGAAGAAATTTTAAAACCTTATAAAATACTTTACAGGTATTCACAATAACTCGTAGCATTTACTTAGCACGTACCGACTGATAGTTTTAAAATGTTACAAGAGCTAGTTATTTGCCATCAGGTTATTTGAAGGTAGCATCTGGATGCCCACTTACAAGAATGCGAATATGGCGTAAAATACTAAGGAATTTATCCACGTGTATTTTCAAATTAAAGACCAAAATTAACGTTCAGTGTCCCCATCTTACTGCCCAGGCATTTTGTCATGTCTGTGCCCAGATCTGTGGGATCAATCCTGGTGTGAGGCCACCGTGTGGGATGCTGGGTATGGAATCACTGCATTTCTATTTTCAATTTGTAACACCACGAGGAGCACACAGTGTTATTATCAGTTCAACATCCGAACTGCAGCGCTGCATGACCTCAAAATACAATTTAAATAGAGCAGTGTCAGGTCAGAAGTATCCAGGCCCGGAGCCAGAGACCCGAGACAGCAACCTGCAAAAGGAAGCTGGGTCATGGCATCCAGATAAATCATCCAAATAAATCACAGAGCTGAACTCCTACACACAGGGAAAAACTACACGGGGGGGTTACTTTTCAGCTCCTACTTCTGACTCTTGTACTGATCATAGACAGATTTTCATGTTAATTTTACAAGAAATATGGTGGTAGTAACTAAAAGTGCTATTTCTGTCCATTTTACTATAGAAATCTGTTGGAAATACCCCACGAGAAGTATATTTATGGTGGAGAAAAGCCTCTGAAGAAAAGGAGAACTGAAGAGAATACAGCTTTGGGATGCAGCTGGATTACTGGACAACAGACGAATTCCTACCTCGGAGAAACTGTTTTTCATGGTATAAAAGTATTACGTTTATTCAATTTAACCATGGTGTTAGAAAAAATCTTTATATATGTAGTCTGTGGTTTAAACTATTGTTAGCTCTGTCTCTATTTGCTGATTGTAAACCTTTTGCCCATTGGCTCTTGTTAGTTAAGATTTATAACTTTTCCCCTCTCTGTATCTCCCCCTTACCCATATTTGGGTGTGTTTAGATCAATTTCTCCATTTATAGGCATTCCCTTGCATGAAACTCCCTTAATTCCTCCCAAATTCCACACATTCCATTCTCTGCCATATATAAAGCTAGCTTACCCCTGAAATAAAGCTTTTGTCCATCTTGTCTTCACCCTGTGTGTGTGATTCCTGCACAAGGTGGATGTACAATATTAGGAGGTGTTACAGCTCTTGCCTCCTATAGAAATCACCTCTGTTATTTAGGCTTGTCCACCAAAACAAGCCAGGTGCTTATCAGGCTTAGATAACGTATTATTAGGAACAGCTAATAATTTCTGATAACTGGCTTTTCTTACCACGTTCACCAGAAGGCGACATACTTACAAATACCACCGTTAACTTAGCAAGAGCCTTACTGTGAGTTACAAAAGAAGGGTAAATTGGAAGTGTGCAAGGCCAGGTGGGATGGGACTTAGAGCAGCCTGCTCTAGTGGAAGGTGTCCCTGCCCATGGCAGCTGGTTTGGAACCAGAGGAGCTTTAAGGTCCCTTCCAACCCAAACCTTCTGCTTGGGAAGTTTAACGTGGAAATGTCGCTCTTAAGCATTATGGCTGTTTTATTGTTGCTTCAAAAAGGTTAACGGGAAAAATTTAAAAGTCCGCCAAGGGAAATCTCAAACAGGTGATGTAAACATCAGAATCCTGAGCACCATTAAAATCATTAGCACCATCACAAAATTAAGTAGTTGAATTAACAATTTAATCAAGAATATTGTACTTAGCCAGATTTGGAAGTTGGAGATGATCACACATTACTACATTATTATATTTTTATTATTATATTATCATTGGAATACTTTCTACAATGCCTCAATGAAACCTTCATACTACTTATTCTTAATGGCTGCATAAATAATGTAAGAGTCTTTGTCCTGAAGCACCATCTTTCATATAACCAATTGGCAAACTGCAGTATAATTTTTAAAAATTTAAAAAATAAAATTCAACTCTGAATCATTATACTCCTATTTAATCAGTCCTCTCTCTCGGAAATGAACTATTAAGCAGTATCTTTGCACGTTATTCTAGATCAATTTAAGTGTTCTCTTCACCCTATTACTCTAATTTAAAACTCTACATACCTGCCAGAGGGCAGGGTTAGATGGGATATTAGGAAGAAATTCCTCCCTG
>JAWMRA010000005.1:23726753-23864326 GCA_035584735.1 Pseudotriccus pelzelni | reverse complement strand
CCCCGGCGCTGCGGCACCTCCCGGGCCCGCCCGGGCCGCGGCCGCGCAGGCACGTGGCGCGTCCCGGCGTGCGGGGGGAGCGGGGTGCGGGCTCCCCGTGCGGGGGCCCCGGGGATGGTGCCGGGAGGCCAGGGGGGCTCCCCCGGCGGCACCTGGGCGAGGGGAGCGCCGCGGGGCATCGCCGGGCGTGTCCCTCGGTTACGCAGCTCGCCCGTCACGCGTGTTTATCGCCTTTATAGAGACTGACAGCTGCGCTCCGCTATCGGCTTTAGGTGCTCCTACCTCGTAATTCTCTTCTGCGTAAGCTAAGCTGCCTTTGCTCCCCCAGTCAGAGCTTTTTTTTTTTTTTTTTTTGTAAGCAGGCAGATTCTTGCAAATTGTGCAGTGTAAATGTGTGAGCGGGTGCGTGATTCGTGTAGTCTGGTATCTGCTGTGCTGCCCTCGTACATCGCTCCGTTTGTGATTTGGGAAGTGTTCTCCTGAAGTTCCAGTTGACGTAGAAATGCTTATTTTCAGAAGCATGGGGATCTATGTTGTCAGAGCTGTGTTGTAGCACAGGCCTGTTTTGTTGCCAACATAATTTAGTCTGATGGTTTTAGTCTCTCTGCTTAATGAATCAGAAGACAGTATTTATAATCTTCAGTTTAATTTTGAGGGCAGAGTGGGAGAGTGCAGCTTCTTGTGGATTGAAGTATATATGGGTTTGAAGTGTTGGAAGACAATTTGAAGTGTTGTCTTTAAAATATTAGTGCATTTTTTACATCTGACTTTTTCAAAGCTTAATTCCATTGGCTTTCAATAAAGTTTGATTCATCATTGTTAACCTGACAGTTAAACTTAAGAACTTCGGCTAGAATCTACAGTTCTGTTAATGTTTGTGCGTTATGTGTTTTTTTCCTGTGTACCTGAAACTTGCACTTTAAGACATTTTATTTCTTAGGATAAGTTGTGGCAAGTTGTAAAAGTCATAGAAATTAATAAAGGTCGATTTACAGAACTCAATCATGCTATGGTACAGCAACATAAAGATATTGACTTACCATTCAGGACTTCAATGTAGACTTTCAGGGCAGTCAAAGCCACATTAAACTTACAAATTCATATGATGGTTGGAATATAGAATTTTTTCTCTGTCTTTAATTACAGTGAGCAATCATGGTTCAGCATTTTCTGTTGTAAAATACCTACTCTTCTACGGCTTTTCACACTGCTGCTTGTATCCCAGCAGCTCAAAAATTGAAAATGCTTTTTGAGCCAGAATATCATTGATAAATCCTCCATGAGTGTTTGAAATTCAGGTTTCCTGAAGAGTGGGGTTATGGTAGAACATAGTTAATTGAGTATTTGCATTTTTCCATCTGTGAGGGTGAAACTTGTCTGTTGTGCAGGTTAAAGGAGAAAATAAGGTTGAGGTCAGGGCAGAGGAGAGGGACTGGTCTGAGGGAGGGAATAGCTTTGGGAACTTGTGAGGTTAAAGTATAAAGTTAGTTAGAAATGGCCAACATGATTTGAATAGCTCAGCTGTGAGTAAGTGCTTTTCAGATAGTTCCTGGCTAAGTGTCAGTTTGATGCTTTTAGTGTGACTGTTTAGTGGTTGTATAAATTGCAGATTTCAAAGGTAGTTTTTAAAATAAGTATTTATTTTAAAGAATTTACAGTTTGTGTTAGAGTCCAAAATACTATGTTGGGTTGAATCTCTTTTTAAAGCCCTGAGGCAGCAAGAAGCCATTTGAGACAAGTTTGTTTCGTGTCCTAGATTTCATATCACAAAGCATGGATAACTTTATTAAAGGTTTCAGAAGACTTGCTGTGGGCATTTTTGATGGGATAAGTGCTGCAGGGAATTCGCTCTGGTGACATACTGTGTTCTATCTGAGAAGACAACTTTGAGAGCTGAGGAAAATGAAGCTCTGCAAAAGGTGGATGTTCTAACAGCATCTGGTTCTGGAGCTCGTAGTATATTGCTAAGAAGGCAAATTAAAGAGCTAAGTGTCAGAAAAACTAAAGGTAACTTCAGAAAAGCAAGGAGTGTACGTTTGCAGCTATCTTTCCTCTTGTGGGTTTGTGTCAGAAGCCTGTGGATGTAGGCACATTAACTCTTTTCAGTCCGTGAATAGCCTAGTCCATACAAAATTAAATATAAGAATTATGCCTTATTAGCATGCATAAGTTAGGGTACTTACACAGTGTAACAGAGGAGCGCAGCAGGAGAGTTTTTTTGTTTGATGGGTCGCTCTAAGCTTCTTTAAAACAGTGCAGTTGAAATCATACTGCAGATTTACACGTAACAATGGAGAAGTGAAATGTTTGCCTTTGAGAATGATACCTTTGATGGAAATGCTAATCTTGTGTCACAGTATTTATAAAGAAAATCTAGACTTCAAATCAGATAAATGTTATTTTTAAATTGAGAAAGGGTTTCATTTTTAGTTTTTTTCCCCATCCTCAGGGTGGTGATGACAATGGCAGCTAATTTGTATTAGTGACTAGAAAACTGAGTGTATGAGGACTAGTGAGACTCTCCAAGTGAAAAGTAAAATAAAGTGGACACATCAGATGGAACCTGTGCACAAATGGATAAATATGGGAAAAAACTACAAAATATTCCAAGTAGTACTGGCATTTCTTAATATAATCTGCAAAGTGAGACGTTTGATTTAACTGAAGACGTGGTTCTTCCAGTTCATTTTAAGTCTTGATATCTATAGGGGACTGAAAAGAATGTTCTCGTTTGTCTCATTTTAATGTAGCAGTATTTATTTTAGCAGGGATATGAAAGATACGGCAAGACATTATTCTTATTATTTCATATATGTGGAGATCTCCTTATTCATCATGATCCTTTATGCTACTCATTCTTATTTTTCCTTCAAGATAATGGTGTTTTTCCGTATCAATGTACTGTATTGAAATAAATGAATCTAGACATTCAAAGGTACTGATATGGTATTCATGCCTTGAGAATACCAGCCTTGTTATTTTCAGTGTATTTGCATGCCTCAGATGTCAGTGAAAAAGTCAGCTCAGCCATGAGTTGTATTTAAATAGGTTTGGCAGGAGACATGGTTAGAATATATAATTTAATCACTAAGAAAAACAGCGATGCTCTGCATGATACAATGACAGATATTTCTCAGTTAATTTCTATCTGAAACCTGCTTTTTTAAACCAGATGTCAGCATATGGCTTCTGTCTGTATGATTTTAGCAGTTTGTAGAAGGTAATGGGAGCACTGCTGGTTATTATTTGGTTCTGGGTGCGGATCAGTGCAGGTGTTGTACAGGAAAAATAAGAAGGGTGCATTTCTAGTCACTTACAGAGAAAGGGAAATTCTGTGTCAAAGAGGGAAGGAAGTTGTTTATAAACAAAGTGCTTCCATAAACTTGGGGGGAAAACACCTCTGTCTGTGTTAGTCACATTTATTTATTTATTCTAGCTTATCCTGGTAAATGAGGCTGAATGCTTTTATTCATCTTCAGTATCAGAAGGAGCATGTCAAAAGAAGATATTTGCAATACTTTAAAATTGTTCAGTGGATTTCTTGGAAATGTCATTTGTCTGTTCTCAGACTTCAGTCTGTGTATTTTAAGATGTGTACAGTTTGATGGAGTGAGTTATTGGTGCTGCTTTTTTTTTAATAAAAGCTCTTGGTGCTATTTAATGTCTTTTTATTGTTTGGTGAGAACTGAGAGAACTAAATTTATTGTTGTGCTGTTAATGTTTTGATGATGATGTATTTTCTTACCCTTGCCCTGCTGATTTGATTTCACCTGCATTTACTTCGTTTTAAATGTCATGACTTGAATTTTACCTTGCTGGATGTTCTCCAAGTAGGAACAGTGATGTTGCCTGCAAATATTACAACTGAACTCTTGCAGCTCAGGAATATATAAAGGCCTGAAAGACTGAAAATTTTTGTGCTGTAAAGCGGTACAGAATTTGTTATGTCTTGAGTTTTCTTGGATCTCACTTGGAACAGCAGACTGTTTGAGGCTGTAACAAAGATAATTTGTTCCTCAGGTACTCAGTTGTTAAAAAGCTGCTGTCTGAGGCTTACTGAAACCCACCATATATAAACTCTCATGAAGTCTTCTGACTAGACAGTTTTTAATGAATTTTGTTCTTTATTTTACCCTCATTTTTCTCCAGTTGGTCAGTATTAGCAATTCTTCAGCAAAATAGAGTAGGGCAAGATGTGAGTTTTGAGCTGTTTAGTCTGCAAGCCAAAAATCTAGGTAAGAAAGTGAGTGATCTATTAGCGGCAAAAGGCTTTAACACCAGACATGGTTTTTGTGTAGCTTCAAAGTGTGTTTCAAGGAAGTAATTTTGTCACTATTATAGCTCAGAGAATTTTTTTGTTTGTTTCTTTCCCCCCCAAAGATGTGTATTATTGCAGTCTGAAAATATACTCTGATTAATTTTATGAAGGAAACATGTAGACGAGATATATTTGCTTTGCTAAAAAGTGATGAAAGAGTAGTCATCGTGTCCTTTTTTATAAACTTTATTATTCTTTCAACAGGCCCCTTGGAAGTCTAAACCATGGAGGACGAGGAGAGCCGAGTGCCGCTCCCGAGTGAGAAGCAGGTGCCCGGCTCCGAAGGCGGTGCCGAGTGGAACGTCACCGACACCGACCGACTGCGGCACTTCTTGTGCTTCGGCTCAGAGTGTGGCGCTTACCACATCAAGGAGCAGAAGCTGGGCTTTGAGAATGCAGAAGCCTTACTGAGACTGATTGAAGAGGGCAGGGGTTGTGAAGTTGTGGAAGAAATAAAAGCATTTAGCCAAGAGGGCAGAGCGGCCAAGCAGGAGCCCCTGCTTTTTGCCCTTGCGGTTTGCTCGCAGTGCTCTGATGTGAAAACGAAACAAGCGGCGTTTAAAGCTGTCCCTGAGGTGTGTTGCATACCAACCCATCTCTTTACTTTCATCCAGTTTAAAAAAGATCTGAAGGAGGGCATGAAATGTGGCATGTGGGGCCGTGCACTGAGGAAAGCTGTTGCAGATTGGTACAATGGAAAGAATGGCATGGCTCTTGCTTTAGCAGTTACAAAATATAAGCAAAGAAGTGGTTGGTCTCATAAAGATCTTCTGAGGTTGTCCCACCTAAAACCTGCCAGTGAAGGTAATAAATTTTTATTTACCTGAAAATACTGTGTTTTAAACCTTTTATATTTATTGTGGAACTATTTTGGGAACCCAAGTACCATTGCAGATGAATTCTTAGCGAGGGTATCTTGTACATTGGGTATTAAAAGTGTGTTTGCATTAGGAATTGACCTCTTTATCTTCAAGATAAACAGTTTGTTAGTTCTTTTTCTTCCACATGTCAAGAGAAGATAAAACAGCACAGTTTCCTAAATTTGTTTTTATTTACTTACAACTGACGAAATAACACTGTTTTGTTATTTGTTAAGATCTGTTGATTTCAAATCATAGAATGGTTTAGGTTGGAAGGGGCCTTAAAGATCATCTTGTTCCAAGCCCCTGCCCGGGGCAGGGACACCTTCCACTAGACCAGGTTGCTCAGAGCTCCATCCAGCCTGGCCTTGAACAGTTCCAGGGATGGGGCATCTACACTTCTCTGGGCAACCTGGCAAAGATTCGAGGCTCCTTAGATCTAAGGAGAATAATACAGTAATGAAAAGTACTGCTCTAAATTGTGCGTGTCTGACCTTTTTAATAGGTGTTTGGCAGGTCTGAGATTGAAACCTGCTGACTCATTTGCGTCAGAATGATAAATGCCAGTATACAGATGGTAATCCTGCTGGAAAAAATGTTTTCTTCTTTCACTAGGAATTGCTATAGTCACTAAATATATTACCAAGGGGTGGAAAGATGTCCAAGAAGCTTATAAAGAGAAAGCAGTTTCTGTTGAGACTGAAAAACTCCTGAAGTATCTGGAGGCTGTGGAGAAAGTGAAACGCACAAAAGATGAATTGGAAGTTATTCATTTGATAGAGGAATATGGTCTAGTGAGAGAGCATCTCCTGACAAACCACCTGAAATCTAAAGAGGTAGGTGAAGTTCATTAGCTTTGAATTCTCTTTAGGGTGACGCTTTTTGGAGTCTTAAGTCTAGATTTCTGTAAAAAATAGCCCTTAGCTGTTCTTCAAGTTGT
This sequence comes from Pseudotriccus pelzelni, assembly GCA_035584735.1. Taxonomy (NCBI): domain Eukaryota; kingdom Metazoa; phylum Chordata; class Aves; order Passeriformes; family Tyrannidae; genus Pseudotriccus; species Pseudotriccus pelzelni. Next base: position 23,858,208 of record JAWMRA010000005.1, on the reverse strand, counting down.
TTGCCCAAATAGATAGTTTAAATAAAGTTCAGTGTATAATTTGTACATTTATTTTAAAATACACTTACTCAGTGTACAGATTTCAGTTCTTGGAGTTTGGGAATCTCATCTTTCTGTTTTTACCCTTCTCTTTCTTTGGCCATAGGTTTGGAAGGCATTGCTGAAGGAGATGTCCCTGTCTGTATTGTTGAGAAATTTAGGAAAGCTGACAGCAAATTCAGTGCTTGAGCCACGAGGTTCAGAAGTGGCAATAGTATGTGAAAAACTGAGAAATGAGAAACTGCTAAAAAAGGTAAGAACTTTCTCATAATCAATGCCAGCCCTTGTGGGTTTTAATCTCTTCCTTTACTGTATTTCTTCAGCCATCCGCTTTACAAGAGAGAAAAAATAAAAGGGAGAAGAAAATTTCCAGGTATTTAATGGAAGATAGAAAGGACAAGTGCCTTTACGAGCAGTTTTGTGAGTTGGGAAGATTAAAATAAGGATCCTTAAATTATTCACGACCAAAGCTGATTTGAGCACAACAACGTAGGTCCTTTTTTTCCCATCCCGCTGCTCTTCCCTGTCTTCTTCTTTAATCACACATGGGCACTGGAGAAGGGAGAGCACAGATGATGGTGCAGTACCTTGATGGAAGAAAAGCAGTGGACAGCTATTCAGATTTGCTGAGGTTTGCTGCTGGCAGTGATTAATGACTGAAACTCCCCTTGAGGAAAAAAATGTCGATAACTCAGTGAAGCAAAGATGTGGTTTAGCAGGAAACAAATGTATGTCTGGAAAGCAAAAAAAAAGAAAATGCTGGGAATGCTTTATAGCAAGAGGGAAATTAATGCTGTGTTCTGAAAATAGTTTCTTTGTCCAGTGTTACTGTATTGGATATAAAACTAGTTTTAAGTTTGTTCTTTTCCTGTCTCAGCTCCTTTCCCTTCAGCAGGACAGGGACTTTCTCTTACTGTAAGCCTGTGATGGACAATCATAAAGATGTAAAGTTTTACCAGAATTCTGGTGATGGTGTTAATTGGAGGATTTTGGAAAGGCAGTGAGGTCCATCACCGGTAACTGATGAGTGTCAGTTCATACAACAGCTGTGTAAAGGCTGCATGAATTCTTCAAATTTAATGAATTCAGAGTAACAGTATACTGAGAAATTTTGGTAGGAGAACCTTATTTTCCTGTTCAGTTTGTTACCACTTTGTTGTTTGTTTTTTTAAAAGAGGTCAGATTTTCAAGAAACTTGTTTTTTATTTCTTTTGCCTGTAGGGTAAAATACATCCATTGCATATTTTGGTTGCATTAGAAACATATAAAGCTGGACATGGAAGCAGAGGGAAGCTTTGGTGGCGTCCTGATGAAGATATTTTGGAAGCTTTAGATGCCTCATTTTACAAAGCTTTCAAGGTAACGCAGTTCTTCAATTTGTTAAGCTTTTAAGAGTTCTGTGTTTTCTGAAAGCTTATCAAGAAAACTTTCTGGGATGGGTAACAGCGCTGAAACTTGGGCAACAATATTAATAATGTGTACCTGTTTTATTTTTTTCTCTTTTTTTTTTTCCTTTTAGACACTTGAGCCAACAGGAAAACGCTTCCTACTTGCAGTTGATGTCAGTGCATCAATGACACAAAAAGTTTTGGGCAGTGTGCTCAATGCGAGCACCGTTGCAGCAACGATGTGTATGGTGAGGCATTACGCTTCTTTTATTTATAACTGCTCTTTTGATACAAAGGTGCTCTAAAGCTGGCTAGAAATCAGGAGGAAACTTATATATAATGTTTTTTGGGTACAGGAGGCGTGACCTTGTGAGTCAATTCCTTACAGTTACTGGTAATCATACTCAGAAAGGTTGGTTTCAAGTATAAGCCAAAGTGGTCAGGGGAGCTTTTTCCCTTAGCTGAAAATACATTTTAATTTTTTTCAGAAGCATTTATAGAATAATACAGACTGGATTAAGAAATTTTAAGATAAATCCTGTGTACATTTGAGTTATCCATGTGGCTTTTATTCACAATCACTTTCCCCTCAGTTTGGTGTTGCAAAGCTGCTGTGTTGCATTGTATTCTTGGTGTTTAAAAACACTCAATGTTTTATGTCAGAGGGGAGAGAAGAAGTATGGAAGTATCTTTAATTGTAGTAATTAGAGCAGTTCTTTAGCTCTGATTTTAGCAGTGCTTTTTTGCAGAAAAATATTACAGAATATTTAAAGTGTAGAGTGAACTCTTGGTGCGTATGAGGAGCCTGGTGTCTTAAATACAAAAGCCTGTCCTGTTGTGTGTTTGGTAGGGAATGGCTCCATCCAGACATTAAAAATTCAGAGTGATATGACTAAATTCTTTTTGTCTTCCTCTTTCTCAGGTTGTAGCACGTACTGAGAAGGATTCCCACATTGTTGCCTTCTCACATGAAATGGTCCCGTGTCCAGTGATGGCTGATATGACGTTACCTCAAGTTTTAGTGAAAATGTATGAAGTATGTAAAAAAAAAAAGAAGTCTCAGCAGTTACACTGTACTTTCTTCGTAATCAGTTTTATTGCTTTCTTTAGTCTGTACCTCTATATAAAATGTTGGATTTTTTGTTCCCTTTTATTTAGAGAAAGTCCAAAAATTGTCAATATTTCAGTTGTTAAACAACGTCAGATATTAAATACTGCAATTTAGAATGGCAGTGCTAGTCACAATGAGTTGAAAAGAATGTTAAAAAAAACCAACTCAACTAAAAGAAAACCCTGGTCAAAACTAAGATGAAATTACTTAAGTTTAACAAAAAAACCTCTGTGTGGTAAAACATGAAGCTTACATAAAAGGGAATTTTTCCATGGTTTACTAATTTCTGTATTAATGTGTTCCGTGTATATTTTTTTTTTCTCTTAAGATTCCAGTGGGTACCACTGATTGTTCCCTTCCAATGATATGGGCTCAAAAAACTCAGAGAGCTGTTGATGTCTTCATTGTATTTACTGATAATGAGACCTTTGCTGGAAATACTCCTCCTGCAACTGCCCTCAGAGAGTACAGAGAGGTAAATATGCTTCTGAGTGTTTAGGATTAGTGAATGCAGCACAAAATAAATACCAGCTCTAAAAATGTTTGGGGGACTGAAGTAGTTGTGGGGTTTTTTCGGTAAAAAATTATATATGGTTAAAAACCGATCAGTTCTGCAGTTAGGTAGAATTAGTGGACATGTAGCACTAATTGTACATGTTTAAAACCACAGAATTGTTGAAAGGGTTTGTAATTAGCCTACTCTGCTTGGTGTATTGCAAGATCCATGAAACTTTGTTTGGTATTCAGGGAGCATATGAATTTTTGCGTTCTATATATAATTGACTGAATAGATTTTTTTATAGTTCTTACAGGATGAAATTTGGCTCACAGAATTAAATTTACCTTTGGTGTCTGCAGTAGATACCAAAACGTTTAAATAAAATAATGAAGATAAGCCTGTAAGGAAGTGTCAATAGGATGAGGTGACACTGTTTTCTGAAGAAAGCCCATTATGTTTTAAAGGGGCTACTCTAAGCTTAATAATTTTAAAATAGAAGAAAGAAAAGTAACCTCTCCAAGCACATTGCTATTAGAACCTCAGCAAACAATCTTTTATGTTTTAAAGATTAGCTTTTATGTTTTAAAGATTAGCTCCCATTCCTAAATTTGTTCTGTAAAGAAAAGTTCCTGCACTCTGGCCCTTCGTGCCATTTGCTTTTCTTTACCTTAGAGATTATTTACCTTTAAATTCAGCTTATTTAGCAGAATTGTCCAGACCACAGCTATTGTATTTATTCAACCAACATTTGGAAATCCTTGCCTTAGACAAAAATACACTCTTTGAGCCTATTAGGTGACTTGATATTTATTACTGAGTTGTCTCTAAGAATGAACTGCATAATAGCAAATACAATGTTTGCATTTGAAATAATCTATGAATTGTAGTATTGCAGGAAATTTTTTGCTAATGTACCTCGTTGCAATTATTTCTATTTATTTAAATATGTCTGCTGCAGGTTAACACAATGTTAACAGGCAGTCTTCAGCTCTGGTTGTGGCATATCTCGTTTCTATCAGTATGGCTGTTCAGACAGTGGTTTATGCAAGCAAGATTTGGCCCTATGGCATGTTTAATTTACTGTCTATCTATGTATGTTCTGCCATATTTTACTCTGTATGCGTTTTCTGACTTTTTTTTTCTGTCCTTCCTCTAGAAAATGGGTATTCCTGCAAAACTGATTATTTGTGGAATGACCTCAAATGGTTTTACAGTCGCAGACCCAGATGACAGAGGCATGTTGGATATATGTGGCTTTGATACAGGAGCTTTGGAGGTCATTCGAAACTTCACTTTGGATTTGATTTAATTTTTCTAGGCATTTGCTCTTCCCAGTGGGTCCACTGTTGGCAACAGACTTCACCCTGGGAACTCCCAGCCAAATATACTTTATTAAAATACGGCATATTATATATACACATATCAGAATGTTACGTTAGGTGGTGGCAGTTCAAGCACCTCTGACAAGAGCTTCTCACTAAGGTGTTTGTGAGGTTGAACATAACTATGGTCTCATGCAAATCTAACAAATTAAGAAAAACTCAGAGCTTGCATCTCTAGTGTCAAAGTAACTGTCAGTAGCCAGTGATCCTCTGCCCCTGGAGGTGGCACCACATGTCACCACTGTCACACCTGGACCTGGCACAGGAACACCCTGCACCGCTCGGACACTCCTGGCTATGCCTGTCGGTTGAATTGGGTGGCCCTTCAGGACCCTGCTGCCCAGCTGGCAGCCCTTCTCCACACCCTTTGAGAAAGGCATCTCGACTCCTGAACCACCTTCCTTGTCTCCAGCATGCTTATTTTCCCAAGGCAGTTTGGTTTTTTTTCCTCTCCACTTGCTCAAGACTTTTCTTGGACTTATTCCTGGATCAGTCTAGGCACCGTGGAGCTGGAGTTTCCCAGAGCATCATTGCTTGAGTGATACCCACAGTAACTGTGTGTGCTCAGAGTCCTGTGGCCCATCAGCAGCCAGTCTGTATCTGTTTCAGAGGGTAAACAGGACCCCCTGTCATGACCAGATGACGGCAAGAGCACAGTGTGCTGTACAAACCCTCGGCCCACTAAAGTTCAGCAGGGTCTGCCTGGCCAGCACCGCGTGCATCACCCAGTCCCTGCTGTCCTCCAGTTCCACAGCATCCGCTGACTTGAAGAGAGGGATGGTTTTACCTGGGCCTATGGAAGATTCCACCACAGCAAACGTTTCCATGTCATCATGGCAGACCCTGCTCTTGCTGTCCGCCAGTGCTGGAGTCAGCCCAAACCAGCTCCCCACTAGGGTAAGTGAAGAAGGCCACGATGTTGACTCCTCATGGACTTCGGAGCTGTTGTGCTGCAGGTACTCTCACAGCCGCAGGAACGGGGGGTTGTACTCCTGCTGCATGACCAGCTTCTTGTCGCCCAGGACTTGAGCAGCAGCAGAGACCAGTGGTGCCAGGAAGGCCTGGACCTGGCCACCCAGCGCCACCAGATGGATCAGCGTCAGTGCCCTGAGCACTGCTTGGAGTAGTTGAGTGTGTAAAGGAAGCTGATGAGCCCCAGGAGGCAAAGGGCAGGCATGGAGGTCGCTATTGCCCGGTGGCACCTCCAACCGCCCTCCAGCTCCTCCGTGGCTTGAGTTCTTGTTGTCCTCCTGGTCCAACAGGTGAGCCTCCAGCTCCAGGGTCAAAAATCTGGACTTCAGGATGGGATGGATGGGAGGCAGAGGTGCTCTATCCTCACCCTCCTGCAGACTTCTCCAGTTCCAGACCAGGAGCAGAATGAAGTCCTTATAATCCAGAAGGAGGCAGTGACCTGCTGCTCCACTTAAACAGGCACAAGTCTATGGGGCCGGATGGAATCCACGCAAGGATACTGAGGGAGCTGGCAGATGAGCTTGCCAAGCCGCTCTTCATCATTTCTCATTAGTCCCGGCTGACCAAGGAGGTTGCAGATGACTGGAGGTTGGTCAGTGTGATGTCCATCTGGCAGAAGGGCCTGAAGGAGGATCCAGGAAACGACAGGCGTGTCAGCCTGACCTTGGTGCAGAAGGTTACTGACAGATCATCCTGATTGCACGTGCAGGACAACCAGGGGGCAGGCCCAGCCAGCAGGGGTTTATGGCAGGCAAGCCCTGCTTCACCAACCTGATCTTCTTCTGTGACGTGGTGACCTGGGCAGTGGATGAGGGAAAGGCTGTAGATAAACTGCCTGGGCTGTAGGAAAGCATTTGGCGCTGTTTCCCACTGTTTCTCCTGGAGAAGCTGAGGCTTGGACGGGTGCACTGTTAGCGGATAAAGAACTGGCTGATGGCCGGGCCCAGAGTGGTGGTGAGGGGAGTTACCTCCATCACCAGTGATGTCCCCCAGGGATCAGTACAGGGGCCAGTCCTGTTTAAAACATCTTAACTGATGATCTGGATGAGAGGCTGATTTGCATATGACCTGAGGCTGATTTGCATATGACCTGAGGCTGAGCAGCAGGAGGGTGGATGTCCTGGAGGGCAGGAAGGTGCTGCAGGGGGATGTGGACAGCCTGGATCCCTGGGCCCAGGATTATTGGATGAAGTTCAACAAGGCTACGTGCTGGGTCCTGCACTTGAGTCACAACCACCCCATGCAGCACTCCAGGCCTGGGGAACAGTGGCTGGAAAGCTTCCCAGTGCGGAAGGATCTGGCCTGTATGAGCAATAGTGTGGCCAGCAGGACCAGGACGACGATTGTCCCCCTCTACTCCTCACTGGTGAGGCCACACCTCAAATCCTGTGTTCAGTCAAGCAGGGGAGTGGTGGAATCATCATCTCTGAAGTGTTCAAAAAACCTGTGGATGTGGTGCTTAGGGCTGTGGCTCAGTGGTAATGTGGCAGTGTTAGATTGAAGGTTGGACTCAATGAACTTAGAGGTCATTTCCAACCATAATGATCCTGTGATTCTTTGTTACCTTTTTGTGAAGGGAAAACAAGAAAAGGAGATGAGAAATCTCTTTTCTCTTTTTTCCTGTTGCACGCGATTTAGAATAACGGTGGGAAGTTTGCTAAAAGTGGCTACAGGGTATACATAATTTAATTTCCCTTATAATAGGTTATAAATATGGAGAGATTTTTAATTTCCCCCTCCCCTGTTGCTGTGGAATGCTTGTTTGCGAAAATAAATTGCTGAATTACGTTTAGAATGGGGCTGGAAAAAAATGGGTTTAGTAGTTTTAATAATGTCAGCTTAACAGCAACTTTACTGAGAGGGACTTTTCTTTGGGTTTTTTTGAATCTTTGTATTTTAAGCATTACTAAGGATCAGTGGTTTCCATGGTTACAGTTAAAACCTACTAAACCTAAAAGTATTTTCTGGTACATACTGAGACCATGTGACTGTGATACAGGATAAAAGTTATCCAGGGAAATTTTATACTGATAAAACTGAAAGTGGAAGAGCTCATGCCAGTCTTTTTCTATGTAGATTATCCTCTGGGTTTTCAGGAGTAAACGTCTCTTTAGATGAATTGAGGGTCAGTTTTTGCATCATACAGTTTCAGAAGCACTATTTTAGAATTAATATGCTTTACAGGGAGTTCTAAAAACTGTTTTTAGTAGAAAAAGACCTTGGAAATGACTGGGATGCCACATTCAGTCCATGTTACAACTTCAGGAAGCATCAGCACACTTTCAGCAAGAGAGATCAACAAGTGCATGTGTCTTGGCCTGCTCTCCAAAGCTGAGTGGGAAACAACCAGAAACCATAAGCTACCTTTTTTTTTTTTTTTTTCCAAAAGAATGTATTCAGTGATACAGAAACAATCTTCCTAACAGGAGAGTATTTCATTTTTAAAAATATTTTTGTAGATTAATGCTACTTCTGATTTCATGAATTAATTCAAGCTAACGTGTTTCAAAACTACCTCCAGTTTATAGTGACCAATTCTTAAAAACTTTTATGAACTGTACAGTTGCATCCTTCATGTTCACAAGATCTTGTCTAGGAAGTGATTGAAACTGGATTCTTTTTTTATTTTTTTTATTTTTAGTCTCAGAGTAAGACTGTGAGTAAACAAGGAGAAAGCTAGTGAGTATCTTACCACTTTGGAACAGGGATTGATAGCAATTCATGTGTATATGTATTTAATTCTGTGTGTGTTTTATATGTGTGCATATGGGGGGAAGTTAAAAGATCTCTTTGATAGATCAGTCTTAAAAGATTAGAAAGGTTTTTTAGTGATGCTTTTACAACTTCCTCTAAAACATATGTGTGTCAGCCTCTTTTATGCTAATGCTGGCTGTTGTAAACAGTGAATTTGATGTTAATTTGAACATAATTATGATTTATAAAAATAACGCGTTTACCCATTGCGGTAAAGAACATGTAAGACCATATTTTTCTGCCTAAAACCTAAGCTTTTAAATGTAAATTCATATTATACTTTTGATACTTGTAACACTTTTTTTGCCTCATACATATTGACTACAAATCCAGAGCTCGCATTCTGTAGCGCGGGCATCTCTTTTGGTGCTAAAACGGGATGGTACATGTTACTGAAGGTATTTCTGCTACTTACTTACACTCTCCCTTAGTGAGTAAACCAAACCAGTGAGGGGGAAGCCTTCTCTGACGTTCAAACCGGGGCTTAAAGAACTGATGGTAGGAGTGTTACCTTCCAGTGAACATGAATGTAGTTACTTGTGAATTATCACTGCTCTTACAATATGGCTCTGAGAGCAAGCTTGGAGAATACAGGACTGCCACCAGCTCTCCTCAGGTGACATCAACGAAAAAAACGTGTTCCTACAAGAGCTGAGACACAGCACTTTGAGTTTTGAAAAAGAAAATCGGCCATTTCCTGTGAAAAATTACATATGATTCTCAGCAGCTAAACAAAACACCATATCAATATGGGGAGCAAACTCATTTGCTCAATACATGTTAATAATTATTTCAGGTAAATGCACTGATGTTTTGGGGTTGGTTTTGGTAGTAATGTGTTTTAAATTACACAGTAGTCAGACATCTGATTAGGTGTTTCCTCTAAGCTCGAGATGTTGCAAATAACTGATGATGAGTGTCTTTTGCAAGTACTTTTTCTTACTTGGAGTAGTGTTTGTGAAGTCATAGGAAATATTTTGGACTAAATATAAAAATGAAAAACAGGTGTTTCAAGTAATTTTCAAGGAAATGTACTGCAAATAAGAGGTTAGAATAGTTGCTAACAGGCTGAATGAACGCTTATAGTGGCGTTGCATCTTTGAAAGCAGTCCAGTTTAAAATACAATTCCTTGAACTAAAGTGTGTAAAGATGATCTTTTCAGTAGAACTGATAGAAATTGTATCTCCCTGTATCTACTGACACTGGATAGCTCTGACCCATAATAAAAGATAGTCATCCATGCTAGGGTACATAATACACTCCTAAACATTTATAGTATCTCTGTATAAAAATCCTTGCTAGAAATAGAATATTCTAAGTGGTTGGGTTACTCAGTGTAAAACTAGGACTGGTGAGACCACACTGTCATCTCCTCCTCCCTTAAGATTTACACAGAGGGGAAAATGAAGTAAATACTGACAGCTGAAACTTTATAGTGTGACCTTTGTTCCTATGATTTTCTTTTTGGGTTTGTTATTATCTTCCAGGAAGGGGGATAGAATAATGATGCTGCGTATTCCTTTTCCCTAGACTGGATCCTTATCTGCCCATACACTGAATTTTAGGGGACAGCATGACTCATTTGCCATAAAATAAACATGTCCTGACTCTAGTCTTTAGTTATTAAACTGGCGATTTCCAGACCGATATCTAGACATGTAAAGAGGCAAAAATTGCTTCAAAAATAATAGAAAAAAGTGAGCTAAGACAGAGTTGCTAAGCTGAAGCATTAGTTCAGTGTACAAAAAATGACCTACCTTTTCACCAAAGAGGAGACACGGACTCTTTGAAATTAATAGTGGTGTTTGCACTGGAGGAACACTTCGGCTAACAAAGCAGAAATGGGGCTATAATTGTGCAATGCAGCTTATCAGTAAAAAATTGAACAGGGAGAAGCTTAAAGCTAGTTAATTTTATTCAAAATATTGATTAAAATAAGTGTGAGTGCAGAGTGCAACTGTGGAGTGGACGAACGCAGATTTCCTGACACCTGACAGAACTGACAGGTTTCACTTTGGCTGCCATTTCACTGTGACCCCCCTTAACAATTCCGAAGTATTAGACAAGGATGTCTAAGGCTGTAATGTTCAGGCACTTCAGCTTTAAGAAAGGAAAAAAGGTTCTAATGGTTGGAAGCACAACAGAGGTAGAACATTCTTCTGTAGTGAAGGGCTGTAAGGAACAAACATCAAAGGCCAGGGTTCTTCATGGAACGGACATGAGAATGTGGAGAGGGCCAAGAAATAGAATTTCATGTCAGGAATTCCAGACCTGGAGCAAGGAGACTTTGCGATGCTTGTAGAATTAGATGACAGGCAAAATATGGGGTCTTTACCTACATTTCTATGTGTTTAAAAAAAAAAACAAAGTCTAAAAGTAGGTGCAGCTCTGCAGTCCCAAGGGCCAGCCTAAATGCCCACTGTGTGAAGGCTACTAAGAACTGGCCCTAAAATACCTTGCTGCTTAAAAACCACTGTTAAACCTCTTTGTTAAACATAAATCATAAGGGGGGTTGTGTTGTTCTTTTGCATTGTTGTTGTTTAACTGGTGCCCATAAATGGTTATGGCTTTAAAAGGCTATTCAACAAAATACGTATTCTTGGCTTAAAGAAACACCAGCAGTTTTGGAAGTGTATTTTAATAATGGCTCTGTCTGGAAAAACACTATGAAACTATTTTTGTGCATTGCAAAAAATGCAGTGCTGCTGAACCACGTCCCTGACTCACAGCTACTGTAACAGAAGCTTCCGTTTTGGTTCCGTTTGGGTTTTTTCTTCCCTAACCTTTTTGCTTTACCCTTCCTTTTTTCTGTTAATGTTGAGTTTTTTTTCCACCTTTTCCAACTCTCTCACCTCAGGCCTATACTTGAATCTTTTTTTCACAAGCTCTCATCCATTCCTTTTTTCTTATTTTTGCCTCTGTTCTGCCTTTTTGCTGTCACTGAGCACTTAGCTACTTACACCGGAACTGATGTCGTAGTATTTATTTTCATTTTTTTAAGAATGGGAAAACTTTTTTTTTGTTTAATTATATAAATCTTTTACAAAACATTTAATTTGCTGCGTCCATCGGCTTTTTGGTAAAACTTTGTGTAAAAATCAGTGACAAAAGTACACTTCGTTTATTTACAGAAATCCAACACCTGCCTGTGAATGACTTTATTTTTATAAAGTAACCTCTTAAAATTGGCTTTTCAAATTTAAAGCTTTTTTTCTAGAATTAGCTCAGTGGTTTGAAACTTTGTATTCCATTACATTTATCAAGCTGCTGTCATATGCTGAATTAGGTAAACATTTAAATTAATATTCTGGATAAACAGGCAGCTTCTTTGCAGTATTGACTAGAGAAAGTCTTCGAAGAACAGCGTGTAGAAGTAAACCTAAGCAAAGTATCATTTCCTAGTGCGTTTAATCTTTACTTTCTCGGACGCTTCATCAGTTTATAGGTTTATTTTGCTGTCTGCAGTGGTTTGCAGTGCAGATATGCTGTAAGCAAGCTGTTTTAATGACTTTCTTGCAGGAGTGGTAGAGGTTTCATCTCCCCCTGATGCAGTATTGTGGACAGATTGCTGAGGAAGAGTTCTGGGGGGGAAAAGGTGAGACACTAACGAGGACAGCATATTGTGTATGTGCTGCTCTGAGGAGAACTTGTAAGATTAGCTAATTTCAGCAGAAGGTATGGTGTCTTTAAATGTGTGTGCTTACATATTTGGATTTATAATTTTGATACTTAAAGCGTGGTTTCTTTAGGTGTTTCTGCATTCTGACTTTTAAGTTTAAATATATATATATTTGCATATATTTGAGGTATGTGGAGAACTTTTACAAATGCTTCATTAACAAATAATATAAATAGTTGTTTTCCTAATGTTAATCAGCTTCTTAAGAGTTAAGCACAACTAGTTACAAATAAAATGTCTTTTCATTCTCCTATAAAAGTGCAGTTCTACTCTTTAAAAAGAATTCTGTATAAAAAAGCAACAGATGGGCACATTCACAGATCTGTCTGCTTAGTTAAAAAACTAAGTGTTTGTTTCCAGCTTCTCACACTTCTTAGAAGCATGGGATTTAGGCTGGATGAGCAGGTATCCGTATCTTTTAGTGGATACATTTTAATATTCAGATCCCAGGGCAAGCATATTTTAAGATAAACAGCTTTGTCCTGGAGACGATGCTGGGCAAAAAATTATGGAAATTTTTAATGACTGTTCTTGAGTCTCTTAATTTGTTTGTTGTTTTGGGGTTTTTTATTTCCTAGAGTAGAACCACACTTTAACTGCCATATCATGTTTAAGTAACTTAAACATAACATGGCTTTGTGCCATCCAATAATGAAGGCACTGTCTTGCTGCTACTTTCTGTGAAATTATACACAATTAATGGAAAACTATTTGGATGGGGAGCCTTAATGTGGTTAAAAAGAAACATAATTAACCCTTTGGGTGCCTTAAGACATATCTCCTTTAAGAAACGGGCACTCACTTGGATCTGCAGGCATACAGCGTGTTTTCTCCAGCTGGATTAATTATTGCCTTAAGTGACAATGCCCTGGGATTTCCGAAACTTGGAACTCAAAGGGTTATTTTAGACTACTGTTTAAAAAAACAAGTTCCCTAAACAGGGAACAAAATGAAAAGAGCTTTGAAAAATTCCTTTGCCTACTATTGTTATTATTTTTACGTGATGGGTTTATCAGCTTTCAGGGGCAAAATTATTGCTGAACTTCTGAAAATACTCAACTGGCCAAGAATTCTACGCAGAGAAAAAGAGTACTTGGTATTCTTTTATGAATTTTGTATGTGCAAAATAAATTGCTTTATTAAGTATAAATTCAGGAAGAGATGCACATTTGTGTGTTTATCTTGATGACTGTGCAAGATACAGTAAATGGCAATAAAAATATAACGAGGCCAGTGTGTTTAATGAGCTTATTACACATTAAAGATGCACAGTGTAGACAACTCTATTCTGAAGACTTTCTACAAATGATGCAGTTTTAAACCTGCATCACAAAAATAAAGCTGTCAGATTTAAAATACACTCTTGCAGTCCTGGCTATCTGGAGTTGAAGATAAAGGTGATGCTTTTTTCCCTTGAGAGGGGAAAAAAGTGGTTTAACTACATGCAGTGTTGAAAGCAATGGAAGTAACAGGATTCCAATTCACAAAAACTGAGAAAAATTAATTGACTAAAGTTTTTATTCTAATGTGTGCACCTTTAGTTGTGTAATGGTCCCTTTTACTGAAGAATGGGATAGAATTTTCTACTTGCATATGGACTTGAAATAACCAAGAGTCTTGGCATTGCCTGTTCTGGCTTTGGATGTACATTGTACTGAAACTATTGAATTTTAGCAATTTCTTTTAGACATTTAACTGAAAGTTAAAATGGCTAGTAAACTGCATTCTGACTGTAGAATTTAAGTACTAAATAAACTCTATGCATAATAGACCCCTTTGACTTAGTCTTATTTTTTTATAACATTGCTGGATTATCGTACCGTAGTTTGTAGCTGCAGCTTAGTGTCAGTGAGCTGTCTGGCTCCCCTAGAATTCCTGAATGGCACTGTACAGACTGATACTTTGCAGTGCAGAGTGGGGATGAAAGCCGTTACTTCCCTTCTTTATTCCCTTTTCTGTTCAAGTGGATATAGAGTTTGGGAGCTCGGTGATCAGGCACTGAAATGTGAGAGGCAGACACACACACACACACACACAACAGAATCACTGCAGCCTCGTTTGGCTTCATACTTTCTTCATTACAACTTGACAGAGAAGAATTGAATTTAAGGGCACCATTAAATTACACTGAGCATTTATTGAAACAAAGCTAGAAAGCAAACTAAGGTGCAGCAAAAAAATACACATTATTCTGGTAAAGTTTAGAGTTCTCTGAAGCAGGATGTAAGAGCCATGGAATGACATCACTGTCTCACACTTGGAGCCCTGAGTGACATAATGATTTTTAATGACCATTTTGATTATGATAAAGCTTAAACAAGGGCACCAATTAATTTGCCAAGTCCATAAAGTCTGTCAGAGGACGATCTGTGATTCAGAAAGCCATGGTTTGAAGTTGCTGAGTGCAGCTCATGCTGTGTATCTTTGTGATGTTCTGCATTCATCTGAAATTCTGCGTATACAAAGGAAGATGAAGCTGAGCTGCATGGCTGCTCAGGAATTTGCTTTTATTTGACACTGATGAACTAAAGGAAGCAGTTTGCCTTCATCATGAAGCCTTTGAGTATCTGTTGCACCTCCAACACAAGTCCCATTGATAAACACTCTTGGGACCTATCAAGAAAACAAAAATTGCATTAGAAAAAGGATAAAAGTCTTAAGTAAGCCCACGTGGATTCTAATACACACAACAGTTGTATTTTTCTAGATGTACATATAATGTTAGTGTACAACTCTTACATTTTCATAATATTTACAGAAATGGGAAACCTCAAGTGCCTCAGAAGTGGGATGAAGTCACTGTGTGGGAGTTAAACACAATGGATTAAATACACAAATGAAAAATGATACTTCAGTTATTTCAGCACCAGTATGGAAAAGATAACTGAGGGATAGCCAGGGGGGCTCTAGAGGAAGAGAGGGTACAGAACCCTGGTCTTCAGTTTAGGAGCTTGTATCCCAAGTTACTTGTCTCAAAAAGATGAAGAACTTGATATGGACATACCCCAAGGGGGACATGTATCCCAAGTTCTTACTTTGCTTGTTACATGTAGGAAAAGATACTCACTGTTCTGCCACCCGTCATCTGCTCAAGAATGTCCTGGAACAGGCTTCCATTTGTGTTTGTGTCCAGTTCCACAGCTGTGTAGTTCACATTCAAACCCTCAAAAAGCTTTTTTGCCATTTTGCAGTATGGGCATGTTGTTTTAGAGAAAATCACCACACAGTTGTCTGAAATAATGTTCTGTATGTTCAAAAGGAAGTTGAAGTCAGTGAGGTTGAACTCAGTGAACTTTATGCCAGTACATTTCCAACAATATTGAACAGTCGTGAAAACTAACACAGAGGTCAAAATGCTGCTATTATGGTAACAAATACAGGAAGATTATTGCTGGCACCTATGAAGCCACGTTTGACCTGTACTTGAGTCCAAAAAATTGAATAGAGGTCTGAAAAAACATAAAATGGGTGCAAGCCTAGGAAGATCAGGTTATTGTGGATAAACAATGCTGCCAGCATGACCTGTTCAACATAACAAACATAAGAACAGGTTCGACATCCAGAACTATTTACAGCATTTCTTAGTATAAATAAGAAAAGGTTTTAAGTACCCACAGCTTTTACAAATGTTGAAAATAAGCAGAAGTCGCATAAATGATGTTACCTGTATTTGACTCACAGCAGCATCATTAGACAATCCTACAGAAGTAGACTGTAGGCTCCCCATCCTAGAACAAGAAATCACAGTCAGATATTCGAGCTTTCAGACGAACATCACATTTTGCAGTTCACAAATCAAGGATTGGTTTTGTCCTGGGGTTTTTTTTAAAACTAATTTCTCTCTTACGTGCAAGTTCACTTGGGCTGCAGAACCCACACCGTTCTAGCGCTCAGCGCCGGCGGCGAGGGGAGAGCCGCGCCGGGTGCTGGAGCGGCCGAGCAGCCCCGCCGGGGCCGTTACTCGCCCAACGCTCCGCTCCCGGCGGGGCGGACACGCGTCCCGCCCGCGGCACCGCCCGGCTCCCGCGGCAGCACCAGATCCTCCCTTCCCTCCTTCCTTCCTTCCCGTGCCGGCCCGGCCCGCGGAACACCCGCTCCTCCCGCGGCACCGTCACACCATCCCGATCGCTGTCCCGATCCAGACCCCGACCTCGATCGCGGGCCTGGGGATCCCTCTCCCCATCTCGATCCTTCTTCCGGTTCCTCATCCCTATGCTGATGCCTCTTCCAATCCCGATCCCAGTCCCTGTCCAAATCCCTAGCCCCCTCCTTCTCCCAAACCCGATCCCGATCCCTCTCCCAGTCCCATCCCGCTCTCAATCCCGATCACGATCCCGGTTCCAATCCCAATCCCAGTCCCATCCCGATCACGATCCCGATCACGATCCCGATCCCGGTCCCGATCACTCTCACAGTCCCATCGCGATCCCGGTGCCCACCCCGATCCCAGTTCCGATGCCGATCCCAAAGCCGATCCCTATCCCTCTCCCAGTCCCCGTCCCCATCCCGATCCCTCTCCCATTCCCGACCCCTCTCCCCGTCCCGCTCTCACCTCCCTCCCCAAGCCGCGGCCGCCGCCGCCCGGCGCAGCGCCCCCTGCAGGGCCATGGCCGACACAGGAAGGGGCGGGGCTTCCCCGCAGGCTTCACCGCGGTCCGACACCGCCGCTAGGCCCCCGCACCGCCCCACGGGGCTGCCCGGCGCGCTGCCGGAGCGGCGAGAGCGCCAGCGGGGTGGGAATCGGGAAAGGGGCAGCGATGGGGTGGATTTCCCGGGATGGGGGTCAGGAGATGGGGCAGCGATGGGGTGGATCTTCCGGAGCAATCGCGTGTCTAATGCCGTGTGAAAATAGTTTCTCCGATGTCTCTTATCAAATCCTGATTTAGTGATATAAATAATCTGGTTAATAATCTCGCTATGATTCCCAAAGCTGCGGGAACTGTTTTGTAAACTCCCATTTAAAACTTCTAATGAAGGTATCACGAAAGTAAAACGAATTTATTGTTGCATTAAATTTGGCAGAAAACCAGCCCTGCTGAACTCCAGCTGCTCCTCAGGAACCATAAGGACCGGAGGCAGCTGGGCTTGGATTCTGAGGAATGGCCAGTTCGGCACTAAGCAACAAAAATGCAGAGCCACCATGGCGCTGGAACGAGATGATCTTTAAGGTCCCTTCCAACTCAGACCATTCTATGATTCTGTGCTGCTGATAAACACATTGTCTTCAGGAGCGTGTGTGGACACACAAAATATAATAACACATAAAATATAATACAAAATAACACGTGAAACTTGGAGATGCCGGGGCAGCACTAAAAGCAGGATCTCAAGCACAAGCTGCTTTCCACATTTCCCGAGGAAGCACTCGGTACAGCCAAAGGTTTGAGCCTTACCCAACAGGCATCCGTGGGGCAGGAGGTAGGTACAGCCTGCTGACAGTCCCAGGACACAGAGGGGGAGTCTCCTCTGACCTCGCTGCTCTCCCAAGCTGTATTTATATTGTTTTCTTCGAGGGAGGAGAAAAGGTGAATTACAGCTGGCATCGTTTTCTGTTTAGGTATAGTTTGGCTTCAGCCATGAGCACACGTGGGGTTACTGGAGTGAAGTTTGGTCACGGTTTAGGTCGTTCCTTTGGCTCCTGTTACCTGCATTGTTTCTTACAGAGCATGACCACACACCCTCTGAGCTGCTCCATCCTTTGTTTCATACCTGTACTGATTTCAGCAGGGCACAACCACCTCACCTCGTGCTGCTCCATCCTTTGTTCCTTGCCTCCCTCAGCGTTCCTGCTCCTCAGGGTGCAGGCATCGTGTCCCTGGTGAACTACTGCCAATGCACACACTGCCTTGCTGAACTCTGTTTTTCAGTGTTCTCCCCAGGCGAAGGCAGCCTCACACAAAAAAGGAAACCAGAACCGCAACATTTCCTTGAAATCTGAAAATAAAGCTCTTTGCAGCCGTGTGTGCAGCTAATTCTGCACCACACCGTTCCCTGCTCCCTGAGCAGCAGAACTGAAGTGAGCGGCTTTTTGGTGTCATTGTAACACTGTAATACTGAAGAAAGTCTTATCTGTAGTGTAGCAGATGTACAGGATGTGTTTCCTAAGCCGAAGCTCTGTCTTAGGTGATGCAGGTTTTTGGATCAGGCATGGAAACAGGGCCTGACCCACCATGTGCCCAAGAGTGTTGCCCAAATGCTGCTTGAGCTCCGTCAGGCTTGGTGCTGTGCCTGTCCACGTGTGGTGGCTTTTTTCATGGAATCATAGAATCAAGACAGGTTGGGAAAGACCCCTGAGATCACCAAGTCCAACCCCTTGATCCAACCCCGCCGTGGTTACCAGACCATGGCACTGATGCCACATCCAGCCTCATCCTAAAAGCCTCCAGGGACGGTGAATCCACCACCTCCCTGGGCGGCCTGATTCCAACGCCTGGTTACCCTCTCCATGAGGAATTTCCTCCTCATATCCAACCTAAACCTCCCCCTGGCAGAGCTTAACGTCGTGCCCCTCTTGTCTTACTGACAGCTGCCTGGGAGAGGAGACCGACCCTCACCCGGCTACAACCTCCCCTCAGGGAGCTGCAGAGAGCGATGAGCTCTCCCCCTGGGCCTCCCCTTCCCCAGGCTGAACGACCCCAGTTTTGCTCCCCTCCCAAAACGCGCCAGAACTCTCGGGTCGAGGGAGAAGCCCTACCCGCGGCAGGAGAAACTTTGAAAGGTGGAAGGCGCCCCTTTTTAAACACCCACGAACCGCTGCCCGGGGAGTTCGTTCCCGGCCGCTCTCCGGCAGAGAGTGGAGGGGGCGTGGCCATTCCCCTGAGGGCGATGGGGGCGTGGCCATTCCCCTGAGGGCGATGGGGGCGTGGCCTGAGGGGCGGGCCGCTGCCATGGCAACGCGCCCGCGGCGTCGCCTCCCTCTAGGCGGCGCGGCGGCGGCTCAGGCGTTCTCGCCGGGCAGCCCCGGGCGCGGCGGCGGGGTCCTGCGGCGGGCGGCGGCGGAGGGCGGCGGGCGAAGATGGCGGACGTGCTGAGCGTGCTGCGGCAGTACAACACGCAGAAGAAGGAGATCGTGGTCAAGGGCGACGAGGTGATCTTCGGCGAGTTCTCCTGGCCCAAGAACGTCAAGACCAACTATGTCATCTGGGGGTGAGCGGCGCGGAGCGGCGCGGCCCCCCGCGGGGGGGGAGCGGCGGGCGCGGCGGGGCGTGGAGGTGGGGGGGCGAGCCAGAGGAGGAGTAGGAGGAGGTGGAGGGAGGGAGAAGTTGCCCCGAAGTTGCCCCCGGCTCGGTCGCCGCCGCCCTGCGGGGAGGAGGCGAGCGGGCGCGGCCCGGCTGGGAACGCGTCCCGCAGGGCCCCGGGGCCGCGCCGCCGTGCCCGGGTGTCCCGGTGGCGATGCTGCCCCTCGGCAGCCCGGCCGGGCAGGGAGCGGGATGGGAAGGAGTCGCCGCTCCCTTCGGGATGGCTCCCGAACCCTGCCCCGGGCCAGAAGGGCCGCGGCCGGGCTATTCCTCGACTTTCCTGGCGCGTCCTGCAGACTCATGCGATGAGATGGCAGGAGGCAGCTTCGGCCAGGTTTTGGGGGTTTTCGGTGGATAACGAGGCGTTACGTAGTTACGTTGTTGTTTGGACAGCGCTGTCCGGCACGTGGTGACATTGTCGGGGTGTCCTGTGCAGGGACAGGGGGCGGACTCGGTGACCCCGATGGGTCCCTTCCAACTCAGCGTATTCTGTGATTCCCCCACCTTAGTTTATTTACCAGTTTTGCTGCTGTTGTGGAGCTTTGGAACAGCAGGGCAAAGCCAGCGAAGTTCAGACCGACACTCCCCCTGTGCTCACCTGCGAGCCGCGGTGAGCTGTGCGGGTGCCCTGCCCCTACCCGGGGCCTCTTCCTGGGCAGGACCCGGTGCAGGCTTTTCCTGATCGGTCTTGTAGTAATAAACAAGGAGAGATGCTGTTTAGGTGTCTTGAGTGATTGTATCAGATAAAATGCTCATTTTTGGGAAACTTCTCGAAAACGGGGGTTTGTACCTGTTGAATTTCCTGGTGTGGTACGGATTGCTTGCATTGCACGAGAGTTCTTCATTAGCCTTTCCTCAGAATTTAGTGGCTGCTTGCCTTTCTAGTCCTCACTAGAAGGATTCCAATGAATCTCTTTCAAACCTAGGAGAAAGAAAATGCTCACTGTTGAAGGTCAGGTAGCAAGTGTTTCAGGTATGTTATCCTGTGAAGCTTTGTGGAAAAGAAGAAGAACCTGCAGATTTCTCAAAAAAAACCCTGAAATTGTCATTCAGTCTGACCAGGAATTATTTTTTTGTTTTGTTTTTATAATTATGATAGGGATGTTAGTATCCTGACTTGTAGTTTGGGAAAGATAAAGGAAATAAACCTGTTTTTTTATCTTAACTTGCAGACGGGCTTTTTTGTAGCTGATTTTACTTTGTGTCTGTTATAACTAGCAATGTGCTATTTCAAGCACATTTCAAGCTTTCAGAAACTAATTTTGGAGTTAGTTGTGTTTCCTGGCTGAGTAGGGGATACCGGTGGCTAGTCTGAAGAGAAAGAAAAACATTGAGATAGCAATTAAAGGCCTTAGCTGTATTTTCTCTGAGCAATGTGTAGACAGTCATGGTGGTGTCCTTGCCACAAGTTGGTGTTCCCAAGCATTAACAAGTACTGGTAACTAGACAGACATTGCTGTTCTCTAGGGAACAAGAAACTGATACACCAGTCCAGCTGTACTGCTGCTCAGGAGAGCTTGAATTAGACCCAGGCGTTATTCCCAAAAGCCAAAAAGACAGCAGCTGGAGAGGAAAACTTTGTTATGTACAGTCAGTCAGCTTTATCTTCGTGGTCAAGAAGGAACTGTGGGTGATCAGATGATACTCTGAGCAGAACAGCCCCAGCGATCTCCTCACAGCTGTCTGTGTATTCACCTCCTGTGGTAGACGTGGTAGAATTTGGAGGGTTTTTATTTGTTTGAGGTAAGTTAGTAAATCTTGTTTTAGACCAGTGGCTTCTGAACTTGTGATAGGATCTCGCTGCCGTCAGTTCACAACGTTCCTTGTGAACCACTGCGGCATTTTGCATGTTGTGTCTCCAAAGTGAAGACACTGTAAAACTGAGACCAGTTCTGCAAGCCGTGCTTCGTAGCTCTGACACCACAGTTTAGGAGCTGGTAATTTATGTAATTGCCAAATTTATGAGGAACATTTTAAAAAACTTTGAAGATTCAAACCCCCTTATATTCAGGTCACCTGACAGGATTCAAAGTCTGCTTGCACTGAGCAAATGGTGGCTTAGCCTTTCACAGGGCAAACCTTGATTTCTGTTCAGGTGTCCACAGCACGCTTGCTGTAATTGCATCTCCAGCCTGGAGAGAGTAATGCCAGTCCAAGCAGCAGCAGTGGCATTTGTCCCTGCTAGAATTAGAAGTAGTCCCGTGAGACATTTAGCACTGACTCCTCGAGCAGCTCAGCTGGCAGAGTCAGCAGTGCTGCCCTGCTCTGCCTTCTCTCTGCGCTACACCAAGTCAGCCAAACAGGGAATTGGTCTGAAGAACTGAGCCAAGTTACGAGTAACCTGAAGGGGAAAAAAAAGGGGGTGGGGGTGGCCACAAAGACTAACTTTAATCCAGATTAGCTTCCAGGTACTAGTTACATGAATACTCCTGCTGGCACGGGAGGAAGGCTGAATGGCCTGAGATTAAGTGTTTTGTGTGTTTTGTGATCTATGGCCCCTGAAGAGTGACTATAAAATCTATCTCCCTGAAGAGTGATTATAAAATTATAAAATGATTGTAAAATCTGTTTCAAAACCAAAGGAAGGAATCAGTCTAACAGAGAAACTTATTGGTTTGTTTGCCCAGCTGAGGGCTGTATGTGCAGCTGAGGAGTTTAAACAGGGAGCAGCTGGCCCTGGCTATTGTTATTTGTGTGACACTCGATGTGCCTAGTCTTGTGTTCTTAAAGATTTCTGCTTGCTTTTGTGGATGAGACACAGGCCTTTACTACCTCTGTAAAAATGCAGGCTTTGAAACAGGAAAGGGGAAATAAATCCGTGAAAAATGAATAAATTCTTGGTGCCCACAGGTTGAAGGTGAGTGGATGAGTGGGAAATAAGTTTCTGGTGTTGAAAACAAGCAGGTGAAATTTCCTCTCTTGTATTATATAAACACTTTCTTCATTTTTAATCTGGAGTTTTTTAAGAGATGGAACTTGTTATTGTGCTTTAATGCTTATTACTGGGCTTGTTGAAGTTTGCTTCTTAAGACTCAATTTTTTTCTTAACTAATTGATGCCATAACTAAATATGGGAAACTAGAGAATCAATTTCTATTTCTACTTTGGATGTTTGTAAATTTAATGAGGTCAGCTACCCTCAGATCTGCTTGCTTTTAGTTCTGTGTTTATTGAGCAGGAGCACACACTGAGGCTGAAATATCACTTTAGACTTAGACTTTCTTCTCATATGCAACTGCTTGTCCATCTGATGATTTCCCCTTAAGATGCAATATCTTGTCCACCTGATAAAACATCCTCTTAGAGCATGGGGGTTTCTTGAGTGTGGGATTGAAGTGATGAAGTACCAGCTGTGCCCTGCTGAGCCTTGGCAATGCCCATGGCTTTGTAACACTGTATTTTCAAATTAATAGGGAAGGGCTCAGTTTTTTGTTTGTTTTTAAGTTAGGCCATTTACTGGTAAATATTGTTAAAACTTGAATAGATGACCAGCTGGACTTACATATAATGCTCAGTGCATATGGCACACTCCAAAGAAATAATGAGTTTTTCCGACCTAGGATAACCTGAAGTGTTTGTTTTAGAATGAAGTGACAGCTGTATCACGGGACACCAGGGCTTCAGAGCCAAGCCTATGTGGAGGAAGCTTTTGTTTCTGCCAGTGCTCCGAATATGTTTAGATACCACCTTATCAGAGATTGTTACTGTTCTGCTGCTTACTCAAACAATTCCTTGTTGAGGAATCCAGTTTTGTTGGCTGGAGTTGTGGAGCCAAGTTTTGTCTTCTCAGCAGTTGAAAGATACTTTGTATCTTCCCTTTCCTCTTCAGCACCAAAATGTACACACACCCTCTCCACCCCACGCAGGCCGAGTTTTTGGAAGGAACAATGGTAGGAAGATCCTTTATTCTACAGTTCTACTGGTATTTTGGATCCCTTTTCTCTGTATGATATTCGTGTATTGGTTTTCTCAGGCATCATTAGGAAGGGCATGTTTTGAACCTCACTGCTAGTAATGAGTTTTGGCCAGGTTATTGGACACTTCCATTTGGCTTATTTCAGAAAAGTAATTGCAAGCAAAGCAGTAGTGGCATTGGATCTACAGTATTGAGAAAACAGCCTTATACTTCCCTTGCTTTAGTTGGTGTTTGTGTAGCTCTTGCAGGTTCAATAAGGTTGTGGCTGAGTATTTTTTATTTCTTCTCCCTTCCCCCAGGGAGGTTGGCACTTCTGTGGTGCGTGTTCTGTTTCAATGCTGATGGTGAGCCATGAGTAAAGCCACTGTACTTAGAGGGAAAGCTCCTTCCTGGGGTTTTAATGGAAGGGTTTCTTCCTGAAATACCTCATTTCGTGAAAATTCTGTCCCAGTCTGAAATTTTATAGCTTTGGCTTGTCTTCTTCAGGCTTTAAGGTGAGCCAGTTGGCTGGGAAAGGGAACTGGGCAATGTGGAGGAACTAGGGTCTGGCAGGTCCCAAGTGGGCAGTGGAGTCGCTGCTCTTACTGCTGTCCTGGTGAAGCTGACTGCCAGCTCTGCTCCTCAGAGCAGTTGAGTATTTAGGGAGTAGGTTTTGTTTTGAAACTTGGACAGACATTGCTTCCTGTACAGAAGTCTTATCGTAACAGCATAACGAGTGAACATGTGTGAGGGGGGAATTAAGCTCAGTGTACATCAAGCCCAGCTGGAACTGGGAGTTTTATTGTTTGGTGAGAGGTTTTTTTGCTAATCATTGCACAGAAAAGTTCCCTTTTAGACTTAAAAGGTGTCTCTCTGAAACAAGCTGTTTGAAAGCTGAGGTTGAACTTGATGCTGTTGTGTTGCTCTGATGTGGTCTGGCTTCAGTATGGAGCTCCTTGTGATTTTGTAGTTCGTTGTGGGTTTGCTAGTTTTGTGTGCAGTTAGTTTCTGGTCGCTCCTTATTTTGGCACCATTTTGAACCCTTTGCTCTCTAGACTCCATGGAATTTATGTATTCTGAGTCCTTCAGTGTGCTTTCCATGGGGGTGAAAATTCTGTCCTGTTATACCTGAAGAGCATGGAGTATTTTGTTCACTCACAGTTCAGTTATGTTTCTTTGGCTGTCCCAAATAAGGCAAGACAGTTCCTTTGATAATCAGAATAAATAGGAGTGAAATGTGAGTGGGCACTTATGGTTTCCCAGGTCTTGTTTGTTTATTTTACAACCCATCTATCTCTTAGTTTGGCTTATTTTGGACAGTTTATTTAATTTGTTCAGTAAAGAAGCTGCAGGAACACCTATCCTTCACCTGTATTTTTGGCAGTAGCCTGATAGTAATATTACTATAAAAGAAAAGAGACCTTTTCAAAAAAAAGGGTCTGCTTGAAACAGAGATGGAGAGTTTAAATGTTACTATTTTTGTTTGACTGTTTTACAGGACAGGGAAAGAGGGCCAGCCCAGGGAATACTACACTTTGGATTCTATCTTGTTCCTGCTCAATAATGTGCACCTTTCCCATCCTGTGTACGTCCGTCGTGCTGCGGTAAGTACCTCATACAAAAGTTGATTTTCTTTGTTGTGAGAAGTGATACTGTGTGTAGATATTTTGGGGGGATGGCAGTAGCACTGAGGTGTATGAATTTGCCTGGGGAACGGGAAAAAGATACACACCAAGGTGTGCGAGTGCATGTGAGAGTTTGAGAAATATCCCCTCTCCATTGGGATCACATGACAGTCCCTGCCGAGGTGAAGTGTTTTTCTTGGCAATTCGCTTCCTAACAGATTATCCCCTCAAACCTCCAGGTTGCATTTACAGCAAGTGTGTCACCCAAATATTAACAGTAATGGGGAGTTTCTCTTGATATTCTATGGACACAGTTGTTTCCAGCACTGTTTCGAAAGAGTACTTTTGTCCATCTGTTCTGTTGTGCAATCCCAATCTAGATATTCCCTTAGTGCCTGAGAGGGCAAAGATCAGCAGAACGAACTAAAATACAGCAGAATAGCTTTGGAGTGGACTTGTAAGTATGTAACCTAATTAAAGACACTACTGGATAAGCTCTACAAATAAAGATTGAGGAATTCTCAATGGAAAAAGTCCTCTTGATTTCCATTTGATTGCTTTCTGTGAGCCCATGCTTCATCTTCCCATGTGCTGCACGGTTACCTGACACAGCAGTGCTGCATGTTTTACATACTGGGAACAATAAATTGAGATACTTCATTTCTGTGTATCAACGCAGACTCCTGACAGAGAGTTGTGTGTGTGTTAAAAGCTAGTTCTTAATCTTATTTGCAAGTTTGAAGTGAAGGAAGAAAAAAGCTGTCCTCTCAGTTTTATAGCAGACAGCATGTTTCATTTTGTGTAGCTGAACATCCTCTAGGATGAGTTTGTATTTTGAAGCTTGATAGTTAGGCTTTCTTGGGTGGCAGGACAGGTGTTCCTGTCGTTGTGTGAATGGGTACTTCTCAATAAAAGTGAAAAATCTTCAGCAAGAGACTTCGAGGGAAGAACAGTTTAATGTCATGTCTGCTGTCTTTTCAGACTGAAAACATTCCTGTGGTAAGAAGACCTGATAGGAAAGACTTGCTTGCATACCTAAATGGGGAAACATGTGAGTGATGTGTTCTTTTGCCTTGGACACAGAGTGCACTTTACTGCTTCATATTCGTGGCGCAGGTGAAGGGTAGGAGGGGAAGAGTGGGTAACAATGGTCTGTCTGCATCGTAACTGAATATGGTCAGACTTCTCAAACAAGGGTTTCTTGTGGGTTTTAATTTTGTTCTGAAGTTAATTGCTTTTATGATGCTTAGATAGGAGCTGCATTCCTACGTGCATGTTTAGAAGTGAGCTGCCTTATTATTATTATTATTATTATTATTGTTTTTAACATCCTCAATAGTTACATGTTAGAATGGATAGCATGTATGGTTTTTCCTTCTCTGAGACTGTGGGAAGCTTTCAGTAGTACATTGATCTTGAATGCAAGAAATGTGTGGGATAAAATCTCCAGTTCACTAAAATGCGTCAAATCACTGTTTTGTCAGTCTGACAGATTTACCTAATATTTCATTATCTTATATCTTTTGTTAACAATGGTCAGAGTAAAGAGGTTTCTCTGAGGAAAAAGTTATATATCATTTACCTTCATAGGTTGCTCTGTTTTGTTGGTGGTCTTAAAATTTTAAGTATCCTGGAGCATGGCATTATTTCTGTAATATGGGCAGTAAAACCATTTTTTATATATACTTTAAAGGGACCAGCAAGTTGTCTTATTTCAAAAAACTGGACAAACTGGTAGCTCTTGATTCCAGGTTCTAATTACCATTGTGACTCTTTTATTTGGTATATAGAGGTCATAGAATCGTTGACTAATTTATGTTGGAAGGGACCACAAGAGGCCAGTGGATTCCATCCCCTTTTCAAAGAAGGGCCAAATGACCCTGAGCAACCTGATCTAACTGTATATTGAAGCAGGTTCTGAATATCTCCACTCCACTGCTCCCAGTGTTTGACCACTTTTACTACCCAATATCTAGTTACAATTTCCATTGTTGCAGTTTATCTTTTGTCCTTCTTTCTTTTAGACTCAAATGTTATGGCTGATATTTTGTACTTAAACTGAACGTTCTGTTTGATTACAGCAACCTCATCAAGCATAGACAGAAGCGCTCCACTTGAAATTGGTCTTCAACGGTCCACTCAAGGTATTAAAAAATAAATTTGAGGTTTATTTTTATCAAAAGTCTACTACAATCTTGCATTTTTAATGTTTTCTTTTTCTTGTAGTTAAAAGAGCAGCAGATGAAATATTAGCAGAAGCAAAGAAACCAAGAATAGAGGTAATGACAGTAACTGCCATCAGTACAAACTGGGGGTGCTGGTAAACTTCTAATTTGTTTTTGTAAAAATTCCTCTGGGTGCACACAGTACTTCTTTTAGTCTGAATGTGAGCTGGAAGGAGTTGGAATTAAAGCCCCTTATTTAAATGTGGAGTTTTGATTGCTGGACGTATGTTGTAGTATGAAAGGGAAGGCTTGACCACATCTCTCTGAAGTACCCTTTGCATTGTAATGTGTCTGCTAAGATGGGACTGGAATAAAAGTGCTGTGTAATGCCTTGGTGCAGGTATTTGCCATCCATGAGTTGGCATTATGACTTAAATGCCAGTGCTATATCTATCAATGGAGACTTTGTTTTACCTGCTAGCTTAGTCCCTTTCATATGAAACTGCCCCTGGGATTACTGTTTTATGAAGCTGTGTCTTAGGTAATTAACAGTGTATTTTCACAAGTGCCTCTTTAATAGAAGCAATATGTCTAATTATTACACGTTTTATTACTTAACTCTGCCTGGTTTAAAAAAATTAGTTAGTTTTTCTTGATAATTTACTTTAAAAGTATGTCCATCCAGTTGTCTCCTCTGAGTTACAAATCTGGCTGTGTATGTTTTCAGAGTACTGAGGCTTTGTGATTATTCTTAAAGGAAGAATTATCAAAACACATAAATTCGCCTATTCAGGAATTGGATTTGAACGTTGCTTGTGCTTAGGTATCATAAAAGCTTTATGCATTCTTAATGGCACTTGAGCAGATGATTGCTGTGAGATGACCTGTTGGTGATCCGTAGACTTTATTCTGCGTTACTCTGTGTGGCTGTGATGCCAGTATGTTTTGAAACTGCATTATCTTCACCACCATAATTTGGATAATCAAGAGTTCTGCATATAAGTGTAATGAGGTTATAGCCACCTTCTTTTTGTTTCCTTGCTGTTCTGACAGCTTGGTGTCTGTGAAGTCTGTTTTAAGTTACTGGGAGGTCATGCCAGTGTGGAGGTTCCAGGTCTCTCCTGATTTATGGGCATGAGGTTTGGCTGTGCTTCAGCCTTTCCAAACAGCCTTTTAGCAATGGGACGGGCTTGATGCTGATTTTAGTTTGGTGGGGAAGAGACAGGTTGAACACAAGTGGTATTGACATTAAGAAGCTCAAAAGATGGAATAAAATTATATCTCTCTGCTGCTTTCTCAGATTACGTGTCTGGCCCAAACCTGGCTTGAGTAACTTAGAGGCTTCCCTACTCTTGACTTGTTTTTTGTATTTACTAGGAATGCCGTTTCTAAAAGTTCTGCATCAAAATAAAATGATTCTGAGCAATTCTTGTCTTTAAAAATGTCAGTTGTTAAAATCTGGGTAAACTTGAATGTCTGATAAATTTGCCTTAAATATGTGTATGTGTGGATTTGTATTGTCCTGCCATATGGGCACTGTTTTAAATTATTTGAGTGATTTAAATTCTCCTTAAATTCTCTGAGTGATTTTTCTATTGTTCTCAGTTGTTGTTTAAGCGAGGTTCTTTACAAGGGAAGGGTTGTTTCCTTTTCATTATCTTATTTATACTTAATGGTTCTTGAGAGGAAATTTCTAACAGCTCTACAGTTAATGCTAGCGCACAGATCAAAAATAATTGGAAATAAAGATTGTCCTTGCAAATGTATAGGAAATAGTTCTGAACGGCTTTAATTCTAGTAGTATTTATTTTTTTCAAGAGGATGCACAGAAGTTTAAACACTGCAGTTAAACACTGCTGTTCCTTCCAGGATGAAGAGTGTGTGCGCCTCGACAAGGAGCGCTTGGCAGCGCGGCTGGAAGGACATAAAGAAGGTATCGTGCAGACGGAGCAAATCAGGTAGGATTGCTTTTGTTTTATGGATAATGCTTAATTATAGGATGGCTAACAACTCTTGTGCTGTTCAAGGGAGCCAGTTTTACTTCTGTCCAACAGCTCTCAGTGGAAATGTTCTTCCCTTAGATACTGTCATTAGTAACGTCTGGGGAATCAGATCTTCAAACATTTATGACGGAGCAGATTTGAGTCACTCATGGAATCCATAATTAGACCTAACCACATGAAAAATACATATTTTGAATTACTTCTTCTTCTCTGTCTCTTGTATAGGTGTACTTCAAAGGAAACTAGAAAAAAAAGAATGTCGTTGTCATACCTGACTTAAGATCAGAAAGTATAAGATCAAAACAATCAAAAAGCACTCATTGTTTTGTAGAAACTAATTATTTGGATGCTAGCTTGAGTGTATCACAACTTTGTTTTGGAGTTGTGAGGCAATGCTACAGTGATGATTACTGAATATTGTTTGTAATTTCTTTATATTCTCTGATTTTTGAAATGCTGGATGTAAAAGACTGTCCCTTGAAAAAAGTAAAAAAAGCATTTACAGGTACTGAGTTTGGACCCCATGCTTGACTCTGTTACCTTGTACAACAGCAACACGAAGGAGTTCCCTTTCCCATAGCTTAGTTGTAAAGGAGAATATTTCACATCCAATAGTTATATTAATTTTTTTCACATTTCATATTCTCACCAAAAAACCCTTAACATAAAATTGAATTGCGTATGGACGGTTAGGATTGTGCAATTCAGTCCTTTTCTTTTTATTTTATCCCACCTGAAAAACAATAGGGATCACTGGCAACCAAATTCTGTTTTTACAATTAAAAGCAACAGATGAAGATGTTGCACTCGGAGCAGCCTGAGATTGGTTGACTGGGCACAAAATTGTAATCCACTAAAAATAACAGGGAGCTGAAATTCAGATGATGTTATAAATGATAATGTTAGTCCTGTCACTTTACGGTGTTGTTCTTTGCTTTTATTTGTTATAGTTTGATTTTTTGGTGGGTTTTTAATGCTAATAGCGTATGGGAGTCTTTGTCAGAAGTTTGATTCTCATGCCCGGAACAGCAATGCCAAGCTCATATTATTTCAGTATGTATAAGGTGACTATTTTGTGGTTTATAGCATAGCCATGAAGTTTAGGCAGGATGAAGTAATTCATTCACAAATTCTTTCAGAAGAATTGTTTGTGTAATTGCTCAGTCTCTGCTGTTGTTTTTGCTCTTTTAGGTCCTTGTCTGAAGCCATGTCAGTGGAAAAAATTGCTGCTATCAAAGCAAAAATCATGGCAAAGAAAAGATCTACTATCAAAACTGATCTAGATGATGACATAACTGCCCTTAAACAGAGAAGTTTTGTTGATGCTGAAGTGGATGTAACCAGAGATATTGTCAGCAGGGAGAGAGTATGGAGGACAAGAACTACAATCTTACAAAGCACAGGCAAGGTAATGCTGGTTTAGGATCCCACTGACAAACTGCATTTTATAATCTCCTGTATCTGACTTGTTAATCAGAGGTAATTGGGGAGGATTATGCTCAGTGTTCCATGCAAGAGTGGGCTTGGAGTGACAGAGAAGTTGGTTCCTATCACATTACAACGAGCCTAAGTCATGTCTCAAAATACTTGCTTCAGCCATTTAAAAGATACCAAGTAATCACTTAATTGCTTTCAAACAAAGCTGGCTTGAGCCCTGCAGTTGGGAGGCCTCAATGAAAGTACTTGTGGGTTTGAAAAGGACAAAAGTGAGCAGTTAGTGATAGAAGTAGCAACACGTGTACATTGAAAGTCCAAAGGCTGCTGAGCTCTGGAAAACACCAAGGGAATAAGGTGGGAAAATGCTAAAATGAAGAAAACCAGAAAGTGTTACCATGAAGAAAGAGGCTTTTGTCTATGTTTTTGTCCCTCAATGCTACTTTAATCCATGACTTTGGCTGCACTTGGTTATGTGCTATCCAGAAGATAGTTGCAAGCACAGCTTGCTCTTTTTGGATGGTTAGGCTTTAGTTAGTTAGCAGATAGTTAGCACTAAATTTCCCAGGGAAGCAGTAAGTCAATTTCTAAAAGATTGCAAATGTCTGTTTTCCTGAGGTTATTGTCAAATTGAATCATTTGCCTTTGCTACTTCTTTTAAGTACTGTCACAGCAAAATTATGTTAAGAAGTGCATGAGGTGTCAGTTTTCATTTGTCTTATTTTTAACAGTGTTTTACATAGCTCTCAGTTTCACTGTATTGTCCCATGGCTTAGTGGTAGAATAATTCGTTCTCAAATTGAGGGGTAATTCCCAGGTGCAGGTGGCAGGTACCTGAGTGCTACATAAAGAGTTACTGTTGCTTCTTTGAGTCTGTGAGATTTGTAGCAACCTTGCTGCTTGATGTTTTAGTCACTAGAAAGGTCTGTACTGAAGGAATCTGGGTAGCTCTTCCTCCTTTTGGGAATCATTCATGGCATTCCTATCTCAACATGTCTTCCAAGTGATGCTTGCCAAGTTACTAGAAAAAGAGATGAATGTTTTAGTGGAACATCCTTGTAATAATAGTGAGATGAGGTAGTGATTTTAAGCAAAACATAACCAGGGGAAGAA
This sequence comes from Pseudotriccus pelzelni, assembly GCA_035584735.1. Taxonomy (NCBI): domain Eukaryota; kingdom Metazoa; phylum Chordata; class Aves; order Passeriformes; family Tyrannidae; genus Pseudotriccus; species Pseudotriccus pelzelni. The sequence goes on along the minus strand of JAWMRA010000005.1, from coordinate 23,826,910 downwards.
AGTCAAGACACCAGAGATTCAGTTTGTTCTTGGACTCTAGCATGCAGTTACTTTACCAGCCTGGTGAATATAACAGGCATAACAGCAAATCTTTTATTTCGGTTTGTGCAGGATTGCAGGAACATTCTTGGTAGCTTGGACAGAAATCATCGAATGTTAATGTTTATATTTTCGAGCAAGTAGCGGTGAGAGTAAGTAGATGGGGACACCACATATTACTGAGGGCTGTGATTTATCTCAGAACAGCTCAGGGTTTTTGTTTGTAGGTGGGTTGGGAGGGTTTTTTTGGTGCGTGTTTGTCGGGGTTTTTTTATGTGGATTTTTTTTCTGCTTTTTTTCTCTTTCTTCTATTTCAAGAACCTTTGTGAAAAATCTTCTCAAAAGTTGTTAAGAAACTCAGATATGGTGTCTTGGGCAGAGCATTCCTTCCCTGCTCGCCTGTTCATGTGAAGAATTTTGATCAGGAAAATATGATACCGCTCTGCAAATGATGTTTTGGCTCTTCTGTATGATACCTGAATTGCTGATGTGCCTGATCATTCTTTTTATTGTAAATTTTCACTACCTGCTTTATATGGATTTATCTGCAGTCTCTCGAATCCTCCTAGAATATTTAAAACCAAAATTGACTTCAGCAGTAGTTTACATACCACACAGTGTGTGCTAAAATATCTGAATTTCTTTGGAACTCCTGCATGAATGGTAACAAAGACTGAGCACTCCTAAATGTCACTTTTGTTGTTTCCTTCAAACAATTGCTTCAGGCCGAAGCAGCTCCTCAACCTCTCTTTCCCACAGAGAAACACTCCTGTGTGTGAGCTTTCCCAGTGTTCTCTGCAGTTAACTAAGATGCAGAGATAGCTTAAGATACAAAAGGGAAACACTGGGAAGATCAGACCACAGTGAAAAGAAAATCCCTTGAGCTAATCAGCTTTCTGGCAAGTTTCCTCTGGTTTTGGTGTGTTTGATGAAAGTACTGATTCCTTCAGCACTGTGCTCCTCCCAGTTCTATGGAGATGGCAACAATCTCAAGTATTTACTGTGTCTCCTTTGGGACACACTTCCTGATTCTCAAGTGTGCCTTACAGAACTGTTCCAAGGATTTTTTTAATAAGTCTCCAGTGATTCAGTGTTCATTTTTAGCGTCTGAAAAAGTTCTCATGATGCTTGCATTCTGCCCTTTTAGGTGCTGCTTTTATTGATAGCATCTTCATTGTTACTCAGCTCCCCTTGCTCAAATTATAGGGATGGATTTTTGCCTGGCTGTGTTTTTTTTTTTTTTGTTGAATTTGAATGCATTGACACTGCTGTTGTAGATTGTTGTTCAGCAGCTGCCTCTCTAAAATGTGTGCTATGGACTAAGTCAGAGATTATTAATTTTTTTACTTTTGTGATTACTTTGACCCATTGCTCCAAGAAGCCATTACTTATGATAGCTAAAAAATTAATCACTGCGTCACTTCCCTTCTTGACATTTGTCCAACCCACTGAGTAATTGAAATCTCTCCTAATTAGTGTTTTCTTGTTAGGAAGTCTGTCCTGTTCTGTTCACAGTGGCAATCCAGCCCTAATGCTCCTGGTCTGGGACAGGGTGGCACCCATTTACTGTCCTTCAGTGGTTGTCCTTCACAGTTTATTTGACTCTTAGGCTTTCTATAATGCGTCACACAGGTCCTTTATCTGCCTGACCCCCTTTGTTACCCTCTTTTGATCAGATGTTGCGTTGATCCCTGGCTGACTTGTACTGATTTCTATGAGGTTCCTCTTGTTTGTAGAATCAGACATGTCAGTTCATTCCTTGCTTATTTTTATGTTGTTGGCTTAGAACTTCTTTTGAGGTATTTTTCCATAGTTTTCTCTATGATTATGGTGCAGTTCTACCTTCTTTTGAAAATACGGTGTTTGATTTAATTGCCAGTGGATGAGTCATCCTGCACTGCCTGTTTTAAATATCTGTTGACTTTCCCCAGGTCTGTAGTGTAATCTTGGTGATTTTTATGAATAATAGGACATTTTTTTGTAATCATTCTTCAGAGCCACTTTGCATCTGTTTAGTCTAAGGATTTTTTTCCCTCTCATAGTAGTTTAATTGTAGTACTCTTTGTTATATATGTTGTTTAAAGCAATTTAATTTCAGCTTTGGCTGAAGGCATACAGCACAGCATTACTGTTTTGGGGAGTCCATGGGCAGTCTAACCAACTGAAAATGTAGTCAGATTTCAAAAGCAATAAAAGTACTTAATGCTAGAGTTGCTTCTGACTTCCTTTACCATTCTTTTAACAGCCACAAATGTTGGGGACTTAAAATTCATCTCGTCTGTTTGCCCTGACTCTTCATGCAGCTCAGTTCTCAATTCTTAACCTTCACAAACACACACAAAAATCAGAATGAGGGATTTGCTGCCTTCAGAGCCAGTACAGCTGTCTGTGCTGTGGGAGAGGAACAGTACAGGGGTAGGGAGAGAAGTTTAAAGAAGAAACAGATTAAACAATTTTTACTTTATGTTAATATTTAAACAAGGTGTTCCAAGTGTCTCACTGGTGTTTCTAGTGATGGGTTTTGTATGAGGCAGACACAATAACTTCAGTTGCTTTATCATGAATTCTTGGTCATGCCATTGACTATGGCACTTGCTTTTGCAGAACAGTTTAAGTTCACCATATTTTTATGTATGTTAAATCAGTTTGAACTGACACATTTTCTGGTGAATATATGTCAGAATTAGTATTGACGCTTTTTAAACTGAAATATTAGGGGAAAACACTAACAAAACATTACTTTTAGAACTTGATTATTTAGAGAACTTGTGTATAGAAAGTTAGATATCTTCTCAGGCAGCTGGAATTTTGAATCCGTGTATAGAATATTTACCATCATAAGTGTTTGGAATGTTAAGTTTTGGATTATTGCACTGCACAGGTTTCGGCTCTGCTGTGCATGTGTTTTTAGAAAAATATCTGGCTGTTTTGTAAAACAAACCGTTGAACACCTGGAAAAAGCCCCTGTGTCTATACTGAAATTCATTCCTTCCTTTCACATCCTTCCTCTGTCTTTCCTCCTGAATAATCCTTTGGTTTTTATAATCTCCTGTAGCAGGCTACAGCAATCTTTTCTGAAGGAAAAACCTCCTCATTGCATCTCTACTGTAAATGTGTTTAGCACTTGAATTCTCCCTGTGGGAACAAATCAAATTAGACTGGGCAGGAGTTTCAGCATTCACAGGTGTATTTGGAGAGTGTGGCTTTGTTGGTCACTGATGATGTAGTTGATTTATATTTAGTTATTTATTTTTAATCTCATAGATTGCTCAGAAATGTCTCTTAGATAAGCAGCATGGTAACTGGGTGGGCTGGGTTAAACATGCTCTGCTTGTATGTAGGGAAATCTTAAAGCTGGAATTTTGGAAGCGCACTAATTCTGGCCTTATGAATGTATAACTTTTTGAAACGAACTGGTGTTCTTATATGAACAGTGAGCTCTGAGCATTTCAGGTGTTCTTTTTAAAAAAAGAAATCTTTCATCCTTTTTTTTGTAGAGTGTGGTGGGTTGACCTTGGCTGGATGGATGACAGGTGCCCACCAAGCTGCTCCCCTTCTCGGCAGGATGGCTGGGAGAAAGTAAAATGGAAAAAAATGTGTGGGTCAAGATAAAGGCAGTTTAATAAAAGCCAAGGCTGTGCGTGGAAGCAAAGGAAGACAAAAGATTTATTCTCTACTCCCCATCAGCAGGTGATCTCTAGCCACTTCCCTGGAAGCAGGGCTTGAGTACACCTAGGAGTTGTTCCAGAAGGCAAATATGGTAATCAGAATTGCCTCTCCTCCCCCTCTCTCCTAGCTTCTATTGCTGAGCAGATGTCATATGGTAAGGAATATCCCTTGGGTCAATTTGGGTCAGCTGTCCTGGCTGTCTGCCTTCCCAAGGTCTTGCCCAACCCCAGCCTAGTGGTGAGGAAGAAATGCTGGAGGGACAGCCTTGGTGCTGTGCCAGCACTGCTCAGCAGCAGCCAAAACAGTGGGGTGTTATCAAATGGTATCAGCACCGTTCTGGCTATCAGTGCACAGCACAGCACTACGAGGGCTGCAAAGACAGCATTAACTCCATCTCAGCCAGACCCAAGACATGGGAATATGCTACAGACTATTGCTAGAACTTGAAATTTTGACTCCCTCTCTTCAGTCATATTTTCTTACAGTTGCAAGTCCACTGGAATTACCTTTGCTCAAGTGAGCTCTGACCCCACGTACAGGAGAAATAACATAATCCATCCTGTCCGACGTGTGGTAAGTCTAGAGGTTGTACCACATGGCCTTGCTGCATCTCTTGAGCTGCACAGCCGGAGCAGTGGCTGCACACACTGTGTAGGTGTGTCCAGGCACACACACACACATATCTGTGAGCAGCAGCTGCCTGGGGCTGGGCCAGCTGCTGCTTTGGTGGATTTCTCAGCTTTTAACGTTTCTGTAAAACCTTTCCCTACTGGCTTCCTTGAGCTTCGTGTCTTTTGAAGACATTGCAAGGCACTAGGAGTCTAGAGTGACCTGTCTGGCATTTGAACATTATTGCCTGCCTGGATGGGTTCCAGGGAAAGGCACCAAAATGGAACCTTGTAAGTTGGCCATGAAAAATTGAAATTTGAGGTAAATATTTTTCTAATGGAGTTAGCTGTGTATAAAATCAAAGAAGAATTGGATGTGGGCTCCTCATGCAACTATCTGCTTATAATGGAAAAGCTATTAACTCTGATCCCATACCAAGTTTTATGTGAAACTCAGTCCCTGCAGTTTCATAATGTTTGCATCATGAAATTGTATCTTTTTTTTTAGTGTAAGATTGTTCCTTTAAGTGCATATTACTTGCTAGGTCAAGGTTCAAATATTGAAGCAATGGTCTGGTTTATTTCTTGCTGTTGCTTCTCTGCCGCAGAGTGACAAAGTTGATTCTCGCACAATCTGCGTAATTAAACTTTTCCTGCTAATATTTATATAAAGTTTAAGACAATAGTCTGAATTACAGCTTTTTTAAATATAAAGATTGTTCTTTTTACTTTCTAATAAAGTAACCCTGCATAAAATAAAATATTTTCCTGGCTTAATCCTTATATTTTTGTACTCTCTGTTCTGCTTTGAAAGACTTAGACTAGACTATCCAGCATATTTCCTCAAGTTTTGTTTTGAAAGTGTGGGAATCTTATTTGTATAAGAAGCAATTTGATTAAATAAACAACTTTGCTTTTTAACCCTTCATAGTTTTTCAGATTTTATATCTCTAATTATTGCAGCCCTGTTGTAATGTACTAATGAGCTGTACTTTTCTTTGGAAAAAGTTCCTTGATGCCTGGTGTATTCTTATCCATTAAAAAAGGCATGAATGCAGAATGGAATAGTCTCAGCTCTAACTTACTTTCATAGATCATGACTGTGAGTTTTATGTTTTAAATTCTGCAATCCTGATTTGTATTTGCCCACTGTCCCAGCCCCAAGGCTCTGGGTGTGTTTGTGTGTGTGGTGATGAGAGGTCCAGAATGGAGTAGGATGATTGGAGTTTGTAGCTGACCTGGCTGGAGGGATTAGCCCTTTCCTGGTATGTGGCATTTACCTTGGATGTGACCCACAACTGCAGATCTATCTGATACAGTGTCTTGTGCTGAACTACTCCAGGATGTTTTTCTGCTGTGGTTTTCTTTATTCCTGTGCATAGGTATTAAATAGCAGAACCTTTCATTTTACCCCATGTCAGTCTCATCTTTGTGGTGCTCATGTTTTTCCATTTTGTGTTGTTACCTGGAATATACTACAACTGCAATTAGTATTTGCAGACTTTTTTTTTTTTTAATTAATGTACTTTCTTTGTAGGCTTGATCTTTTTAACTGTAACTGCCATATTTGAAGCAAATGTTGTGAGAAATATCTTTTTCAGTTACTTTCAGTTCTTGTATTTTTGTCCTGGTATCTCTTGAGCATTCTTACTACTGAAGTCACTACAGTTATAATCACAGTTTCAGTAAATTCTTTATGTGACCTTGTAACTGGAGAATATATTTACATTAAAAAATTTGATAGCAAGGCTGATATAATATTTTTAGCACTTCTGACAGAAGGTCTGAGGGGAAAAATTTTGGATGCTTTAAAAGAAATCATTTGATTGTAAGAGCATCTTTATGTATGGACTCTAGGTGGCAGAATTGTTCCATGTTCCTGAAATTCTCAGTAGTGGTGAATTTAATAACACAGTTGAGAAAGAAAAGGTGTGCCAGGCTAATAGGAATTAGTGTTGTCATTAGTGCCTTCAAATGGAACAGGTGGATGGTTTCAGAATGGCTGTGCACAAGTGTCATGGTATGGCTTGAGTTCCCAAACCCCGATTTACCCAGTGTCACCTTCCTCAGTAAAACTGGGCAGACAGTTCTCTTGCTGCTAGGCACTAGTGCAGACATTCTGAATACATCACTTAAAGGAAAGATGGGTCAGATTATAAAAACTGTATTGATATTGAGCAGTAGTAAATCTTGTTTTGTGTATAGGTACCTTGGATTTGACAGAAAAACCTGTAAAATACAGCATTATGTTTCTGAAAGAAAATTGAGGTCATCTGTAAAGTAACTTCACCATCCTTTAACACTACTGCTAGAACTGTTAAAAAATATGTATTTCCATGTGCTGCATTCCTAGCAGAAATAAACTAGGATTATGTATGGTGGGGATTGGGAGTTTTGAGTAGATTTTATGCTGTGCTGTATCTTCAGGCTATTACAGTGTTGCTGCTCCTTCGCACTTCTGAATTAACCTTTCTGCTATTTCAAATTAAATGTTTCAGTTGTCTTTCATGTAACACCCTTGCTGTAAAAATTTAGTGAAGATAACATGGAACAGGTGAGAATTTGAACTTTTTACTGAAAGCATAGCCCACAAATTTACAGGGCTAATCTATGTTTTCAATTTTTATGATCTGAATAAGCACAGTGCAGAGAATACCCATAGTTCACACCACCATTCTACCAATACATTTTGAGGGTTGCAGTTGTTTAGGACTGTCCCTGAATATCAGTCTTGCACATGCTAAACCTTTGGTTCTGAGGGCAGCCCTCACAATGCAAAATGCAGTGCTTTAGCACTACCTCTGAATTAGAAGAACAAGGAGGAGAGAAAATCAACTTCAGCACTGGTGAATAGTTTGCAAATTGAAGATGTGTATTCTGAGGCATAGGAGAGTGATGACTCAAGTGTGTTTTCTTTTTTTTTTTTTTTTTTTACTTTTTGATTTAAACTCCAGATTTAAATGTGTTTTAAATTTAGATGTGCAAAATATTTTCCTTTAAATATACAGTTCATCATTTCACGTTCCTTATGAACAGTTTTTTAACTTCTGCTGTACTTTTATGAGACCATCTGAATAGCTGTTTCCATTTCTTATGTCATGCGGTACAGAGGAATGACTGAAAATGTGTGATGGGAATATTGCCTTTCTGGCACAGCATCATGCCTTTCAGTCTGGCAGTGGCTGCAAAAGATTTAGCAGTATGTCTGAGCATACCAGGCAAATGTGTAAAGAAGTGTGTGGTAGGGCCTCAGATCTTCCTTCTCCAGCCCTACTATAATTTGGACAATGTTTATAGCATTCTGGAGCTCTTGGTCTTCCTGGAATGCATGCCCAACAAAAAGTCCTTATTGTCAGCTCAAATAAGAGTTTGAGTTCTTATGGCTCCTCTCTCTCTGCAGAGAAATACCAGAATGTAAATCTGATTAAAAATTGGTTACAGCTTAGCTATAGGGAAGTTTGAAGCCCTGTAAGCCATATTGTGTAAAAGCATATATGCTTCTAGTTTTAGATTTAAACTTTTATTTTTTGGTTCAGATGATTGAGATGAAATATACTTTTCTTCAGGCTTTTTTTGCCAAGAATTGTTTTCTGTGAAGCTGAAATCAATAGTTATACTTGATGATCATTATTAGAAAAAGATTGTTTTTGCCAGCATAATGTAGTGACTGTAGTAATATAAGTCTTTGTTAATGAGCATTAGGGTTATGGATAGTAACAGAAATTAAAGATAAGTTGAAGAATGAAGATTTAATTTTTTTAAAATAAACTCTGATACATTTACTTGGAAGTATTTTTATTACAAAAGAAATCTCGTTAGTGATGGGACTTCATTAAGGCTTCCTTGGCAGAGGAGGCTGAGCTCTCTGGCTCTGATATTTCTCTGCCAACAGCCTGGTGTTAAATTAACACCAGTGATAGTAACTTGACTTGGTGTATGTTAGTCACTATGTTGGCAAGGGATGGAGCATCTGTGCCAGTAAATATTGAGAATTTACATGCTCTTGCAGGTTTTCCTGAAGAACCTCTGTGACTCCCTTCTGTCAGATGATGGGCTGTTGATCTGACTGTAGCTGCTGTTCCTGATTGGCGTTTGGCTACCAGTTTCCATCTAGTACATGAGTCATCCTTTTACAGAAAATCTGTTATGAGAAGGATTGACTTCAGACTGTAGCAAGGGCCTGCTTGGGTAGCTGCTTAAACGTTTTGTCTCCTCTGCAATGTGATGAATTATTATTAGGTGTAGACTTGGAACTGACAGTGAGCTTTCATGGCAGTACCAGCGCCCTAATTGGCTAACAACAAGAATTGATGGAATTATCCTTTTACATACTAATGATTTTGTTAAGGATTGCTTTTAAAGCATTTTCAGCGTTTGTGGGGGGTTTTTTTAGGTTTTGTGGGGTTTTTTCCTTCTTTTCTGTTCTGTCCCCCAGATCAGAAGTTTTTGGTGATGAAAATGTATTATTAACTAAATCTAGAGCAGAAACCAGGGGATATTCATATTCGGATCTCTGAAGGTATGAACAATGAAAACTTAGCAGTCTTGCAGCTGTGTGGGGCTTTGCAAATCAGTTGGTACCTGCAGTGGACATCCTGCTCAATCTTTTTTCTGTCACAGTAATGTAATCCCACATCCCTGACCACTCCAGTGAACAGCAAGATGATGATGTTAGTTCGAGTGCTTGTTAAAACACTGCTGTTTTTTTCCCCCCTCCAAACAGACATCAGTTGTGGCCTTGGGGGACTTGCATTTTCATGCTGTGGAAAAAAAAAAAAAAGACATCAGCAGGAACCCTTTCTAATTCCACGCTTATTAGTGACTTGTTTTCGACAGATGGGAGGAAATCCTGTGGGTTTTTTTACCTGAAATAATTTAAAATTTGGTCCAGGATGTGCCCTTTCAGAGTATTAAAATCCCAGATGCTGAAAGGCCTTTGAAAAATTCATAATTTGAAATTTAAACTCACTTTTAGACTATGTGAACTGTAGGTTTTATGAATGAAATATGTATGTGAAAGCTGGTTGTAGCTCCCTTATGACTGGAAGAAGTTTGGCTTTTGCGTTGACAATCACTCAGAAAATTCCTTCTCTTGTTAATTAGTTCCTCCTTGTGCATTTGAGAAGATGGAGTAGCTCATTTTTTCCTAGAGACAGGATGGGATTAAGCACAGCAGTGACAAGCATTGTGATGGATATGCTGCGCAGTCCACAGTTTGGGAGAAATCTCTGAATTTCCAGTAAAAGTGTGTAGTTTAGACTTATTTGCTGAAGAGTGGAGCTGATTTTGAGTATCTTCATATCATTGATACGTGCATGGCTCGCAGCTCTTGAAAGCTGGACTTTTTTTTCCACGGATTTTTCTGACTGAAAAAAACCTTCAAATACAGTTTTGTGAGAGTTCTTTTAGACTTTATCAAAAGAACTGGCTTTGCTCAGGGAATGGCTTTGCTTTTCTAAGTGGCTTCTGGTGGTCTTCCAGCTCCTGCCTTGCTGGCTTGGAGTGGATTGACGACATGCTGGCTGAGGTCAAGTGAACAGGCTTAGAGAAGCTTTGCAATACAACTCTCTCTAAATGATTTCTGTGAAATTCGCCTCAGAAGTCTTTGTTTTGTAATTCATGTGTTTGTTTCATAAGGCCGGTGGTATTAACACCACTTCATTGTTAGTATACAGTACTCTGGAAGAGTGTAAGCATTTTATGAATACTTTATCTTGTAAGGAACCAGTACAAAAAAATAAATTCTGTTTTCCTTCATTGATAAAAGGTTTCTTTTACTGGTGAACCGTGACTGAAAATTGACATTAGCGACACACATTTTATACACCGGACCTTATAGCTTAAAATGCCTGTTGAGTGGTCATAAAAGCATATACCTTTCAAAAGTTAAATTAGCATTTGCATTTTTGTGTAGCATAAAGCAGTTCTACTCATATTACCAAGAGGAATATGTTTTAAAAACCTTGATCGTTATCTTTTGTTCATTTATACCTCAATGACTTGATTATCTGATAAAACTGCATGAAGGTGTTGGAATTACCTTGTATCACTCTTGAATCAAGGACTTGGGAATGTGATTTCTGGACTTTCTTCTTGCAGTTTCCTATGAAAAGCTCTACTATTTGAATTATCTGGTGCCAATTGCACTGGAGTCATAATTCAAGATAAACGTTAAAAGAACTGCACCACAGAGTGATGTGGTGAACCATTAACAAGCAGTCAGAGCACATCCTGCTCTGCTCCGGAGCCTTGCTGGAAGGGCAGGAGGTGGCTGCGTGGCTCTCTTGCCTCAGCTGCTCCATGCGGGACCAGGTGGGGCCTTCCCAGGGTCCTAAGGAGTCTTCCTTGTGCATATTTGGGTGGAGGAAACCTCCTTGGAGCGCAGGGTCCGGCAGAGGGACGGGCTGTGCCCCAGGCACACTGTCAGGAGGCCAAGGCTCCCTTTTTAGTGGCTCATATCTGGGCCTCAGAGATGAGACTTCTCCTGACAATCTTGAGTGAACGTTGTTCCTTCTCACTTCAGCATGAAAAGTTCCAAAGGGTATGTAAGGGCATGGGAGGCAGGAGGGGAGAGGGAGATGACAAGTCCTTTGTGAAGAATTTGGGTTTCCTTGAGGTGTAATGAGGCTGGTTAGATTGAGCAGGTTTGGGCCTTAAAGAATAGGGGTAGCAGTGATGCCTTAAAACAGTGTTAATGCCTTGATCCTCTCACACAGGAGCGATCACAAAACATGCATTTAGAAAATTGGTGCGCTGGTTTGGTTATTTGGTGAAACGTAATGGTGTGTTCCACCCGTGTTGCTGTTCTGTGGAACGTGGATGGTCAGCAAGGTTCACGGGTATCTGACGTGTTTTTCAGAACTTTGCCAAGAATATTTTTGCGATTCTTCAATCAGTCAAAGCCAGAGAAGAAGGCCGAGCACCCGAGCAGAGACCCGCGCCCAACACAGCACCAACGGTAAGAGCAGTGCCGTGATGGACGTGGGGGCTGTTTTGACTGACACCAAAAACGACAGCACAGTGTTTCCTCGTTATTAGATACACAATTTGTTGTGGTTTATTTCCAGTGAATGCACATTTTTTGAGCATAACTTCATAGTTACTCTTTGACTTAAGTTGCATTTATTGGTATTTAAAGAGTTGAACCTATGAGTTTAATTTCTTCAATATGTTCTTGTTACTGAGAGATTAAACTGCTAGTGCCAGCTTCTGCAGCTGTCAAACACTAGTGACATCCTGCATCTATGTGCAAAAAATGTATTAGATGAGAGCACTGCCATTTCAAACGAAATGTTTTGCTGCTTTTCTGACAGATAGGGTAGCAAATGTTTAAGAATCTGGAGCATGAGTCATGAGTGGGAACAGCTCGAACCAGCTTTCTTTTGCCTGTAATAAATCAGGAGGACAGACTTAGAGCCTTGGTGTTTAAGTCTATCTAGGTATTAGCCAGGATTTGTTTAGTATTGTGGTGTTTACTATTGTGTTCTGTTAAACCTAATATATTCTTGAACTCGGTGGCTGTCTGCTCTAAAAGCTGTTTAATCATACTTGGTTTTGTTTTTGCTGCTGCTGCATTTAACAAAGAACTAAATTCCAACATTCAAATATTTGCTTTGTGTTGAATTTCTTAAGTTGTGCATGGCATTATTCAAATGCCCCATTCAGAATAGTTGTGAATACATAACTAAGCCATCCACAAGAAAGACTGAATTGGTATTGAGTGTGCCTCTAGATTGGTGCTTTTTAAAACTTTTTTCCCTAGAATGCCTTTTTTCCTCAAAATTTGTTTTTATTTATTTTCTTTAGCAAAATTTTAGCTTAATCAGGCTGAAATGGAAAATTTTGTGTGGCTGAAGACTTAATCATGAATTGTCAGTTGATTATTCCCTCCCACTAATTCTTTAAGTATAACAAAAACTCAGTGATTTCATTAAACTTACAGATTTTAGCTAATGCAGTTTGTTACAGCTACTTCAGTTTTGCTTCAGGTTGTTCTCATTGCATTCCGTATGTGCCTCTAAACTCTGTTTCTGTCAGATTTCTGAAGGGAAACGTCAGAAGTTTTCAAATGCATTGAAACTCCTACAAAAACAAACTGATTTTACACAATCGAGTAGTTCTAAGTAGTACTTCATGAAGTTCACAAACCATCAAATACCTTTTAGTATGTTTTACAAATCTTATTTCATCTGTTTTAGGATCCCACTTTGCGAAATAAGCAACCTATTCCGGCTGCCTACAACAGATACGATCAGGAAAGGTTTAAAGGCAAAGAGGGTAAGCTGATTGCAATGCTTCTTTCAAAAATAAATAAATAATGGAGAACCAAAAATGACAAGTCATAAAGTTCAGGTTAGAGGATTTTCTCGGCTTTGCAAACCTTAGAAAAGACCAAAAGAAAAGCTGTAACTATGCCTAAAGGTATTTTTTTGCACTAATAAAGTCTATAAGTATTATTTATTAGAAATTATTTCTACACGTGAATACATCTGTGTTTTGGGGGTGGGGGGGTGGGTTTTTGTGTACGAAACTTCTATGGAAAAATTGGTCATATATTGTATTATATCCTCTAGAAGTCCTTGGCCCTGTTGGCATCTGTATACTTGTATTTCAATGCAGTGATTCTACTCACTAATGCTCATTGACAATTGCATGGCAGGATGGAGAAAAAAAGCCAAAGCAGGATGTTTGCTAATATTTTTCAGCATTAAAAAATAATCTAAACTAACTTCCATGAAGAGTACATTGTTATAATAAAAACCAAAGGAATTTGGGAAAGAAAGGAACAAAAAAATATAAAACCAAACCAACCCTTCTGTGAGTAATTTTACTAGTACTTATTCAGTTTGCTTCTGTTAATAATTTAACTCTTCAAAACTCATGTATTTGCCGAGTAGTTTCCCTTCTCCTGACATTTCCAAGTTAAAAATAATGAATATCTAAACTGGACAGTATGAAATAAAAGGCAGAGAAAGAAAGTCATGTGCAAGCACAACAGTTCAAATGTACCAAAGGCTGTATTTCATTGTGGATCCTTTTACAATAAGAAGCTTAGGTAAAGGAATGATCTGTGTCCTAGATGACAAATTACATGGTTCTAGTAAACAACCCATGCAGACAACATCTGTACTAAACAGGTGGGTGTCTTTTTTGCTTTTACTGCATGTGTGCAGTTCAAGAGGGAGCAGAAAAGAACAGGTTTTGCATGGCAGGAAGGAAGAACCCAGAAGAGTTTGTCGGGCAGCTCACTGGTATGAGTTCAGAGTAGAAATTCCTGAGCAGAAATCCAAGAAGACATTAGATGATTGACAGGGAAGAATAAATGTTTCTGTCTGTAATTAATAATGTTGAAAAATGCCTTTCAATGTTATGTCACTCTGAGAATGTGGTGTTGGGGGGGATTCTGTCAGTGCTGAAATGGACTTGACTGGACTGCAGTTCAGTTCAGTTGACAAGTTCTTGTTCCAGTTGAAAGGTTCTTTTGTGATGTGGTTATGAAATGCCTGAAATGCTCATATTCTGCCTGGGTAATTCTCATTATCGCACTCCTTCATTCTAGGACAGGTTTATGTGCCTTAACTTCCTGTTTCTTGTATTTGGTTTAGTCACATATGGAGTTAATTTTGTATTTCCGTTTTCTGGGTGTATTTAAAGAAATCTGTGGTTTAAGAGTAGCAGTGGTGTAATACCAAGTTAGCTTGTGTAGGCTAGCACTGGAAATGCAAATAAGGTGGTGGAAAGGATGTATTTCAATCATGAGATTAACTCATGAAAAGTATTGATAAATCATTTGTGGAAGTTACGTAGAATTAGTAATTAACACCTGGATTTCTTAGGAAAGGACCTAGAGATATTGGAGATATCTTCCTTAGCTGAAGCTTAACTTTAGAAATAGCAAAGATCTTACTTACTTCCAGGGTATTCTGTTGTAGGACTGTACGTTTAAAATTTCAGTCTAACCGGCACTCAGAATGCAGGTGGTTTTCAAAAGCCATAATTAGGCATTAATGTTTTCTTATGCCATTCAGCAGGGTACTGCCACTTGCTTAAAACTGAGTGATGCGCATCACTTGCAGCTGTATCACAAGTGAGTTTGTTCGTTATGGGGTTTTTAATCTAATTCCCCTCAAAATGAAGTTGTGGCTCCCAGGTTCTCAGTGTAAAAGTGAGATTACAAGCAGGAATAGTGATCAATAAAAATAAAGTAAGGCATTTTTTGTTTCTTAAACGCTCCTTTTTTTTTTCTACAGTAATTCTAGTAAAAACTTGGAATGACACATGTTTATGGAAAGGCTGCAGTATTGGGGCTTTTGGGAAAGAAGTCTGAAGGGAAAGAAAGGTGTAATAACTTGCAGTCTTTATATCATTGTATCCACATTTGTTAGTCATGATGGGTAACACCTAAGATGAAGTTGAACTCTATGTTTCTGTCCTTCTGGGGAGTTTCCATATCTGACCTCTATGACTGTTGACGTGGTTGGCTAGATATTTTGGAATGCTGGTATGATGCATGTAACGATGGGCATAGTGGTACAGTATTCATGAGGATTTAAAGTTTAGGCAGCAAAGAGGTGAACTGCTTTTTCTTTGACTGTGTGCTTGGTTTCATACAGAACTTTTCCATTAGCAGTCTTGTTCTTAGCATAAGCAATTCAAGGCTTGTAGAGCTGAGAGAGTAAATTTAGAAATTTTAACATGTATTAAGTAAACTGCTGAGTTGCAGCCAAATTTCTCTGCTTCTTGTGATGGATCATTATTTCTGATGTGGAGTATCAGGATGCCTCTCTGGTTGACTTACTTAAAATTTTCATGCCAGATGGGACAGGCTTTGCTGCCAGAATGGTTTAGATTGCTTTAATAGTAAATGTGAGAGGGGAGATAATTGTGCTGTTCTTGAAGAGCACACAATCAGTTACACGTGCAGGCAGTGGAACTGCTTAGGCAGCCCTGAGTCAGGAGTTGTTAGTCTCCTCTCAAATGGGTGTCTTGTTACTGCAGCTTTGATTAGGCAGGACAGAGAAATCTTCCTTTTGACTTTCTTCAAGTTCTCTGATGTGCTGTAGGAAACGTGTTAAAATGTCATTTGCAGTAGGACTTGCACGTCCTGGGTACTTCCACAGTGGAAGAACGTGTTGCTTGGCAGTGCGTCCTTCATGCCCAACTGCTCAAGTGGTTTTGAGCTGAGCAGGTGAAGTCCTTGCAATTACTGTCCTTGACTGCTTTTTCCTTCCTGTTGGTTTTGTTCATGATGGCACTCAGAGATGGTATCCTCTCTTCAGCAAGACAGAGCTCCATCCTGTGCTAAAACTTCTCTACTTTTACCTTTGTAGTTTTATTCATTTCCTTCATATTACTTCCTTGAGGGTTTTTTTTATACTTAATTAATGTCATTATTATGTGTGCCTTTGCTTAGGGGTATCTTATTCATGCAGCAGACCACCTTGTTTGAAGTACAGTCTGTCATACCATCTTGAGCAACCCAATTTTTAAATCTTTTTCAGGATTCAAAAATCCTGTGCCCAAATGTCATTTGGTGCTTAGGAAGGTATCTTGTGTCCTCCTCTGTATGCCTCAATATTGGATATTCAAATACAGATTTATTGATGTATATGGCTTGCAGCTTACCAGGGGCATACAGAAACCTTGAGCTGATGTGCTTTTCTGTAGGGTGTTGTAGGTACTTAAATGTTTTGGATGTTCTACCTTGTTTTCCCCCACACTGTTTTTGGGTGGCTTTACCTGAGATGATCCTTTTCACGTGCTTGTTTGTTCTGTAATGTCCAAGTGTGCAATAGTGCTGGGATGCTAATCTGGAAGGTTTAACATTTCTGTGACCCACTGAGTGCACCTCTCAGTACAGGTGCAAAGTCAAATTCCTCTGTGCTGCTCCGAGTTTCGATCCCTAAGTCTTGTTCCAGGAGAGTTCTTCTTGTTTGTACTCAAGGTTTCAACACAGCAGAAGCCAATTGTTATTACCCCTTCAAAACCAAAAAAAAACCCGAACTCAAACAACAAAAACCTCCACCAACATTCATTCCTATTTAGGGTAAATGTGAGAGTCTTGCTGTGCAGCCATATGACTGCAGTCCATAATGGTGAAAAGAATATTGTTGACCGCATCCAAGTGTTTCCTTCAGGAAAGCTTGCTGTTGACTTCCTGCTATTGTCATTTTATGTTTGAATTATTCTTGTCACTCTGCTGGATTTTCAGACATAGCTGTTGTTTGCAGAAGTTTGTCTCGCTTTCAATCAGTCCTAAGTGTTAGGCCGAGGCAGCAGAGGATTGTCAAGTTATTACATTTACAGTGACTCTGCACTGTAACATTTTCTTTCTCTCTCCTGTGTGTTGTTAAGGAAGTTTCTTTATAAAGTATTTCTCATTATAAGTTATTTTCTTTAGAATTGTATGATTTCCATTTACGCAAGGAGAATAGAACTGGTAGCAGGAGATACAGAGTTCTAAAGCTTGACTGCCTTGTTAGACTTTTATTTATTGCATTCACTTTTAAGATTAGAGGATTCTGCTTTTTCTTTCCTAGCAGAGAATATGTGCAAGAGATTCACATTTGGAAAAAGATTGTGGTCTGTCTCTATTTTCTGGCTTGGTGTGACCAAGTAGTTTGATAACTTTCAGTCCTGTGCATTCGCATCAGTGCTGGAAAACACACGTGGATTCATACTGTAATTGCTTCTAACAGTACCATGAGAAATTCAAGATGTTGGTGTTAATTACTTGTAAGATTATTACAGAGGTGTTATATGTGAACTGTACAGAGAATTTGTAAAGTAATTAGTGTAGCTTGGAAATGTAGGTGTGAAACTTTTACTTGTTAGGACACAGTACTGTAAAGAAGTGCTCGGTAAACTCTTATGCAGAATTAAATTCGGTGTCAGGGATTAAATTACCAGGGCTGTGAAGTGGGGTAGTGAATCATTTCCAGGCAGTCTGCAGAGCTGTTGCTGTCTGGGGTTTGAGGAGTATACAGCTGAAAAAAGAAGTGGTTATTCAATCTTACTCACCCACAATTCAAACCAAGTCTTTGAGCTCTTCAGTGTTTAAGAGACATGCTGCTTTGTTCTGTTTCTGTTTGCCTTGACTTCCTTCCAGAAATTCAGGTTAATGTGAGTCTTTTTAAAGCTATTATTGTTTTGGTAATGCATCAGAGCTCAAGTTTGTACCCGGATTGGATGACTAGAGCTGCGGCAGGTGCAGACTCAAAGTGCAGAGTGACCTAGATGGGTGTAGAGCAGTGGGCTTTAAGCAAATGGAAGGCACTCTGACTTAATGCTTATGGGCAAGGAAATGGAACATGTGCCCAAATGGTGATGGAGAATATAATCAGTCCAAAAAGCTGATACATTAGGGTACATATTTTCATTTCCAGGTCTAATTATTTTAAATAAGAAAAGTCACTCAGATTGATACATGGTGATGCTAGAAAGGTAACTAGTGATGAACCACACTAGAAATGTCTATGATTCTTTTACCAGTCTTTGGGTCATTGAACTGTGGGACTGTGACCCTAATCATGCAATGACTGGAGAAAAAAAGAAAACCCTAGTGGTAGTTAATGTTTTTGAAGCATTAGGATTGTGTATTCAGTACTAGTTATTATGTTTAGTCTCTCAAAGTAGTTTTTAAGGCATCTATTGATGTTGGTGTTTTTAACAATGTGTATTTCTAAAACTGAAAAGGTTGCACTAGAGTTATTTGTGATGAAACTGTTGTTGCACTTTGCTTGCATTCTCTTCTCTTTAGTGGTAGACCTGTGATTAAAGTCTTTATTATGGCCTGCTTTTTGCCTAAGGGAAATGTGTATGTTAACTTGGTAGTAATTTTATTGAAAAATCCCAATGTCTGGAAGACTCTCGAGTGAGGTGGTTTTTTTTTAACAGTTGTTCTGCTTCTAATTCCAAGTTTAAAAATAAAGGTCCAAAGTCTTGCCATCATACTACTTTTATTTAAAAGGGTCTTTTCTTCTTAAATACCTTTTCTTAATAGATGGCTTATCCTTTTAACTGCTGCTTCTACTGCCACCAGTGAAGCTAGGATTTTGAAACTGGAGTTACAAGCTCATTCTTGACCGAGCATAAACATTTCATCTCTGTGCTGGTGCATGACTCAGCAGCACAGGTTGGAGCTGGTTTGGGAGGGCGAGGAGGAGAAGTATTGCTTTTGTGTTCTTAGTCAGAGGTTATGGTAGATGGTTTATGCTGATGTATGCTGGGTCACATCCCCTGGCGCTCCAGGTCGCTCTCTGTTCTGCTCCTCTCTGCTGTGGCCTGTGCTTCCTCTTGTATCCCAGGCCTGCCTTTGAGCAGCAGCATCAGGGTCAGCCACTGTCCTTGGAGAATGCTCTGGAAGAAGTGCCTCTCTGCTTTCCAGCCTGGTCCTTGAATATCTTCTACAACATTAATCTAGCTAACACCCTCAGCAGTTTTTGATGTGGAAATGAAGCTGTAGCTGTGGAGTCCCTGACTTGGAAGCATTTGTTTCCAGATTGGTGCAGGGTGTGCACAGTGAGTGGAGCTGAAGGTGCTGCTGGTTGTGGCCAAGTGTACAAACTGTGGAGGCTCTACAAAATGGCGCAAAAGTGGAAGTGGCAGGGCTGTCACTTGTAGCAGTGTTTATTTGTGTAAGAGAAGTGAGTGGCTGACAGAGTATCAAATGGTGTGAGAGGATCAGGTCAAAAAAGCGCCATTCTGACAGTGTCTGTGCTGCTGCCACTTCAGGGAGGGCTGCTGTGGCTATCTGGAAGCTGGAAATGCTTAACTCTCATTCACCAATTGCTTGATAGTTTGAGGCAGGAAATTTGAGAGTTAGTGGGCAGTTTGGGAGGTGGCTTCTTCGCTGGGTCCCACCCTGCTGCAGAGAGCAGACCCTGGGCTCTGCAGTAGGTCTGGTAGTGGCTGCAGTAACTGTTTGCAGGAACCTACGTGGGTACCTACATTGTGCTTTGAGCATTTAACATCTCTTAGATTTGCATTAATAAGGAAAACTACTATGCCATTATTTGCAAATTGTCAGAACTATTTTATTGACTACCTGAGTGGCTGCTAAATAGCACTGGGGGCCCTGTGTAGATGCTGGAAACATTCAGCAGGCTGGAGAGCCCACTCGGATGCTTGAGGCAACAAGGGGGCTCTTCATCCCAGCTGTTTACTTCTCCTGCTAGGAGGAATGGTCAGCACAAGGCCGGGAGCAGGAAGCTGGTGAGATCAAGAGCTGCGGTTTGTGGCTCTTGTGGCTCATTAAATAAACTAGGACAGATTTTATGAGAGACTTGGAAAGATTTTTGCAAAAGATGAAACCAGTGACAATAGAGCAGAAGCTTGTTCTCTGCCAGGTGCCTCTCTTCCCTTTGATTTACTTTGTAACTGTGCTGCTGGCTCTGTGGGCCTTTATTCCCTTTGCAATGCTGATGGAGACAGGGAACAAACCTGTAGAAATAATTGTAGAGCCAGGATTTGTGCTGAGAGGAAAGAAGCCATGGCAGGCCCGACACAATGGGGGATGCTGCTGTGCTGGCCGTGTTAACAGTTGTCTGTATTCTTTGGAAAGAACATCTTGCTGAAGTAGTTGGAAATTCTGCATGTCACAGGCACGAGGAACCATAATAGGTCAGTCTGGAAAGCAGAAAGGTTCTTCTGTTGGTGACCTTCTGATATTCACAAACAACTGTCAGCCCAGATTATACACCTCTGATTTATGTCACTCCAGGTCAGCCAAAGCATTTCTTAAACCTAGGGAACTCTGCCTAGTGAGTTCTACAAGGTTCCAGGCACCACCTGAAATATTAATATGCTCCTTGCCCCATATAGTCAAGGAGAAAACTGTTCAACACTGTTATCCATGGAAATGTTAGTGCAGTTGCATCTGACCATCTTTAGCTCAAGTTCAGCTGTGTGACCTCTGAGTTAGGACTCAGTGTGTAGTTACAGCCTGGGGTTGAGGGGAAAGGTGGTAAGGCAGTATCAATTTACATAAGGAGGCTAGGCTGCTTTTTTTTTCTTCTTTTTTTCCTTTTTTTTTTTTTTTTATTAAGAAAGGCTGGATTTGTGCGTGTCTGTACCTGCATTTTTACTGTCTCAGAATCAACTCTGTGTAGTTCAGAAATGTTAAATCTGCCAGAAGGGGAGGGGTGACCTTGACAAGTCAAGATGAAGCTGGGCTGGAGCTGAGGTGACTGTATAAAACAAAACACCGTCAGTAAAAACTGGGCATCTCCACTTGGGAGTTGGTGGCAGGTCTGGAAGTACAATGGAGGGAATGAGTGGAAAAGGTAAAACCCAAACCAGTATTCAGAAAGTAGATGGCTCTCCCTGCGGTGAGAGGAGTATGATCCGTTTTCAACTCTTGTGTATTTTTCTAGGCACTGGAGAGTTATTAAATCTGGGAATCTTTTCTGCCTCATTTCCTACTAGTGTTTGATAATCTTCCTCGTCTAAGGAAGAAAGGATGAGCAACCACAGATGCTTCCCAGAGCATCTGCATTGTTTTCAAGGTTGTCTGGGTTTCAATTCAAGTTAATTTACTCATGATGAGAGAGCAAGAAGCTCTAACAGGCTTGAAAATCTGATATTTTTCTTGGACTTGTTGTAGGTTCAGGTAGAAGCATTGCTTTGATTCTTGATTATTTTTTTGGTCTATCATATTTTTGTGCTGATACATTTTATGAAGGTTTTATAACAAAAATGTACCAGTTCCAAATAGCTGTTTCTGCACCTTTACCCAAGTCTAGTTGAAATAGCCCAGAAGTTGCTTAGGTGTAGACAAATACTTGCTTACCATGGCTTGATCAGTGATTATCGTGCCATTTTAAGGAGTTAATTGGGTGGTTGGTTGATGGGATCAGTTGACAGTAGGTGCACAAGGCTAGGGAATCTGCAACAGGGAAGAGGTTTTCTTGCAAGTTCTGGTGGGAGTATTCAGGAGCTCATACTTGGATATTAGAGTGCTGGGAATAGGGGGCCAGAGCAGTGTTCAAAAACAAACAGGCTAGTGGCAGCAGGTTTAGTCACTGAGCACTTGCAAGCTTCTGGCACTTAGCAAAAATTCAATCTAATTAAAATGCTTTAAAAAAAAAATCACAAAAAACCCCCAAACAAAAACCCCCTTTTAATAACCTTTAGTTTGGTAGTGTGAATTTATGCAAATTCTGTCCTCTGTATCATATGACCACATGCAAGTTATAACATATTCTCACGAAGATTTAAATCTATATCCTTTCTCTGAAGTGGTTTAAATTATTCTGTGCAGCAGAAAAAGCTTATTCTGGTTACAAAAAGCAGAAATAGCAAACAGACCTCTACCTAAAGAAAGTACATTTCTTAATGACTGACCAGTATTTTGTATTGTGAACAGAACCTAAACCACTACCAACAGCAAGATGCATTCTTTGAAAAACTAACTTCCAAGATGTTTCCAATGTTGTCCATTTATACATGACACTCCTGTGTTCAAGATGATTTACAGAAGACCTTTTTTCCTTTGCAGAAACGGAAGGGTTTAAGATTGACACTATGGGCACCTACCACGGAATGACTCTGAAGTCTGTGACGGTAAGCTGGAAGTCTTTATGTAAATATGTTTTACAGAAAGGACAGTGTACCTATAAATATATGTTTAAAGATGCAGATACCTTGTCAGCCTGGCCTAAGCTCTGGAAGGTCACTTAGGCTGAGTAACAGAAGTGGTGAAAGTTATTCTCCATGAAAAGATAAAATGTTCTGTTTGATCCACATGTTCTAGAGGACTTAGAGATTTGTTTGAAGTAAAAGGTGTGCTGGGATGGCTTAGCTGGCAGATTCTTCTTGTGGAGGTGCAGCCACACATACCCAGAGTTTTGCTCACCTCAGGTGTGGCTGGGAAGGACATTTTTCATAATCATAAAACACGCACAAAACTGAGGTAATAAAACCAGATTTTGGAGCTTTGCTCTGCTTCCTACTCTGTATTTAATAAAATAAATTTGTTTGGTGGTAGAAGAATTAGACCTTGGCATTCTGTTGGAGCTTTCTAGTCTAGTGAGATGGATTTCTTTTGTATGACTGTACAATGCTGTCGGTGGGAATTGCGACGGACACAGATGTCAAAGAGACACCCTCAGATTCCCCTTTTCTTTCGCCAGTATTTGTCTGCTTTTGTGGAAGTGAGTTGAATGTTCTCAAATAAATCCTGTTTTGATCTGCTGGTAAGTAGGACAGATGCTACAAAACTGATGTAGTGCCCTCATTAGGGTTTTTGCCATCTGCATACCTACATAAATCTGATGAATAGACAGCACTAAACACTCTCCTAAATCCATGCACCGCTTCTAGTTTGCACTCCTAAGTTGAACATCAAATAGTATCTTGTGTGTAAGTTTCTTAAAAACGTTCAGAGTTTTTTCTTGTTTGACAGAAGTTCTTTCCCAGATCTTTCATTCCCAGCTTCCTCTAGACTTAGCATACTTTAAAAAAAAACATGGGAAGCAATATCGAAGGGCTTAGTTACAAACAGTGTTATTTCCAATTCAGAAATTGGTTGGGTGAAGAAAAAATACAGCCTATTAACCTATTATGTCTGAAGATTTCTTCTTGAACTTTGCATGAATTTTGGGCTGCTTTAGGAGGGATCAAACAGTGCTGTCACACCAAACCCAGGTTTCCGTAGTATGAGATTCCTGTTTCAACTGGCAGTGACTTGAAATGACTTTAATAAGGAGATTCTGTTTAAATTGTCCTGTGGGAAGGAAAAAGAAATAAAGAAGAAAAAAGCAAGATTATAGTAAAATAGAAATGTTTTAAGCTTATCTACGTAAAATCTGTAAAAGTGAAGGGATGCACAGTAACTGAAAAACTGTATGGTTTTTTTTTAAGGTCATAAAAAGTAGTTAAGGTTTTTTGTTCTAGGAATACTGCCTCATGTATTGAGCATACTACCTGGAGTTTTGAGGTTATTATTAAGCTGTCCTTGTTGTTTCTTCATTTAGAAAGAAAATAAAATGGATATTAAATAACTAGTAAAACTTTTTTTAACATAAACTGGAATTTTTTTAAATAACTGTTTAAGAGGTATTGCATGACTGCACATAAGGCATCATCTGGTGTCATGAGAAATATTAAAACTCCATCTGTCATTAAGCTTTTGTTTAAGAAAGGAGTTGTAAGGGATTTATGGAGCCTTATTTTACAGGCTGTTAAAAAGGTGCCCTTAATGTTTAGCTCATTCATAAATTGCAGTGACATACTGGTTTTGTGTTTCAGATAGGGGAGAAATAAAATCTGTTAATTATGTTCGTCTGTTTTTGTCCAAAGCTTGCCATAGTGATGGACCACATAGTTCTAACCCATAATCTCAGATTGCATTTTTATGTAGAATAGTTAATCTCCTGCTAGGTAACAAGCTTTGTATTTTGCTTTTACTCGGGCATTTTTTTTTTGTGGTTTGTACATTTTTTTTTTTTTAATGCTAGACAAAACTAGGGAGGAAATGGGAAAGGAATTCCTTTCCCTAGGTGTTTAATGGAAAAGTACATTATACTCATTGGCTAAATTATAGGAATATGGAGGATAGCATTTAGAATTCATGCTACCTATAAGATGTCATCTGCTGTCTCATAGGATTGGTATAATCCCTGTATGAACTCATCAAACTTTCCAAAGGAATTGAAATGTTAGGTAGCTCTTGGTTAGAGGCTGTGTTTAAACTTCAGACCTCATATTTCCGGAGGAATGGTGAAATTGGAAAGGTTCATTTGTTATGCCATTGTTCTCCTTGGCCTAGGTAGCTCCTCTGTTTCTTCCATGGTGTTTGCTTCCATTGGATTTCTGGAGCGCAGTCATAATGCCCTTAAAACTTACGCCTATTACCTGAGCTAAAGTGACCCAAGTTTGGAGTTGCCCACCTGCTTCTCATGTAAAATTTTTAAGAACCTTTATTTTTTTCCTGTTACATCACATACATGTCTTCCAGTTGCACTCTGCCTTATTAGATTTCTCCGTAACGATTTTTATGGAATGTGCAAAGCTTCTGTTTTGTGTTTGTTCTTCCTGCAGCGTGAGTTGTCCTAGATGCTTGGTCCTTTCAACAGCAAAACAAAAACTTCTTCATCCTGACTGCTTTCTTTTCAGCAATGATGTTGGAAACTTTCTTAGCATTCAGAATTTGTGCCAGAACAGATGGTGAATGGTGGGCTTTTTCTGAAGTAATGTCAGCTAAAATAACTTGTGCTGCTGGCAGTTCTTCTCTGTAACAGGGTTTTTGCTTAATTGGCAGACTTACTTTCTCTCAGGAAGAATGGACTTATTTATTGAATTTTTATTATGAAGGCATGATTTCATTATTCTGGACCTGGAATTGTTTATAACAGGGCATCTTCCTCAGAAAGTTGGGAGGTTTTTTTAATACCTGTGGCACTTTGTTTGCCTGGGTCGATGATGTTTTGGGGACAAGTGACGTAGTGGTGGTAGCTCCTGCTGCTATCCAGTTACCCAGGGGTTCGTGTTGCCGATTGTGCAGCGTGACTTTTGGAAACCCATGAGCCTGTCTGCAGCCTTTGCTTCCAAGCATAATCCCCTGTATAGCAGGTTATCTGCACCTGTGTCAGGAGAGGGAGAAGTTGCTTTTTTCACCAGTGTCTGATAAAGCTGGCTGTTACACAAGGATACTAAATTGTATCCTCTTCCAAGCTGACGGTGTGCTCTGTATTGACTGTGTGCGCTTGCAAATGGAATTTGTTTATCCATTGCAATAACAGTGATGGTGATGCTGGTTTTACTCATCTTTATGGACTTCCTTAAGTTTTCATGACTTTAATATGAAAAAGTAATAGCATGATAGCCTGTGGAGTTGTGTTGGGGTGATATCCTCTGAGTTCTGAGAGCCCTGAGTGGTCATGAGCTGTGATTCAGGGAGGCTGTAAACTTGTGTGCAAGCGAACCAGATCTGCACAGCACTGCAGCAGGCCCTTGTAGAAATGATCTTGTTGTTTTTCCTAATTGCTGGAAAGCTCCTCTGGTTTAAACTTCTGGTTTCTTTTAGCATTCAGCACTGCTGAAGCTCAGAAGCTTCTCTGATCTTTTGGTTTTGCTGCTAGTAATGGAATCTGTCCTTGATCATCTGCACTCATAAGCAGCTAGAGCTACTGTTGGCATTTCTTTCTTTTACTAAACAGGTGGCTACAACAGCTCTTTGCAGGTAGCCTTCCCAGATAGTTTGGGGTTACACCTGATTGATCAGTATAGTTAGTGAGGGTTTCAGTTGAGGGACTTCATGTGTAGCAAAGTCAAAGGTAAATTTCTGGGTGTATTCAAACTTAGTAGGTTTTATCTCTGGTAAGAAATTCCATGTCAGTTTTCAGTGCTTCTGAGTTCAGTGATCATGTTCTTCCTGAAAACTGACAGAAGTAACATCCCTCTTTACAGTGTACACTGCCAGGCTTTATAACAATCTCGAGGTAAAAGTACCCTGAGTAAACATATGAGATTATCAATAATTAAAAACTTTTCATAGTCCCAACAGAAAACAACTAACTAAAAAGGAAGTCTTTATGTAAGCCACAGTACAAGCAGGTTTATTTTGAGAATTGAGGACTGGTTCAGCATCTCTAAGGTCAACAGTGTTTTCCATCAGTTTGTGGTCAGTATCAGATTTTGGACATTAATTAATCTAAGGATTTTGCTCTTGTTGCACTCAAAATCTTTTCAGTTGGTATAACCTCTGTAATTGTATTTATTTTTTTTTAACTGAGAGACTGTTTAACCTCTGTATTCTCAAAGAAATAGTGTGTAGTACAACGAATGGAATTGCTGTTTCTGGCACTTTACAGGCTAGGCCCTTGGAGAGGAAGTATGTTGGGGCAGAAGCAGTCAACATGGTGGATGCAGGTGTTTTATATAAAAGACTTCAGATAATTGATATGCTTCTGTGTGAGTTGGTAAATGCACAAGATCTCTATAACTGATCATGAGGAATTAAGGTTGCAATTCAGCACCAAAAACTGAAATGACTTTTCAGAAGCGTATGGTGGAATTGGATGTTGTCTCTCAATGTACAGATAAATGGCCCTTATCTTTAAAACACAAATAAAAATTTAATGCATGTTAAATATTAGAGATGGACAGAGAAACCTACTTATCCACATATTACCAGTTTTCTGTGCCATGTCCTAGTCTCATTAAAATGTTTGAGGGAAGTGGTGTTGAGGGAGGAGCCAACAGAACAACGGACTCTTTGAAAGTGTTTGAAACAGGCTCTGCCCTGGAGCGTCATTTTCATGCAGCCTCTGCATAAGCTGGTCATTATTCTCAGTGTGAGTGTAACCACAGCCCCCGCTTCTCTCCGCGGGCTGAGCAGAATTCTCTGTGTGCATCCTATTCAGTTATTAACCATCAAGAGGGGGGTGAAGAAAGCTGTTAAATAGACTTGCATGGAGTGCATATTTTTTAGAGGAGTTTTCCACAGATGATGCTGGAGGTAGAGACTTGTTTTCATCGGATTTGTGAAATTTTTTTCCACGTTAAATATATTTACCTGTAACTGTAATTTAGACGTACCCGTGAGGTTCTTGGCCTATGAGGGTTAAGGGCTAGGATATGACCAGGAACTCAAAAAATCTTTGAGCTGGAGAAATGGATGCTTCTCCAGAACAGTCTGCCAGGAACCTTACACTGCTCTTGGGTAAGAGACAAGAAGGCTTTGTATGTCTGCATTACTCCAATGAGAGGGGATGAAATGCGACCACATTTCCTAAGGACTATTACTGTATTTTATATTTAAGGCCCACACAACAATTTCAGTGGTTGGCTTTTCATTGCCTCAGTCATGTTTCAAATATTAAATTACTTTCCCTTAAAGAGTTTTAGTGTAAATAGTCAAGCTGATAGAGACCAAGGAAAATCACATACAAATGCTGCTTTCAAGAAAACGTGTTAGGTTGAACAACGGTGCACTCATTTCCTTTGAGGTCGTAAATCACGTACATCTGTGCCAAGACATCTTGCTGTTGTGCTGCATTATACAATAGGGCTGCCTGTTTTGTTCCTCATAATAGGTTCTCTTTTATTTTGAGACTAAGAACTGCAAATTCAAGAGGAGAAGGGGATGTATAACCAGTCATGCCTCTGGAAGTTAGGCATTGCCCTGTTGCCCCGTACGCTGCTGGACAAAAGAGGGAGCAGGACCTGGGGCCACGTGGCTTTGTTCCTGAATGAACGTGTCTGGAGTCACTGCTGTGTGTGGAACTCGGCTGTGTCAGCGTGCTACGTGTGCTTGTGACATGTCAGGTCCTTGAGTGGCTTGAATGGAGGAGAGCCAAATAGGAGAATCCACAATATTTCTGAGTATAATTGAACTAGAGCTTTGGACATCCAGGAAGCTTTACTTACAAAAGCTTGAGAGCCTCAAACGTTTTTGGTATGAGTCGTAAGATGACTTGCTAGTCCTGTCTTGATCTAAAGCTGAATGACATGAGTGCATTTGCTATGCCTTGGAGTACCCCTTGACGAACTCCTCTGCCATGTGCACTGTGCACCAGGACTTGGACCCTTTATGAATGTTGCAGGAGTTGTTCTCATTTGGAAACACGAGCCAAAATAAAACTGCCTGGGAAACTTCAGTTGGGCTCTTTGAACTGGATGTCCACTTTCTACTTGAATCTTATATGGGATTCTGCTTTGATTCATTTGTGTTTCTTGGGTTTTAAGATTTGTGTGTAATGTCTATGAATGAAAGTTTTGGAGGATGTTGCTCAGAAATACCAACTGAACCTGTGCAACACGTTTTTATATTTTGTCCTAATTGTTCTGAACAATCAAACGTTGTGCATTGCACAAGCATTAAATATTGGTATTGACATATTTCCCCCTATAAGTTAATCTCCAAACAGCTAATGAATATGTAACAGCTGCATCTTCACCTGACAGTTTATCATCAAATTTCTTCTACTGGGGAATGAGCAACTCAGCTCTTAGGTAGGGTTGGGATTTATTCACAGCTATTGAAGGTGGGGTAAGGGTGTTGCAGACCCAGTAGAAATGAGCGTGTGTCAGATGGGGAATTGGAAAACAGTTCACTTTAACATCCCTTCTTATCCCTACGAGTTTTGCCAAAATAGTCACATGGGTAACCATCTCCTTGTCTTTGAGTAAGAGTTTTAGCAAAGTTTTGAAGGTTTCTAACACCTTGCAATTCATGATGCAGTAACAAAATCAAATTTACAATTCAAGTATTTAATGATCATATGAGTAATTTATGTAACTACCCTGAGGTGACTGAGTCAAGATTTCCTTCTGTGTTCAGTTTTTTGTATTATGCCATTGTCAGTAGGACATGAGACACTTTACTACTTGCTTGTTGGCTCTTAACAGAGTAAGACAGAATTCATTTTTTGTGGAAACAAGTTTGCTTCTTGGAGTACTTGCTTATATGTAACTTAGCATCATAGTCATGATGTCTTCTGAGCCTGGAAAGTAGGATAGCTTGATTGTTACCATACCAACATCCATAGGAACATGCCTCAAATTCCAGTCTCAGGTACATCTCACTCATGCTATCTACTGCTACTTAGTTAAGTCAGAGCAAACTCTCCTTTATGATGTTTTCAATTATTTTTATAAGTTCTGTGCTTTGTCCTTGTTGTTGCCCTCTTTGAACATACTTAAGCATTGTTGTTTCAATTTGTGGACTCTGTTCTGGTGTTGCTGTTTTAAAGGTCCTTCTCCGTTCCTTCTTGCAACTGTGGGTTTATTTTGTTCTTTTGTTGTTTGGTTTTTTTTCTTTTACTGAAGTCTTTCAGTACGTGGCTGGTAGTGTGTGAATCCAACCAGAGGGTATCTCAGTGTGGCAGACATGTTTTCACAGGTGCACAGTTATTACAAGTGTGTCATGGGCAGCTGTTCTTTAGTTCTTACCTCAGAATATGTAAGGCACAGATAGTGTTCTCAAAGCACGTTAAACCTGCAGAGCTCAGAACTGAGCCAGCTCTTTGGAGGCAAATGTTAATGAAATGCTAAGGTAAGAGCCCTGCTGCTTAGTCTTTTGGGGGACGGATTATAGGTGCTGTCATTCAGCACTGTTTTCATGTAGTGCAATGTTACTAATGGGAAGGGACAGTTAGAATAGCAAAATAGAGCATATTTTTAACCTTTTTTTGGCAGTTCCTTCTTGCATCATTTAAGAAGGTAGTTAAGGCTGACTATATATTTTGACCTCCAACTTTATGTGATTTTATTGTTCCAACTAAATTCAGTTGTTAATCTGCCTGTGTCCTTTATGCAGCCACTTAACTGCTGCTCTTCAGTCATCATCCTCACTTTCAGGACGTCGAAACGTGTTTTATTTATCTTTGCTAGGAGACTCTGTAGGCAGAGCCCTGGTTTATTCAGGTCTGCTACTGGTGGACCTAGATAACTGTGTTTCAGCACAGGCTTTCTCGTTAGGTAAATGACTGTAAAGACTGTGTAATGAACTCTGCCTTAGTTATGGCTCACTCAGCTGGCATTTGGGCAGCACTGATCGTACCTTCCGGAATATACCTGGGATTGTGATCTGCTGAGCTGCCATCTGGAGCTGTATTTCTGTTTTCACTGAGCAATATGCTATTGCAGAAACTTCTTGCCTTGCTGCTGCTGGAGGGGTGGGCTTTGGGCTTTATTCATCTACAACTCCCCTAAAGACACACTCAGCTGAGTTAGGGGGAGACCCGTGTATATATGACAGTGCATGTAGGTAGGCATTTAATGATGTATCATCTCTTCTAATTTCCATTCACCACTTTCTATGTTGCCCCTCTTCATTCCCAAGAACCTCGTGGGATTTTCTGGAAATTTTTGGGTTGGGATTTTTCTAAGTAACGCAAACCTCATGCATATAGGACTTGAGGGTTATCACTAAAGACAGTGACCTGTTAAAAATAAATCTGATTTCTTATCGTTGTGAGTCAATAAATGCATAGTGGGAATGTAAATTTGTTTGAGTTACAAACATTCTTGAGTTCTTATAAAATGTAAAAAGCTAATCTTGGAATTTTTGCCTCTTCAGTACTTGACTATTTTAAATAATGAAGGTTTGTCCAATGTACTTAAAATGTCAAATTTATCTAAAGCAGTTGGTAAATTGAAAGAAATTTATAAATAACTTTGAGAACAACTGTATTTTTTACAAACACATGATTTGATTAGCTGGCCTATAAAAGTGTTGATTAGAATTCATACAACATGAATATTACATTTGGAACATTACAGTTTAGAAAGTCAAACTCTTTGCTGCTTTAGGAGACTTCGGATGTATTTTTGGAATTAAAATATCTTTGGTTTTTGGCTCTCCAGAAAGGTATACGAGTAGATTTTGTGCATAAGCAAAAGATATGCTTTTAAAATTCAGTTAAAAGTGCGAATCAAACCTTTGTGTGACTAAGCAAAGTGATGCAGTGATGTGATAAGATTGCTGGTAGTTCACTGTCAGCCTAGTTGCTGTAAATTCATAGTACTTTTAATTTAGAATAGTTTTTTTTTAAACTCTAGGTTTTTCTTCATAGGGACTATAAATATTGTATTTTGTCTCTTTAATCACCTAAACCTCTTTTCCACGATGCGAGGTGGGTATTTCCTCATGACAAGGAAAGAAATGCAGCTGATAAGTTATAGATGTTTGCTTTCGGGTGGCTTGGTGCTGCCATTTTGAGGAGACAGAGAAAAAGCACTGCCTGCCTTTCACTCCCTGGGAGCAGTAATTTGAGGGTTTAATTTCCCTGGCCAGCAATTTTCATAAAAATTTGACAAAGGCAATAACTTTTCTGCAGGTTTTATTGAAACTCGAAAGTAGTTTCAAAACATACTGTGGCAGAAGAGAGGAAATGCTACTGGAGTAGATGCTAACAAAGCTGTTTCCTGGCGGGTGGGTGGGAAAACCACTCTCCTTTTCCTTTGAAATATGGAGACTTGAGGGTGCATCATGCAGCACTGCTTCTCAGCCCTGCTTGTCCTTGGAGCAGCTGATGTAAATCAGGCAAACAGATTTCGGTATAACTGAAAGGAAAATGGAATACAGTTGTCATCAAAACAGATAACCTGCCTAATTGTATTTCATCACGATTACTCAGTAAAACAAAAGACTTGTGGATGGTGAGGGCTTGATAGTGCCTTAAGCCAACTGTTTTGTAGCTAATAATATATTGTGTATATTATGATATACACAATACATGCATCTGTGTCTGTAAAATCCATTCTGGTTTTGGGTGACGTGGAGAACTGTAACAAACCAGTGATTTTTATAGTAGATTTCATATGTCTAATTAGGTCTGGAAAATAATGTAAGAAAAAGCTTCCAAAAATATGGGGGCATGAACAACAGGTGAAGTGCTGATTAAAGTAGTAAAATACATATTAGAATACTAAATGGATTATAATGCTGTCTTAGACTTTAAAATCTAAAGGGACTCTGAACTACCTGGTATTGCCACATCTGGTTTTAAGGGGTAGGTTTATAGTTGGTTCAAATTCCATAGGCTGAGTTTTAACTTGTAAATTAACTTCCTTGTTCGTACTGAAATCTTTTGAAAAGGCTGTTTACTTGTTTGTTACAATTCCCATTCAGAATAATGAAAGAAGTGCCTAATCAGGCAGTTTGCTCACCCAAGGTGAGCTAAATATTTAATAAGGGTAACTTGCATATGCATGTTATAGTGCTGTACAACAAAAACACAGATTCAATATGTCTCTTATATTCCTTCCCCTGGCAGTTCTCAGCACGACTCTTAATGTCCTTTTATTTTCTTCTCTGGAAAGCTGCCTGTAGTTGGCTTGTAATACCAAACACTGTGAATTGTAATCCTTTCAAAACCCAATGCGGGTATTAGATAACTTTAAAGAACAAGTACCATAACAGCGATCCATATGCAGGGAACGTTTTACGGATGGAAATTTGCAATGCACAGAAAATATTTTTCAACTATTATTTTATTACTCCTTTATATGGAGCTGAGAGGAATGAAATATAAAAGGTAATAAGTACTCAACATCCTCCAGGTTAAGATCCAGAATGGATTAAATTTAAATACTGGTTACAAGTATACTAATATTTGTGAAAGTTCTCAGTTATGAATAAGAATCATACCTTTAAGGAAATAATGTAACATTTTCTGATGCCTCTCGTAAGTGGAATGCAAGTGATTGATAAACCTGACATTTAATGTTTGGCATGCTTCAGGGAGTTTCTGCCTTATGTTCAGCGAAGTAGTGTTTCTTTAATGAAGTCATCTATAAACTGTGCTAAAATGCATAGAAATATATTGATACTTCGTGAATGTGGCATAACTAAAGAGTGTTCACAGCTTTGAGAGGTATGCCATGATTTTTTGGGGTTTCCTACCCTTTTTTTTAATTCTTTAAACAAAAGACTGACTTTGCCTCAAGTAGGCTTGGCCAGTTTCCTCTCCTGCCACATTGCCCAAAAGGAAGCCAAATTAATTCTGTCCATAAGAAGATTAAAAGCTGATGGGGTGGGCAGATGTTTTATTTTCTCAAGGGTCAGGGAAGTAGCATGAGGTTCTCTGGCAAGCTTGAAGATAATGGTTGAGGGGGGGAGGGTTTTGCTTCTAGTTAAATGACAGAAAGGCATTTATACCTTTCTGTAATATTTTTGGTGTGCATTATCTTGGTTGGAAAAAAGAGAGGTGTATTCTGGGTTTATTTATTAATAGTTCATTAATTTTAACAGTCTTGTTGTGAATCTGTTACACTTCGGTATAAATTTAAGTGTTCTGTGAATTTTATTTTGCTTTTCAGTTCTTTGTTTTTCACTGTAAAACGTTTAAAACATTGAACTTTTCCATGTATGAAGGTAGCTGTGTCTAATTTTGGGAGGAGAAAAGCCCTGCTGTGTCTGAAACACAACCTTTGTTCTTCCTGGTAGCCTTTGAGTCTCTGTCAAGTCAATGTTCTTCAGGACACAAGGATCTCGAGGAACTTCCTCACAGCTCTCTCTTGTAGCTGCTCCCCAAAACCAGGATTTATTTGAAAGGCTTAAAATCTTAAATTAATTTTCATTTCTAATTAAACACCTCAGGTCTTTCCAGGGTGATGCTGTTGCCACCTGAGTGTGGGCAGGAGTTGTTAGGGAGTTAAGAGTCTTTGATAATTGTCTGCATTTTCCAGTTAAAGCAAATGTTTCACAGTTCTGCCATTCACAAATAACCTTTTCTCCTTAATACAATGGATGATGCAATCTAATATGGCATTATACAAGTTTTCCTTAAGGCTACATCTAGATCAAGGCACTCAAGCAAATTAAAGCAAATTACCAAAGTGTACAACATCAACATTCATAAGTTACAATGCATTAAATTGCCATTGGCTGGTGATGTCTTTAGGAATAAAATTACTTTGGAGAGCGGTACGTAGTTTAATTTCCTTGGTTTACAGTGAGTGAAGGCCAATTTACTCCTGCATTGGAAAATTCATGGGGGAATTCAATGCATTTAAATTAATATGCTTTGACTTCTCACCTTTCCTTGAGTCTTGATAACCCTTTAGGTCATTGTTCCCCCTTTGAGTTTGGGATCAGCTTCTCCGGACTGTCAGATGCAATTCGTGCGTCTCTTGTTGCTGAGGTCCCACTTCTTAGTGCTGTGTGTAGTTCCCTGCTGGTTTGCACAGGATTATAGATTTGATCTGCAGCAGAGCCACAATTAAAATGAAACTACAGCTCTTCACTCCAGGTAGCAATGGCTAGATGATATAGAGCCACAGTGCTATTTATTAACTAGCCTCTAAAGACCTCGTGTTTTCCAGAGTGCACAGTTCAGGATCGTCTGGATTTGTGTATATTCAGCAGTAAAGTCAGTACCTTTTAAATGTTTCATAGTGCACTTGTTCTGAGTATACTAAAAAAAAAAAAAAAAAAGAAAAAAAAAAGTTAAAAATTGTAGTGGTCTTTTTGACTTCTGGTTTTATTTTGGTTGGGAAACCCAGAGGTAATTGGTTTTGCCTTCAGTTTAATGTAGGATGTTTGGGGCGTTTAAGCTGAGAAAGGAATTAGATTCTGTGGTTGCTTAACAGAGAGACTGTTTATTTTAGGGCATAGTCAGTGCTTTCACACTTTACTTCAATTGTCATTATGCAAGAAAAACCACTAATTTCCAGTACTTAAACTGATGAATTGAAGCCTACCACTTAAAATTTGTCCCCTCATTTACTTCAGCTGCTTAGGGCAGAATATTTTCTCTTACAAGTGCTTGTCCTGCCTGTGTGTTTGCTCCAAAATATTAATTTCATGGGTTTTGTGTCTTTTACCTCTCTGTTTATTATTATAATAGACAGAGATATCATATGTAAAATTCACAAAAGTGCCTCT
Source organism: Pseudotriccus pelzelni (assembly GCA_035584735.1). NCBI lineage: Eukaryota > Metazoa > Chordata > Aves > Passeriformes > Tyrannidae > Pseudotriccus > Pseudotriccus pelzelni. Next base: position 23,792,260 of record JAWMRA010000005.1, on the reverse strand, counting down.
ATTTTAAAAGTTTGTACTGCCCATTATTCTAAATTACTTCTGCTGGGTTTAAAAATATTTTTCATTTAATGTAGCTAGCAGCAGCACAGTAAATGTACTGATATTTTCTGCTCCCATACTGCATGTGTGGAGGATGATTTAGTCCCAGGTTAAAACATCCTTAGAGTTGAATCTGTGTAGGTAAATTTCTGTGTTCTCTCCTTACATTTTTCTGTAAATGGGGAAGCTCAGGTAATATTTCTGTGAATTGTTGGCTAAATTTTATCAGCTGTTTAGGGAAGGAGTATCGGTAATAAAAGGTCCTAATCAACATTTGTTTATACTTCTTGGGTTTTTAAAAATCTCTCTTGGTACATGGGGAAACTACTGAAACAAGTCAATTTGATTTGGTCTTGTATCTGATGCCCCTGTTAAGCAAAGAGTTGGTCTTCACCATTTCTTCTGCTATCTAAAAGACTAAAGCTTGTCAGTCAGTTTTGAAAATATTTTGTAGAAAATCCAGTGAGAGGGATATTTTTTAGAAGCAGGGAGGTTTCTCATCTCTTCTGAAAGGAATCTTAAAAGGGTGATGTTTAGTGAGTTACTGTTCACTTGTTTGAAACAATTTTAGTTAAAAACTTCTATGACAGTGAATGTGGTTTTGAGGTGTTTGGGTGAGGAGGGAGATTGTTACAGGGTTTGTTTAGAAAAATGCTTAGTTTTCTGTACTGCATTTTGCAGAGACTTCTAATGGATTACAACATTATCTTGTTGATAACTTGAGAAAAACTTCAGCTGTGAAGAGTTAGTTATAAAAGGGAAACAGAACAGCAAGAAAAGAAAGCTTTATGAACGGAAAACAATTCCATTTTTGTTGACCTCCCAAAAGCCAAGGACAGACACATTCTTGTCTGTATTGGCCACTGAAACAAATGAAATGCCAAATGTTTTAGTCGGCTGTGGTGGGAGGCAGCCTTTTTTTTTTCTTTTTTTCCTATGGCAACACATCTCATTGTCATCATTTTTCACTTCAAGTAACTGACAAAGCCAGTGTAAAATATGTTCAGCAAATATGTAAAGCTATTTTTGCCCAAGAGTCTGGAAGTGTCACAGAAAAAAAATAAATGGAACTTGTCCAGCACCTTGCACTGTGCAGCTGGGTGTGGTAAGTAGTGTGAAGGCCCACGGGGAACTAATGAAGTCCAGCAAATCCAAGTGCAAGGTGCTGCAGCTGGGTCAGGACAGTCTCAGACGTGAGCATAGGCTGCGACAAGAACTCAGAGAAAGCAGCCCTGCAGAGGAGGACTTGAGGATGCTCAGAGTGCTGAAGCACCTCTGCTGTGAGGACAGGCTTAGAGAGCCGGGGTTGTTCAGCCTGGAGAAGAGGTGGCTCCGGGGAAGCCTCTTTGCTGCCTCCCAATACTTAAAAGACATTTATATAAATAAGGGTGAGTGACTTTTTACAAGGGCAGATAGTGACAGAAAAGGGGGAACAGTTTTAAACCAAGAGGGGATATTTAGGTTTAGATCAGATGTTAGGAAGACATTCTTTACTGTGAGGGTGCAGAGGCACTGGAACAGGTTGCCCAGAGATGTGGAAGATTAGGATCATCGTGAACATTCTAGGATTTATCTGTTCCATGAGTAAATCAAGGTCTTATGAATCCAAGTACTATATTAGTGCTGCAGATGCCCATCCTCATAAGTTCAAGAGAAGACTGTGATAAGAAATGGGCAGAAAACCCTTCTTTATTCCATGGAAAATATTTTACAATGAAAAATTTTTAGCCAAATGCATAGTTGTTTTTTTCTTACAGAACTGGAACAGGTAAAATATTCGTGCTTGACTGGTTGTCATAAGGAGTCTTAGAGGCAAAAAAAAAAAAAAGTAGCGTTTCTGAAAAAGTCTCAATAATGGAATGTGTGCAGAAGATATTAGTTAGCAAAAGTGTGTTCATGTGTGTAAAGTTTGTTAATGAATAGGAGGATGTGTAGGGATGAAATGTAATTGTATACTTTATTTTAGTTTTTCCATTCCACTCTGCTGACGTGAAATCTGGACCGTAAGTCATTCAAACTGTTTAACTTCTACTAGTAGAAGATGTGGAAATTGTGGAAGGGAAAACAGTATTTTAAATGGTTGAGGGCCCCAGACAATGCAGTTCTTAATGAATAGGGCAGCATTACATCTCATTCTGGTTTAAAGTCTCCAAATTATTGTCAGAAGGCTGTTACTCCTTTATTAACTTTAATGAAAGTTGGATGTCTGAAGTTGTTTGCAGAATCCGTTTCTCAACTGGATTTTTGTTAGAAAGAAAATCAGACCGTTGCTGGATTTAGCAACCAACCTGCCCGCATTTTGAAAAGGGGATAATTCACAGCAGGATAGTATGAAGTAGTAACAATGACTTCTAAATCTGAATAAATTTTAATTTTTGTAAAGTAAAAGAATTGTGGTTATCATCTATAATTCTTCCTCCAGTTATAATTTTTTTACCATTTTGAGAATTCAGGGAAAAGATCAGTATATTTAAGTAATGTGGATAACTTCCAAATTAGTCAAGCCATCTCAGATTTGGTGAAATAACAAAAGTAAACTGCTACATCAGCATTCAAAAATCATCTCGGATTTGAAAGATAGAATGTTCTTATGGCATTTACTAGAGGCATTAATGAAAACACTTTTCTGTTGAAGATACATTTATTTATGAACTGTGTGATTTCTTTGGGTTTGTTGGGTTTGGGTTTGTGGTTTGGTTTTTTTCTCCCCCCTTTGTTATGCCTTACTGGGGGTACAGCATAAGCTTTGTAATTTGCTTTTTGAGGAACAGATGTTTTAGTTGTCCCCTCAGGTATGTATATGATACTTACTCTTATTTTAGAGTCTTAAGTAACGTTAAGAGTACCTCTGAATTGTTATTTCTTTAAATTTTTGGGACATAGAAATGTTACCCTTTTCTACGTTTAAAAACAGTCAATAAAATTCAATATTTTAAATTATTCCAAGCTGATACAGTAGGGAAATTGGTTATTCTCTTGATTCAGAAGGTTGGATAATTGAGCTGAATTTTTATGGCTACAGAAATCAATGTCTAGGTGGACTTGGGAGGAATGCCTATAAAAAGGCTGGCATTTGCATTAAGTAGCAGCCCTGCATTTTTTTGACTGAGTCACAGATGGTGTTTTCCAGTATTTCATTTTTTGTTTTTATCGTCTTGCATCAACCTGTAGGTTATGGCAAATCAGGTTCATAGTATGACGTAGCTGGATTTTTCTTTTTCATACTAAATTGATGCTTCTTTTGAAAGTGATGACAGTGACACACAAATCCGGAATGAAACCCCCACAAGCCTGGAGGTTATTCTTGTTTTCAGTATAGTCCTTAGACCTCAGCTTGTTTAAATGCACGAGATGTTAAATATTTAGAAAGGGGAGCGAACAAGGTTTTTCTTTTCCTTGGTGGCTTCTCTGGTATTTTATTAACAAAGGATTTTATTGTGTCAGCTGTTTTTTCTTGTTTTAAACTTAAAGCTTCCAGAGATGTGGGAACACTTGGCCTTTCCACAAGAAAAGATGGGGTGGGATTGTGGTTTTTCAAGAGTGGAGGGATTTAGTGGTTTGAGGATGGCATAGTTGTTTTTAATTTTTTATTTAATATAAAACTTTAAAAAGTCTTAACAGAGACAGAACTGGGAGTACTTTACTTTCTGAGGACTTTTTTATGTTGAAAAGATTTCTCTCTTAGATCCTTGCAAGCATGACTGTTTCTTCTAATCTCAATTTTTGTCATCCTGGGAAATTTTTAAGCATCTCACACTGTTTTCGGTTTCTTCATCTTTTTCAGCTGAATATACTGCAAGACAGTATCAAAGCTGGTATCCTTAAAATGTTAGGATGAGAAATGTGTTTCACACGCTTCACTTTTTAATGAGGTAAAGAAAAAGAGACTTCTCCATTATGCCCACACTGAGCATCTGGGAGATGAGAACAAGTGGTTTACGGAATGTTCATATTAAACAGCTGAAATGCCAATTAATATTAGATACAACTAAATAGACTGAAAGGAAAGGATGCCTTGTTCTGATGCCCTGGTCCTAAGAGGCACGTTGTGTATTCTTCAATGCACTTGGGTCTCCAGTGAGGTAAAGCAGCTTGCAGTGTTTCGTTATTTTAAAAAGTGTGTATTGGTTACAAACTGATAAAGATCGTAAAAAAACCACTAGTTTTCCTTCCTCCTTCTCTCTTCTTGAGCAAATGATACCTTGAAGGTCAGCAACAATTCAGTCCACACTTCAGAAGGCATTTTCTTCTCTCCAGCCTTCCCAGGCGAAAGAAAGCCCTTTGAGAAAAATCCCGTCAAAGATTTTAGCAGTCTTGACTTCTCCACCCTGCACACCGACTGTGCACAACTTAAGCAGTCAAATGGAAACCTTTGAGAGTACTTAAAGCTTTAAGCTATGAGTACTCCCTGTGCTGGAGCAACCTTTTTATTTTTTTGGAGTGGTAATTCAAGGTTATTGTCTCGGTCAGAAAGTTTTGACCAAAAAAGCGGAGTCTTGAGAAAAGCGAGGGGAACAGTTCATACCCTGTGGTTATGCAGCAGTTAGCTCATGAACCCAAATGCATCATTACTATCATTCAGTTAGCGTTATCGGGAAAACTGTCAGATTTAAATGCTTAAGAGAGCTCTTGTAACTGTTGCCATGGCGATATCAGAACAGCAATGTGGTAGTTTTCATCCATATCCCATGTTCGGCTAAATTCCTTTGCAGTCTTTTAACCACAAAAGGAAGGTGCCATACTGTACCAGGCTTGATTTCTTTTGAGTTAACCTGGAACAAATGAAGACTGAAATGAACTATTTCTTTGAAAAGGAAATGTAAATCTGGGCACCAGGGATCTAGCTTGCTTTGCTTTTGGTCTGCCTGTGTACTGACAGTTCTATGTGTAAAACGCTTCTTGTGGAGTTACTGACCTGCTGCTCATGCCATTGTGTCACATCAGGTAACTTGGTTCAGGCTATAATAAATTTAACATGTGGACTGCAACCACAAGCTAAAAATTTTGTTATAAGAATGGATTTACCTCATAGATTCTTATTTTCTCTTTAAGTGGAGAAGTGTGAACACTTATCACTAGAATTCAAGATCCTGCTTTCTAATTCGGCCTCACTTTTGTAACGCTTTCCCCTGTTGCTGAGCCTGCCCTATATTTTTAACCCTCCTGGTGTTGATCAGCTGCTGCATTTTTAGTGTCACTCTGTTCCCTGACATTCAAGCACCTTTTTAACTGCTCTGCTGCAAGAAGTTGTTTTCCCACAGCCCACCCCCAATCTCCTGCTCTGGAAAGCCTTTGACTTCCCTCTTGCCGTGGGTACAAAGCAGGGGCCACGTTTTCTCCCTCCTGACCTACATTTCCACGGTGCAGCGCTGCGCTGCTGGCAGTGCAGCTTCCCTGCCTCCCTCCTTCCCCTGGGCTCCCACACAGAGTGGCTGAGCCTTGGAAAGCGGAGCTGGAGAAGGGAGCAGTAATCTGTGGTAATCCAGCCAGTGCCACATAGGGTAGGTGCGATCAGCCGTCTGAAGTGGCTGTGGCCAGCCAGGGGGTGAGGCTGCGTGCCACTGACCCACCTGCTGCTTCGGGAGGGCGACCTGAAATGATGAACAAGTGCGGTTATCTTGGCCTCATTAAGCAGTTGTGCAATATTTATTTGTGTGTGCTATTCAGCAGCGCAAAATAGGGGTCGAGAAATGGTATTTAAAACCGGAAAGATACGTAAACAACTAGTGGTGTTTTTGCAAATGAGTTACGAGCCTGTTCTTGCTCATAGCGCAAATGTAAGAAGTTGTATCTTCTATATTAGCATCTTCCCTCTCCCTTTCATCTCCTCCTAGGAAGTTTTCACACATTGCAGTGAGCATTCATTCAAGAGATAAGATGTTCTTGCACTGTGGGATTATGTAGGTATTTTAGATTGAAGTATGATTGGGGATTGTGTTAACATATTGGGAAAATCAGTGGGAAGGGGGAGGCAGTCTAAAGTAATGGCCTCTGGGTGCTTCCCTCCCCTCCAGTGTCTGATTTAGCGTGGATTTGGAGACAGTTCTGCATGTCTAATATATTAACATGTTAATATATTCTGAAAATATTTTGTAAATAAGGACTGACATGACTGCATTGCAAAGAAAAGCAGATTTTAAATTGCTGTTCTAGTAAGGTTAACCTGAAAGCCAGTCTGTCTCACCTATTTAGATCACTGCCATCCCATAATTTTAAGTTTATAAATTTAAGTGAAGATTTTTGTGGACACTGAATTTTCTCTCAGGCCAACCACTGAAACTTGGAAGTATCTTTACCTATAATGGTCTTCAGATTAGAACAGAATGTGAACTTTACACATGAAAGATTTGTCAGTAACTGGGGATGGGATCAGTTCTACTACACTAAAACCTGTAGTTGTGCATTTTCCATTCTTAAATCTTTTGATGTGTGATCTGCAAATAACCCACATCACTGATTTAATTGGAGATGTGAAAGGAACAGTTCTGTGGTTGAATAACAATTTTTTGTGGGACTTCATTTTGGTCCTATGGTATCAACTTGTAAATCTTTAGTTGAAAGTTAAATAAATAGGGGGAAATGATGGAATTCCAGTTTATGATTTTTGTCACCCACGTAAGGTTTTTCTTTGCCATAATGATTGTACTGATGATGTCACAATTTTTTGCTTCCATCATAAGTTTTGAGCCATTATGACTTTTTATATTTGTTTTCAACCTGAAGCAGACATACAGAGAAGTAAAAACATTTAAAGCAAATATTATACAAATTTCTATATTTAGTGAATAGTTTATATCCTTTTTTCCCTTCTTTGTTTTTTTTTACTGCATTGCAGACATGTTAGAATTTTAGCTACAAGTTTGTATCCTATTGCTAATGAAAACGCATTTTTTGTTGTGCTTTGTGGGGAAAGGAAGTGAGAGAACTTGTCCAAGATTTTAATGATATAAATAATTATTGCACTATTTTTAACATAAACTGTTTTTGCATTCTAGTAGAGTGAGCAAATAGCTTAAACACAAGCTAGAAAACATTCAGAGAATGGAATGTAGAGCTTTCATTCTGTAATTGCATATTTTATCATACAAGCTTTCCCTTTTGTTTCTGCAAGCTTTGCAACAAACTGTGCAAGAAAACAGTACTTGGATGCAAACGATTTAAGTAGCCTTTGGCTGTCTTGGTAAGGATTCAACTGTATTTATAGAGTAGCTTCAATTCAGAGCCAAACATTAATACAGATGTTAAGAATTGTGTTGGACCCTTAAGAAGGCATTAAAAATGGCTTTTTATTTAGCTTCTTATGCTCCTGGCTAGTATTTTAACTAGCAAGAAGTTTGGTAGGCTGAACTCGTAGGCATCATGCTGTGGTTCTGCCAGGCCCGGGCGGATCAGCGTCGTGCACGAGCTCTGAAGTGGAGCACCCCAGAGGCTCTTTGGCTGCCAGACTTGATGATCCAAGTGCCAAACTGTTTAAGGTTTCGGTATTAACCTCTTGGACTGTACCCAGAAGCCAGTAACAGCGTTTTGAACTAGCCAGAGTTGGTAAGACCCAAGCAGAGTGCACTGCAGCATAGCTTGAAAGCGCTGAAGGCAGGGAACAGTAGTGAAGTCCTGTCCAGGAGGATGGACTGTGCTCCTGGCAGCATTGCTCAGGGAGAGGACACTTAAGGGATTGTACATCTTCCAAAACTGAATACTCTGGAGTAGTAGCTGGCTTTAGACACTCACTCTGGTGGTCTAAAATTGCTGCTATGGTGTAAAGCTTGCAGAGAGTAAACTTGAGCCAGGTGGCTTTCAGCTGGGCTGTTTGCTGTGGCCTGTGTCAGCTGGAAGGAAGCAGACAGATTGAGTGTGGGAGAACTACTAATGGCTGTTGAAAACACTCCCAAAGACTTTTTCTGAGGGAACTTGCACCTCTGTCTTACACAAATGCCAATAGTCATCACATAAACTAAACCTATGTACTTTCAACCTAGTTGGAGAAATGTCTGCAGAAGAGAGTTAGTACTTTTACATGTATTTGCTTTCCCCAGAAACAGATATTTCAGCAATTTGAATTGTCTTGGAAATGCACAAATGTGTGATTATCATACCTCAAATGCTGCAAAGGACAAAATTTAATGGAGGTTCACAAAAAAAAAATGGTGATGAGCAAATTCCCATACCCATCATCCATAGGAGCTCCTAGCATTGCTCCAGAGGTGTAGCCCAGTGCATTGCAGTCTGTTCCCATGTGTAAGTTCCTGCAGACAGACATCCCTAGAGCTGCTGAGAGCGCTCAGTAATATGTGTCTTTTCATCACAAAAAGAAAAACCCTGCTGTGATCTGTACTGTGCATGGTATGAAAACAAGGCTTTAAGGACTAGGGAACACAGTGTAATAGCCAAGTCATGCCAGAGCTAGAAACTTATTTCTTCCTGAGCAGCTTGCCCATAAAAAGTGAAGTCTTAAGACCATAAATATAATCAATTTTATTAAATAATAAAAGTACATCAAATATTTGTATTTTATCCAATTAAAAAGTCCCAGTCAAACAGAAAACTAATTGCAGTTCCATCATTTGCTGCTAAGTAAGAGGTGGGTATTGCTTACCCTGGCACTGTGACAAACAGTGATAACCTGAATTTGATACAACTCTGCTGTAACTGTTGGAAAATAAGCTTTAAAAGTTCTGTTTGTTAGAAAACTGGAAACCTGTAAATAGATTTAACCTACTTCTCACAATTTATTTTCAGTGGTACATGTTGTGACTTTAAAATTGCCTAGATTTTGTTCTTGCCCATATTGCTATCTGAAACTCTCAATCTTATTATGACCTAGTCTTTCCCACCTATAAAGTAAGGTATGTGGCTTAATTTTCTCTAGCAGATGTATTTTCACTTGACTGATCCTTGGTTTTTGGCAGGGAGGAAAGAGCAAAATCAAACAAATGTTTGATTGGTTTTCTCCCTTTTTTTGGACAAAATGTAATTTTGTCAAGAGCGAGACAAGACCTGAACTTACATGTTACGTTTCTGATCAGCCTTTCAGTTACCTTGAAGTTGTGTACGGAAATTAACAGCAGATTCAATGAATTTGCAGGAAGGTTTCTTTAGGAGTTCCCTCTGTGACTTACAGAGAATGAAGTGACTTTTAATCAGCTCTCTGAAGAGAATTTAGTTGCATCCAGAACACCACTTGCATTTCTGAAGGTGATGTACAAAGCAAGTCTTATGAACTTTGATTTCATTTATCCCTCCTTCCTAACCAAATAAGCAATCCTCCCAAAACTGGACCTACTTCCAAGCAGTACTTCCTTAGTGCTTCAGAGTCCACTGGGAGTGTCTTGCTAAATTGTGACATTGCTAAATGTGTTGTACGTTACTTTATAGTAATCGTGGGTAAAACTGATCTGCCCTTTGTGCATTTATTTAGTTTTTAATTTTCCATTTTATGGCAGTTCTAGATAACAAGAAATCATTACATGGAGGAGACTAGAGCTATGAATGCATTTTTTAAAATAAAATTTTAGTGTGGAAAATATGCTCAATTATTTTTTATTGGCACGTAAATCAGCAATTGTACCACCAAAGTGTGCATGCTTATTATTGCACATTAACACAAAAATCCTTAATACCATCTTTTCCTTTTCTTTTTCCTCAAATTTGCTGGGAAAACCTTTTGGTTATCATTTCATAATATTACTGTTATCAAGAACTATACTTTTTTTTTTTTTAACTTAAAAAAATAATTTCCAGACTCCACTATGTGATGGGGATCAACTGAAGGCTGTCCCATGAAGCTCATCCATGTTCACTGTACATGCACTCAGCAGTATTTACAGGTTGCACGTGGGCTGAGGGAGCCTCGTCCTCCTAGTGCAGTTTGCGGTGGCGGTACCTGCCTGCTTTGTCTTTCGCTGCATTGGCGCAGGCGTTGTGCTTGTTCTGTTGCAAGTGGTTCCAGTATTTGATCAGTTCACTAGGTTGGAACTGATGGGAGGTAATAAGGTGGCTGTATTTACAGCTGGAGTAAGAAACTCGCCAGTGATTGAAGACAAACTCGTTGGGGGGAGGCATAGGGTCAATCCGCAGCTTGGCGAGACAGATCCCCACGTAAACGTCCTCCAAATGTAAACGTCTGATGCTTAAGGAGACTTTAAAGATTTTTTCTGCTAAATCTCCAGAAAAAACATACCCGGTTCCAGAGCAGAATACAGGATAACGTTCGCTTGGATACAAATCAGGTGGCATATACCACTTGCTATCCTTGTTCCTATTAGGTGCGTAACCTCTCATTAAATAACCTGTAAAATACTTGTGCCTTGGAGGGAGTTCTGGTTTCAGAAGCTTGTGTATTAAATAATCAGTATTGACAAACATATCACTATCAGTTTTCATAACGTACGGAACACGTGGACAGTAAGTTGCAACCCAGTTCATTCCCATCAGAGTTTTAATGGTTAAATTATAGTAAGTGTCTAAGTATTCTTGTTGAATGATGTCGTGGTACTGTCTGCTTTCCTCAAGGATGGTACGCTGGAGGTATCCATTTATCTTGATGCTTAACCCCAGCAAAAAGATGCGAACAATTTGGATGCCAGGCGTCAGGCTTTCGTTACCCCAAGTTTGCCGAATGGCTTGTCTGGCTTCCACCTGGCCTGGCTCTGCAGCTATGAGCAGTATTAGGAAAGGGGTCTTCTCCTGGCACTTCTCAGGCTCGTTGATGACGTATTTGAAATGATACAAAGTCGGATGCCCAGTACCCTTCTCATTGTAAATACTTCCATTGGCGCTGAGGGTGTTTTCCAAACCAGTTACTCCCTGTGGAGACAGGTCCGTGTTGTTCGGGTTGGTGACTGTTGGAGGCCTGAGCGTCTGAGGTACAGCCTCTCGCCACATGTTTCTTAGAGAGCTGTGGTTCGTCTCGATTTTTGTAGACCTGAATCCTCGTATAGTGTAAGCCATGGGATTTTCTCTGAATCCAGCCCTGCCTGGCAGCCAGTCGTGATGATTAAAGAACAGAAACATAGCAAAAAGAAATACCAGGGAGATCAGGCCCATGAGGTGGGTGCGAAACAGAGACCTTTTGGTATTCCAGGTCATCTTTGCAAAGCAGCAGTGTCGTCTTCTCCACTGAAGCATGTTGTAAGGATCCAATGATGGGAAATGAGACGATGGTCAAGCAAAATGCTTTTCCAGTTGGTTTTCAATCCACTGCTATTCTTTGGTATTCATTTTCTTTTGTTCATGTTGAGCAATTGTCTGCAAATGGCTCACTCTGCAACAATTAAAAAAAAAAATTAGAAATCTTTAATTTTACACACTGGTAATATAAAAGATTACAAATAGAAACTAGATATTAACATAAAATTGAGTTTATTCTTTTTAAAAACACTCCATGGCAATAGAAACAAGATCTGATCTATACTAAAAGCCAACCTTGTTTTATGATTTAACTTGATTTGTTAGCTTTTAGAAACGCTTTTTTTTTCATAGTAAAAGTTTTGACAAACATCCTGGATGCCAAAGATAAAAAGGAAAAAAAACCACCATCATTTATCATGTTAGCAGGGAGAAGTGTGAAGTAGACGTAAATAGCTTCTTATACACTAACTGTGAAATCCTTGTACGGTGCTAGAGCAGGACTGAATGAAAAAGCCTTGATACCAGATGGAAGGTTTATTGGCATTAATTAAAATTGATTTGACACGCAGAGGCCAGTACGGCTCTCAGTTTAAAACCTCTTTTGCAAAATGGTCATGTGTTGGTGGTGGGACAGACGGCGCAAGGTTGATTATGGCAGAGCTGTGTTAGTCACAGAACACTGCCTGGCGTGTTTCCACCGGCCCCGGCTGTGTTCAGAAAGTCAATGAGAAGATGCACCTGTCAAAATTAATTTGCAGGGTCCAGTAACCTCAGTGCACAGCCCTCGGATGGTACTGCAGGATAACATTTTCGGTCACCTTTCAGGCACCTTTAACCTTCTACTCCCCCGTCAAGGAAAATCCTGAATGGAACACTTGGCTGTGGTGACAGGCTCACAGGAAGCTGAATTGAAATTAAGCTGTTGATTTTTAGTAGGCAGAGATCTTGGGTGTAGGGTCGTATTAGCTGGAAGTAAAATTGCACAGCACTAAGTTTCTGGCAAACTATCTGATGGTTGTGATTCTGTGGGTTTTTTTCTCTATAAATGTGTATATAGATGCTGTACCTCTTGTATCAGTCAGAAATGTCAAGTATTGTGACCAGCAGCTGTAGCTGTAAGAAAAAGTGCCAAAGTAGCCCGCGCTTCATTTTCTCTTAAATTTTTGTTCATATTCAGGAGCAGAGTCAATATGGCAGCTTCATGATGCTGCATATTAAAAGCTGATCACATCATCTCGTAAATGAACCTTTCACTGCACAGTAGCAATTCGTTTGCGATTTTCAATTTGCTCTAATTTATTTCTGGGCCCCAGGGTTTTGTACAGGAAAAAAGGATGACAGCTGAACAAGAGTCCATAGAAAACGCTATTTCTAACAGAAATGCGTAATTTATTAATTGCTTCGCTATCGTCTAAAACCAATATTTGGATTAAATTGTGCAATTAAAAACTAAGCGACACGTGGGGGACTGTTTGTATTCCGGGAGGGCGGGGAGAAGGGTGCGGGTTTTTTTTTTTTAATTTAACTCGCCGCCCGTTTGTGCTCCCGGACGGCGCTCGGGAGGGAGCGGGAGCCGCCCCGGTGACCTCCGCCAGGGGGCGCCAGCGCGCGGGAATGGCGACCCGGGAGCGGCACCGGGAAGGGCTTCGGGAACACCGGGACACCGGCCCGGGGACCCGCCTGGCTCTGCCCGCCCTGCTGCTGCTGCCCAGCCACCGTGCCTTTGGCTTTCCGGCCCGCCCAAAGGATTTCTGATCTTTTTTTAAAAATTTATTTATTTTTTTTAATGTGACCGTTTGGAGCTGATGCCGCTTCCCGGAGACTCGGCTGCCTCCCTAAAAGTCGTAAACATCTGTGTCCGAACTACGTGCGTTGAGAATTAACCTGATGCACCACGTTTATGCTGCTTTAACTCGGACTTTGTCCTTATGAAAAGCCCCGAATGTGAAAGGCTCGTGTTTATCTGACCGCTTGAACCTGCTTTTGCCTGCTGAAAAAACAGACGCCTCCCCTCAAAACTCATAATTTTCAGTTTCTCTGCAGTGTGCAGTGAGTTCTCTGTGAACACTCAGCTGTTTGGGAAGAATATCTCTGCATCAGCAAACAGAAATGCCACTTCAAGGGATACTCTAGATCTCAGAGAAGTTAATTGTTTGATACCAGACTGGAAGGCAGCAGTGGGAATATTTGATTAATTATCATTCCATTGCATGCTTACTCATTTTAGTAGGAAAGTCAAACCCAGAATCTCACGAACGTGGAGTAACAGCTGGAATTCAGATCAATTTTGTCACACTGAATTGTTCCACTTATAAAACTACAGTCATTAGATGGAACTATTTCAGCAAATATGAGCTGCTCTGTTAATCTATGCTTAATCTGTAACTGAGGTAGTATTTTGTCGCGCACCTACTTTGATATGGCAATAGGCACAAGTGAGAGTCTTAAGTTACGTAAATATTTGTGTAAACGGAAAACTGTTTTCAGGTGCTGTCTTTCTTTCCATGATGCACTGAGGAGGTGTCCCAGGAAAGGCGCTTGTAATGGCTGAAACCTTTTTTCATTAGGCTGCATGCTCACACTGTGCACAGGAGAATAAGTTTTACATTGAGGGATGGAACTAGAACCATAAGAAATGTCAAGAGAGTCATATTTCCTTGATTTTTCAAGGTAGGCGTTTCTTTCAAAATCTGTCTCTGTTTGCCCTTTAAAAAGGCATTGTATGAACAGGGGAAGGACCCACATCTATTTTTCAGCTTCATAAAACTATTGACTGAAACAAAACTCAAATAACTTGGGCTCATTTTCTTTGCAATTTATATGTAAAACATCTCAAAATATACAGTGGGATATCAAGCATTTGAAATACAGCACCAACAACTGTACCTTTGAAAAAATACTACATGCTAGGATATATTGTTTAAATATAATGTAAAAAACCTGTCAATAGATATTAAACTCACCATCAAATAGTAAAATAAAAATATTATTTCTTTCACTTACTTAGGGTTAGAGCATTCCTGCTTTTGCCCAAATGTTTAAAATTCTATTTCACAGAAAGCTTATGAACAGGCACCAACTATTGACAGTAGATAAGAAAACCTAAGTATAGCAAAAGGTCTGTATAACACTCACCTTGTCCTCTGAGAGTGTTGTTGTATGTAACTGCGGTTTGAAGATATTATTTATGATAATGCTGCTTCATTTTTGGCACTTGACAGTGCAGTCACTGATGCATTATCAAATGCCAAATATATAAACTGTGAATGCCTCTTGAATTTTTATTTGTGGTCTGTGCTCTGCTGGTGTTTTGGTTCCTGGTACTTGCAGTTCTGCTCTGTAATTACAGCTTTGCAAATTGAAGCATTCGACTTCCTATTCACACGTCTTGGATTTTCATATTTTGATTAGCTGTGTGGGCAAACTCTTAAATTAGAGGGAAGAGTTCAAAAGGCAGCCTGAGTTGGTATTCTGATGAACAACAGCAGCAGTTGCATATTGGGCCTCAGAGAATGTGCCTGAGTTCCCTTAAAAACTCCATTAATCTTTTGCACAAAACAGTACTTGGGATAAAGGTTTGATGTGCAGGTTTTTAAATGTCAAGATACGAAAGTCTCACCATGAGCTAAGTGTGCTTCTCCTGGAGTATTGCCTGAGGGTACATTTTTTTGTTGTTGCCTTAAAAGTTCTGTGAAGTCACTTGATATTCAGAATGTGCTAAAACTGATTTGAAACCAGTGTCTGTTATATGCTGCATCCTTAGATTTGTGAACTCTTTCCAGCTGCAGTTGTTTTATTCTGTGTTAGCGTTGCCTGGGGCAAAGAAACCACATTTATATTGACTTTTAATGATTTATTATAGCATATTGGTAGATTCTGCAGATAAGCACTTTCTGTGGTGTATTGAATTGCTATAGATTTAGGTCTTAAATTTGTGCAAATGTTCATCTTGTTTGTTTGCCACTAGTGGCAAAGCATTTAAATTTCCACAATAAATAGAAATGAATGGCAATTAGATGGAATGTCATTTTAGAATCCAAGTTAAACAGTCAGTGTTTTCATATTAAACAGAAATTGCAGTGATGGCAGGAGATAAGTTACGTGCTTACCATTTTGAGTGTGTAGTGTTTGAAGGTTTCCTTTTGGGGTGTCAGGGAGCCTGATGTTACTTGTAAATCGTGGTGCCTCTTTGCACTGCTGATGCTTTAAATCATGCCCAATCTTTTGCACGCTCCCCGTTTATGCTTGGCTGATACTGGCCTCATGACATTTTGCTTGTGTTTGGGGGGAAGAAAAGCAAGTGTAAAAAGGTCTGGAGGGACTGTTAAGATAATGTCTTTTGACTGCATGGTCTGTTTTAATGGTTCAGTGCTCTCAGTATGTCACATTATGGCCATTTCACCAGTGCTTTCAGATTACTTCAGATAAGGATTAATTTTGACCTAGTTTGAGAGGATTTCTAACTGGTTTTTCTATTTTGGAGGGGTTTGAGTTTTTAATTTCTCAGTTAAAAGCAATCATTACGGTAGCTACATTATCCCTCTAATCCCTCCTCTCCAGCCGCACCAACCTTGGCAGACTGTAAGCAGTGCGTTTAGTGAGTGTGAGGTAGTGACATTGTGCAGGGGGAGAGGAAAACCTGCTCGAATTCTTTCTCCCTGTTCAGAGACAGCGTTATCTCAGGGCTCTGCAAATTAGGAGCGATCATTATCTGTAATGGCTGAAAAGGTAACAGACAACCGAATGAATATCACACGCAAGGGTTTGACATACCTTCCTTGGTCAGGCCATTTATGGTGCGAGGATTATACCCACAGAAAAGAGTTTTGGCACGCCATCACTTGAGCAGAAAAGATGCTATCGACCATGCGCGCATCCCCCCACAGCCCTGCTTCCTGCGATCGCGCCCCTCGGTATCCACTCTGTCCATCTGTCTGCCCGTTGCCGTGTTACCTTCCTTGCTTAGAAGTGTCGTCCTTGGCTTGGGGGCTTTTTGTTCATCCTTCAAACAAAAGGACGGTAGTTCTCGTTGCTGTTCGGAGCGGGGGCTGTCTGGCGCTCACAGCCGATGCATCGGAGCTTTTTACATCTGGTGTTTCCCGTGTCGGACAATGCAGTGCTGTGTTCTCCTCTCCTCAGTATCCATATTTCTAATGGTAGTGTTAGCAGGGAGTGCTAGCGCGTAGTGCTTCAGTTGTCCTCAGTAATAGGATTTCCCTCTTTTCCTTCCTTCATTGTTGCTAGGCAGTAATAGAAATGGTTTGGAGCTGTTTTAACCCAGGATTGTGGTGTATAAAATCCATTCCGTAGTTCTTCGGCTGCTGCACAGGCAGGCAGCAGTTTAAATGTGGGCTTTGACAGATGCTGTCTTCTGACAGAGCAGAATTTAACGTCACTGCTTGGCTGAATCCCACGTGATTGTTTGCATTCATTTTGACTAAATCCAAAGGCAGACAGGAAGCTTTACAGGCTCTTGCTCTTATTCGATAGATGATACATACTCAGTTCATGCACAGTGGTAGGTGAAGAGTATAAAAATTGCATGATTATTAAGTGAACAATTGAGGGGTTTTAC
This sequence comes from Pseudotriccus pelzelni, assembly GCA_035584735.1. NCBI lineage: Eukaryota > Metazoa > Chordata > Aves > Passeriformes > Tyrannidae > Pseudotriccus > Pseudotriccus pelzelni. Next base: position 23,775,519 of record JAWMRA010000005.1, on the reverse strand, counting down.
AGATTGTTTTCACTATTCCTTGACACTGTAACTTACGATTCTCCAGGGGATTTTTAATGCTTAGACGTTCTATTCCCCTATTCCAAAAGCTGTTCTGCAGTGCAAGGGAATTATAAGCATTTAGATGCTGAAGCTTGATTTAACCCCTTTGGCTCTCCTGGAGTGTAAATCGCTTGTGCCTTTATGCCAAAATGAAAATAAAAATGTATTCCTTTCCTCGGATTTCCTTTGCACATGCTTACTCTGTAAAAGCAGCTTTTTGTATCTTAGGTTGTTCAATTAAGCTGAACAACGCTGATGTGTAAGGACACACTGTTAAGCTTTCTCTCTGCTGGTAATGGCTTTCTGCTGTGGTAAAGCCTGAAGTCTGGCATTGCAGAGTCGGGGGCACTTAATTTCAATTATTGATGAATCAAAAATGTCTTTTGTCTGTTACAGACATACCTATATCATAGAATGTGTCTTTCTGGTCCTAAGGAAATTGTATTCCGTTCATTTCTCTCTTTTCAATGACTGACCCTCCTATGCTGAAGCATCTTGTCATATTTACTATATAAGTAAAATACCACAATAGATAGCTCAGACAATAGAAAGCTAGTAGCATACTTACCCAGGTATTTATTAGTCACTGTGTGTATCCACTCTGTTTTGAAAAGCTAATGACTAGCTCTTTAGACTTTTTTTTTTTTTTTAGCCAAAGGATAAAGAAACTGTAATTGCTCTATCATGTGGTGTGTCTGATTTGTAGGATTGGGGATAGGTATGTCCCTTACTGGCAAATTAGGCTTCCCCAGGCAGTCATGGTGTTTTATTATTCTAGATGCAAATTATGCTAATTTAGTAGAATCGTAATCAGATTTAGATCCTCCTAACTAAATAATCTGTGTACACTAACTTTCTCTATTAATTCAGTCTTGTTTGTAATACATGCATTTCCTAACCTATTGACAATTTCCACAAATCCTATGATCCTGTTTGAGGGCATTTTAGGATCATGAGCCTACTTCCGAAATAGTAATTATAAATATAAAGTGCATATCAGTAAAGACTTTGTATCTCCTCCACTCTGAGAAACTTTGTGTTTAAAACATGAAGTGTGGGGTGGGGACATCAGCGAGAGAGGAGGGCCCGTGTCCAGCACTCCTTGCTGATCTGGGACATTTATGGACAATTGTGAATCGGGGCTGTGACAGGTTCCATGCGTGCCCAGTCTGCTCAGTTTTCCACTGAAACACACAGAGCTGTCGTATCCCTGCCCTACATAATATCCAGAACTGTACATTCTATTGCTGTACGTATGCAAACATGTGACAGTGTGCTCAGGAGTCCTGTCAGTTTGCTGCATTCCAGGCTACCAGCAGGAAATCAAGTGGGTTATTCACGTAGTCAATTCACCCGTGTTGATTTACATAGAAGAGGTAACGCCTTTGTCAAATACAAGCATGCAAATCTGCCTCTGACTTTTGGATTTTCAGATAAAACATGTAGCGTTGTTTTGGGGAAACAAGTCTAAATCTCAACAGAATGGTTATTAAAATCCATACTGTTTCAGCTTAATTTATTTACTACTGCTTCACTGTACCTGGTGTCCCTCCTGGAGCTTGTGAGCTGTAGGTCATATCTTTACATATTGGAGTGGGCAGAGCTGTTCTTATTTTTCTGTAAATACTCATTGATAAATATTAAAGGTACAAAAACCCCTAGGGCAAGTCTTTCCAAGTAGAATCTTTTTTAAAGTAAATTTATAAAGGAACAGACATCAGCTTTGGCTTTTAATTAAATGACCATATATCCCTTGTGTGTAGCCTGTAAAGTTCAGGCAGAGTTGTTGTCTGTTGATACGTGTAAAATTTGTCATCTTGCCATGTGTACAAATTGAATATTGAATTCTTAAATATCAATGACCAATTTCTTTTGTTCATTCCCTTTTTTTTTTTTTTTTTTTTTCAAATAAAGGATGAGCAAGTCTGCTCATCTTACAGATAAGTAAGGAAAAACCTTTGATTTTTCTACTGCTTTCTGTCTGGGAGTGACTGATGTAGCTTTAGAGTAAAAGTTTCAGGAAGAAATTCCTTTTCTTTTATAGCACTTTGTTCTTAGCCACTTTTATATGGTACTGTATGTTTCTGGGTATTTCAGGAGGGCAGATCTTGCTTTGTACAGGAAATACGACCTGGAGGTTTTGTTAATCTTGCTGGGCTGGAGGTTGGAATGAGCTTTATTTCAGCTAAATCTCACTGTGAAGGGTCAGTGGACTCCTTGTTCTTGATCCAGGGAGTAATATGTTCTGTAATGTTACTATGGTTACATCTTAAATTAGAAGCTGCAGTGTTAGGGTTTGAAATGCTGCCACCTATTAAGACTACAAGGAGTAACTGACGTGAAGATGTACAGGCTGCGTTGGGATCCTGACAGAGTTACCGTGGCCCGTGGATGCTGGACTGTTCATTGGGCCCTACAGAGCTGGAGCCACACTCCAGGAGTAAGAGGAGATGGTGATTTAGAGTAACCTGCGCATGTGACAACTGCGAACTGAGCAAAATGCCCTTAAGGCAAAACACAGGTGTGGGAGTTCGGAATACTTTCTTCAAAAAAAAACTTTGAAAATTCTCTACGTGTCTTTTTTAGAGGGTGTCATCAGAATCTTGTCTAACTGGTTTTATAGTAAACTCTTAGACTGACCCATTAATTAAAGTTCCATCTTGGCAACATTAGCAGGAATTTCTCAAACCCATCCTGAATAGTTGCAACAGTCAAGCGTGTACTGCTTGGTAACCTTCTGCCTGGTGGCCACCAGTCCCATGAGAGTTAAAATAAATACTTATACCATAGCTGACCTATCAGTGTTCCCATGTGGACCATGCTTTCTGGAATTCCCTGAATATTTTGAAAAGTTTTTTCCATTCTGTCATAGTAAAATGAAGCATTATTTCGACTGCAATGCGCTGAAAACCTTTCAAGTGACAGTTCGGAATGATTAATGGCAACGTTTTCAAGGTTGGTTATTTTTGCTTTTAAGCTTTTATTTTTACCTTCTGGAAATGTGTTAGTGCAGGGTGTCACAAATGCTTAGTTTTAATTTTCCGTGTTAAGAACTATTATGTATGTGGCCAGTGACCATTCCTCTCTTTGCTTCAAAAGGAATACTACTCCAATAAGTTCACTTGGAGAGGAAAGAGGGTCGTAAAACACTTATAATTTGCTTGGCTGCTTTGTGATCCTAACATATGTCTTAGCTATCACAAGCACGTTTGTAACTGAATGGAAAACAGCAATCTAGGAATGACCACAAGTGTCAGTATTGCCTGCCTTATTGTCCTTAGGAGATTTTCACTCTTGCTTAGCTGGTTGTCAAGCCCAGCTTACATTTGCTTACATGTCGTTTTTACCGAGGGTCAAGATTTTGCAATCTATTCTAATCACACCCAAGCCATAAACTTTTAGTGATTTCATTAATCTTTGAGTGTCATAAACATAGAACCTAAATGCAGCAATGTAGAGCAATCTACAGAACTAGAAAAGGTTCCCAGGTATTCTGAAACAGTTATGCTGATGAGTAGTTGATAATTGTTATGTATCATTCAGTAAGGAATATAAACACATCCCCTGACTTGACCAAGCTGTGAGAGAGAAAAAAGTCCAAATGATGTTTTGAAGTCAGGAGGGTGCTTCTTAGGAAACATTTCAAAGGGATGTTTTATAATTCTAAAGCTTGTATTTTTTTTTTTTAATAAGTAAACTGATGTTCTAGGTATCCATCTGGAATTCAGTCCATTCTCCTATCACAGCTTCCTTTGAGGAACACAGGTTTGGATTGTTTCAAAAACCACTCAAAAATCCAAAATCCAAAGTGACTTTGGTCTACTTTGGTTCAGTTCTGGTTTTATGTGTTATGCAGGTTTTGTATATTGGACTACTGTCCAGACAGAGTTCTTTCTTCAATACTATGTTATTTGCTTTATCATATCTTCTGTCTCTTCTGTGTTCTGATTTTTCGTCTCTTCCCCCAGGCATTGCATGCAATTATTGCTGCTCTCAAGTGCTAAATGCAGATTTTATTTTTCCAGGGGATGGACAACATAATTTCATTTGTATTGTGCAGGATTTTTGGTTGTGCAGTTCTCCCCTGACAAACTGACAACCCAGTGCCAGCAGTAATATTTTCTGCCTGTCACAAGTGTTGCTTTTGCATTCTGGGAAGAGCAGGGACTTTATGAAGCTTTGATTCAGCACAGCAGGGGAGAGGAGGCCAACCAGCAGAAGCACCAAACGTTCATAGGCAGTTTAAACGACTGCTCTGGGAAATAGGCTTGTGTTTTTCCCTTACCTCATGGCCTGTCTCATCCATGTGCCTCCACTGTATGATCAAGTTACCCCTAACAGCCTCCCTCACATTCCCAACATGAGAATTAGGAAATAAATTCTAGCAGAAAGTGAGAGTCTTGAGGAAGGACTGGTACTACATATCAAATCTCAAAGCAGGAAGACGGCATCCTGTGGGAGTTTATAGGCTACCAGCTCTTATGCTTAGGAAGGAAATTGTGTTGTTCCAGCTGCTTCCACCTGTCCAGCCCTTCTCTCTTCCTGATTTCTTCCTGCAACAGACACGACAAGACCTTCTTCTTTAGGCTGTCTTCAGGCTCTTAAGGTATCCAGCGTTTCTCTCCCAATGATTTGACGAGACTTGGCCCATCAGATTCATCACCAGGATGCAAACATCCTGCCCAGTACTCTTCCATGGACTGCTGGATGAGCTGCATCGATAGATTTTAAAAAATGTATTTATTTTTCTCTTTTATGTGAGACCAATTAAGAGATCAGCAGCTCCAACTGTTCATCTGCTCGCTTAATTTTTTTCCCCGTGTGTCTGGTTTGTACGTGAATATTGGAGGCATTTTGTCAGCCTCAGAAATTCTTCATATTGAAATTGGTGATGCAATTGTATAGTGAATGTTAAATAATGTGGAATTGAAGAGCTGGACTTTCAGAGCTGTCAGAAATTCCTGTGACTTGGGGCTGAGACCTGTAGTGACTCCTTCCATCTGTCATGTTTCCTCAGTAGCTTTAGTACATTAATTCCTACAGCTCCATCCTGTAAGTATCCTCATTTACAGCTAATTCTGGGGGGGCTGAAGGGTTTACAGCAGAAATAACAAAGATTTAGCAAGTGGCTCAAATGCCTGAATCCTTGTCTTCAAGCACAGATGCTTAAACTAGGAAAACCAACAAAATCTGTGCAAAAAAAAATCCTTTCTCCAAAGATTCAAGAGGTCCTATCTCTGTAATAAATTTAAGCAATATTTGTTCATAGCCAACAGAAAACCTGGGTCATAAAATGGAAAATAAATCCCATTGTAAGAGCAATTCCCTGCTGCCCTTTCTTTGATGTGTTGGAGGAATTGAAATAACTCCAAACCCTGTGCATGCCACCCAGTCTGGCAGAACTGCTTCAGCTTGGCCAGTCAGGGACCCGTACCTGCTTTTACCTAATGCTCCATGTTCATGCTTTCCTCAACTTGATGTAGTTTCCAGTCAGTGTATGTTAATCAAAAGCTGATTTCAGTGTGAAGAGTTACATACATAATGTGCTTAATAACCAGAAATCAGTTCAATGCTGATTCTGTTTTGTGGCAAAAACCCTTTGGAAGTTGGTGTTCATTTGGATATGCTTCTGATCAACAAAAAGATCCAGTTGCCATACAAAATGACTTTGCACTCCTCTTGCTGCCAGTCTGTCCTGCAGACTTTCCACTTTTGAAATTCATGTTAAACTTAAATGATAGCCTTCCTTTAGTGACTTTCAAGGAAAAGGAAGCTCTGCTGTGGAAGTCATGCATTTTGTCTGAATAACTGTGTTCATAATTCCTTCTGTAATCTGTGTAAGACTCTAGATTAATTTTGTAAGCCTGAGGATTTTTTCCACATAAATTACTAATGTAGAGTCAGAGTCACCAGGATTCCTAGTCCTCAAATACGTGATTTAGAGGAAATCTTTAGAGCTCGGTTTGTATTATGTTAAATGGCAGAGAATGTTGCTTGGAACTAGAGAACTTTTATTCTTTTCTGCTATCTCAAACTATATTTAAAACTTAAATTCCAGGGGGTTTATTTTCTGTTATTTAGTGGCTTCTAACAGAAGAAAGAATCAGAGGCAGCTCTCTTGCATCTTGTCCAGCTCAAGACATAATATTAAAAATCACACACACCTCCCTGCACGATGCAGTAGTATAACTGAGAAAAATACCGGATATATTTAATGTAATAATGCCGAATACATAACATTTGGCCTAAAATTCAAGATTCTATTTTTCTGTTATGTATATAATTTTGTAACTCTTATTCAGCATCTGAAAGCTTTCTAACACTAATCCGTTTTACTGAAGTAAATTTATAGGGAGCATCTGTCGTCTAAAAAAACCCTGCCTCTTAAAAACATGCAGTAACCTGTTATCCTCCTAAAAACCCCACAAATCTCATGACCTTGGATGATGGGTTGCATATTGCAGATTCTTTTAAGTCTTCTCTTGAGGATTTGTGTAACTAAGCGTTTGGACTTCTACGAATGCTTTTGCTGTAAGTTTTGGTTAATGCACGCTTGTGCTTTATTCAGGTGTGAGTATTATGGTTTACATTGCAGGTGAAAAGACTGAACTGTTGGTGAGGCCAAACCTGACCTTCGTTTGTTTGTTTAGTTTGGTTTGTTTTTTTCCTCTTCACGCCTTTGGATCTCCACATTACTCTTTGTCTTGGTGTTGCTTATTTTGCCAGATATGAAATGCCCTTCTACTGCATTTCTAGGTAAGCAAGCAAAGCAATAAAATAGAATAAAAATTCTTTCTTAATTTAATGAGGCCTGGATGGAATACAGAAAGGGAATCCCTTTTTGTGAGAATCTAGGTCACCTCTTAAGGAAAAGAATTCCCTACTGTGGAAAATCTTCTATTTTTGCCATTTTCTTTGTTTTTCTTTTCTCTTTTTCTCTCTCTTTTTTCTTTTCTTAAACAACGTACCAGTGTCTGTACTTTTATGCTGGCTTTGCCTAATGACAAGAGGAGGGTTTTTGCTGTTACATGTAATTAAATGTCACTTATCTGAGGTGCACTGCAGGAAGGGAATGGGCAAGGCGACGTGTCAGTAATGTGGGAAACGCTGGATGCAGCGGGGAAAGCTAGAGCAGGTCTGTTCTCTCTCTAGCAGGTTGGTTGGGACCAATGCCAGATTAAAATTGGATCTGTGTATTCACATGATAATGCACACAATCTAATAAGCCTCGTGGAATGTCGACCATTAGGGAATAGATGCATCAGCCGGCTCTGAATGGTCTGGTGGAGTCGGTTTGGTCCCGTGTGGCTGGAGCTAATAAGCTCTGATGACACTGTGTAGAATTGCTTGTTCTTGAAACAATGCTGAGGCATACAGGAGATGCTTGCAGGAGTTATAAATAGCAGCTCCATGCTGCGTGGCAGTGCTGTGGCTGGAGTCCCGCTGGCCTGGGAAGGAGAAGAGCTGCGGTTCTGTGAAGGAGCCGCGAGCTGATGAAATGGCGAAATCGAAGGCGGCCCTGCCACCTCGAAGGGAAAGTGTGCTACCTGGAAATATCTGAGCCCATCTGATCGAGATCTGGTGGCAGGAATGAGCTGAGGTTTTTTTAGAACAGCTTTCATAGTGGTAGTGCCTTCAGATGTGTTTCTTCAAACTAGGCACTAGTCAGTACAAAAATGTCTGTTTGAGGAGATAAGGATTTTTGCTCTTCCTTCAGAATAGGCATATATGAATTCCCCCAAGAATATGCCAGCGTAGAAGCTGGGAAATAAGGAAGAAATATGTAGTCTGGCATTAATTCTTGAACAGTTATTTTTTTCCCAACATTTTCAAAATACCTGTTTAGAAGAACAGCAATAAATAGAGAATTGTGAGGTCTCTGGTCTGTGTGCTTATTATCAGCCCATTGTGCTACACGTGAAATTACTATGCTGGCCTTTCTCAAAAGGTGATGCTGCTGTTTTATTTTGGTTATTTTCTCATAAAAGTCGAGCATGACCTGATTAAGACAAGGAAGTAAGACAAGGAAGTTATTGGGTGAGTCTCTATGAAATTGAATCTGTTTGTGACTGGTAAAGCCCTCCTAAGCACATACAGAAAGTTCCAGGGTGTCATAACAGAGGGATCTTGTTACACTTTGTGTAGAAGGGTTTTTTTGTCTCATTGAAATCTTGGCATTGAAAGCCTAACTCTGTTCCAAAACATTGTCTGTTCTTAGTGGTTTACTCATTTTTATTTCCTGCCACTTAAGTGCTCAGTTTTCCAGTGAGGGGATTTTACTTTGCAACAGATTGCTGTAGAAAAAAAAAAAATCTTGTTTATTTTTTATCACTGACATTAGAATTTTCAAAGGCAAAACAGTACCAGGACAGATGTGAGGGCTGAAGGAGAGCTGAAAAGGTCCTGCTGCTTACAGCAGATTTCCCTCAGATCAGCTGTGAAATCCACAGGATCATTATGGATGACTGATAGTGGCTAACATGTGAGTAGCAGAAATAATAGTTGCAGTGAACCTCACCTGTGTCTGTGCTGACTGGCACAGTCTGTCACCTTGGGCAGTTATTCACAGTGGGAGGTTCTTAGAGATGCATTAGTGTGTGTGTGTGTACAGAAAGAGTGGGAGGGCACAGCCTTTTCAAAACTTTCTGAACCAGTTTTAAGATACACTTTTGAGGCTGCTCATTTAGTCTGGGGGTTATTTTTTAGCAGCGAGGGATGAAGACTGTATAAAACTCGTAGCGTAACAGGAAGATCCTAAAATTTGTAAAGTTGTTGTTGTATTTCCCTTCTCCTTGGATAGGGTGGCCCCAGACTCCATGAGACAACGTCGGTTGACCTCCATTTAAGAGGACTGCATTTCTGCAGCACCAAAAACGCAGCTGTGCCCAGGCCATTTCAAAGAACGGTCATATGATAAACCAGATCTCATAATGCAAGGATAGAGGCTTGGAGATAGTCTATCTAGTGTATGGATTGTGTATAAAATGAAAAAATAAAAGTTGAATGCCGTCATCTTAGTGCTTTGAGAAGGCTTAATTTAATCTTCTCTACTAAAGAGAGAAGAATAATGGGGAATTTAGATGTAATGCCAAAGGAAGCTGAAAGTAGAGGCAGAAGGCCAAATGGAAAAATTCCTCTCGTGTGATACAGCCAGAATCCTTTCTGTATTTTAACTCCATGCATGATTTATTGCCACTACAATTAGTTTTTGATGTAGGCAGGTAACATCACCAGCTTTTATAGTCTGCAGTAGGGCAGCATGAACGACAGGTTTCTTCAGGATACCAGTGCACAGGATACCCCTGACAGTCTATTTGGTGTGTGGTTTTGTAGCAATAACACACAGATCCTGCTGCATGCATGCTAGTGCTGAAGACTTGGGAGGCAATTCTTTCTACATACATATTTGTCAAGAAGCACACACGTAGAAAGCATCATTGCTGTTATGAAAGCACAGTACGTATGCTACTGTTGTTTGTCCTCAATATATGAATCTGTGATGTGTGACTAAAATGCTTTTGTGCCCCAGGTGACTTTGTTGTGTGATGATTAATATGGTGATTCTGTTGCTTGATCCCCATATGTGATTTCTTTTTGAAATTAACCAACCCTGTCCAAAGGCTGTATTACCTTTACCAAAGAGCCAGGCTTTTAGAACATGCTGAAATCAAGACAACTGGAAGTTCAACAGCACGCTGACAATTTGCTCTTTGGGTACAAACCAGAAAGTTTTAATTTGTTTTAGTGTCTGGTGGATTATTAAGATTCTTTTTAATCTTGGAGTTTGTTGGGTAAGTGTAAAGGCTTAATCTAGGAAATACAGAATTTTGAGCTCAGGTGGCTTCCTGGCTTTTTCTGCTGACGTACAGTAGTGTGATTCAGTGCTGCATAGCAGTGATCACTGCAAAATATTTTGACATTTTAATTTGTTTGCATTTTTACTCAGGGAGGGAAACTTCAGGCCTTTTGTAGTTACCCAGTTGCACTAAGTGGAGATTTCTTGAAGAAGGGGGAATAATAAGTGTTTTGGTCTAATTTGAGTGCTTCTTCATAGTTTTAAGTAGGATATTACTTTAATTGAAAGAGAATTTTGTTATGAGAGTTGTGCCATGAGAAGCTGGTAGTGGAATGGATCTCACTGGGCAAGCTGGAGGCAGAGCTGGAGAGCAGGTTGATTAATGGCACATGGCAGTGCCAGACCCATTGTAATTGTATTCTGGGTGTCTGGTTATGCTGGTGCCTGTGAAACCTCTGCATACTGCAGTCCGAGGAGAAGATCTAGGTAGTCCAGAAGGCACTTTGTCAGAGCTGCTGTGACTGGTGTAAGAAGAATGCTAATCCTGCAGATTTTGGAAGTGCTGACTTCAGAATATTGTGCTGAGAAAAATAGGTTAATGATGTTGACTAGTGGTGGGAGCAGCCGTCTGAGGACAGTGAAGAGCACAGGGTTTTCTCAGTGTTTTGCTGTGTTAAGGTATGTAAAGCAGGGGCAGACAGAGACTAAGCAAGTCTCAAAGTGTAATACTAAGATTGAGGTACTATTCATACACTCTTCATGAACTTTGTAGGTTTGAAGTTAGCACGTGTATTCTTTTGAATCCCGAATTGCGTCTTCTCCCTGTCATAAAATGTAGGAAAATGTTTCCATGGGTGTGTTTATTTTGCTGAAATCAGAATTGAAGAGTATAAATCCACCAATAGATGTGTTTTCTTTGAAGTTCAACCTACTGACATCTTTTGTTGCACTTGGTGTAAGTGTGTGAAATCACGAGGCAGAAAGAAACACTGCAATCAAATGTCAGCTCTGGTCCTGGCAGTTTTTTCTCTCCTAAGGCACCCTGTAGCAAGTCTGTATATGGAAAATGTAAGGCACTATGTGTCTGTTCACAACAGTTGGTTTCTCTGATTTAATGTCTTCAGTGAAACAAAAGTTTATTCATAAGATGACCAATAACTGTGTGTTTGGGGGCAGATTTTTCATCTTCCTGTGATAAAACCTGAGCGTGGATCGGTTCCTCTGAACACACTGTCGGCCTGTTGACAAAGACCATGGTGCTGTCTGCACACGAGGAAAGGAGACGAGAGAACAGAATCTGTGCTGGCAGTGATGGGAGCAGTCCCACCCCATCGTTGGTGGTTTTAGTGCAGAGAGCTTTGTCTGAAGTTTTTGTGGCTGTTCCCCTGCGTTTTAACCTTGCACAGGCTGTGGGGTATGTGCAGTGCTTGGCAAACACTTCACAGGGCCTTTTCTCATTGTACAAACTGTAAATGTAAGGCTTACTTTAGGCATCTGAGAGGGGGGTAAATGACTGAATTTGTGTTCTTACCAGAGAGAAGTGATAGCTTTTGCTGGCATTATGATCAGGGGTGCTTAGACACATTGTTACAAAGCAAAAAAAGTCTGTTCAACCATTGTCCTCCCACGACCATCCTCAAAAAAAACTCTGCATCCTGGTTTAATTAACTTCCTGTCTTCGTGGTACGCAACATATTTTCTTCTTTCAGTCTGTTGGGTTTTTTTTAATGAGTTGAAGCAATAAAATCTGTAGAGTAAGAGCAGGACAGAATCTAGGGGGTTGTGAATATTTTGATTCTTAGATTTTTATTTTTTTTCCCCCATATGACAGCTGAAAACGAGCTTGTGAACTGAGGCAGCTGGAGCAAGACAAATGTTTAGGGACAGTATTCTAGTTATGTTGTAAGCAGTTTAAAATGTCCAATCTTCCAGTCTGGGGGAATTATAGGGTGTGGATAACTGCAGCATATGCAAGTCCAGAAATCTTAACACTTTCATGCTGGACTAAAACTCTGAGACTTTTGGCAGCGAATTACTTTTCTGTTTTTAACTTGCTTGTCTTACGTTGTGCAGATGCCTCTTGTGCCTCAATATCTTGCCAGTAATTTTATTACCAGCACCCCAGATAATGAATCTGCTCTGTCTCAATGGACAGTTTGTTCATACAAAGGCAGTTTGTTCATAACCGATGTTATGCTGGAGACTCACTACTCTGTTTGCACATGGCTTAGATAACTTGCATATTTTTTCCCTTTTTTTCATCTGTGTGCAGTTTCTGTCATTTACCTTTGGTGTAGCCAGTGAAGCAATGGGTGTCTGACAAGAATATCTTGGGGTGTGCTTGTGTAAAACTCCCAAAGGAAAGAAATGAAAAGAGTTGAGAATAAAATTGGAGATAGGGTAAATTCTTGTCTCTGATATTACTCCAGGGACTGCACAGATCTGTAGCTTGTTGTTACCGAGCCCCCTGTTCCAGTTACAACAGACCTTGGAATCTTCACCTTTTGTTCTAAAAAAACACCTCCTCTTTTGCAGCTGAACTTGCACAGCAGATGAGTTGTTATTCATCAAGGAGCAAGTCTTCAGCACAAGGCACTCTGCAATTAGAATGGGTTTTTTGCCTTCTCCCTGGCCTGTGGCAGTTCAGAATAGCCTCTTCCATATCCAAGTCCCTTGTACGCTTACAACCCTCACTGTGATCGCTCAAGCCCTCATCTCTTGGCTGGTGTGTTACAATTTGTTGTAGCTGCAGCTAAACTTTGGGATCCTGAGAAACACATTTTTGAACTCGGCAGTTCCTTTTCTAGGCAACACAAAGAACTGAGAGTTCATGGCTCCACTCTTCAGTGTGCTGCATTGGCTCCTCAGGGATCACAGCTTCAGGATTTTCTCAGCTATTTTAAGTTTTCCAAGGTGATTACTTGTAAAATTGCTTTCATCTCTCTGCCCGTGATCACCCATGATCCCTGTGTTTTCTTGTAGCATAATGTAATATATAACCATAGTTCTGGGATTGCTAAAGGTGTTGAGGTGCAGAAGAATAATATTCAAACTACTTTTCGGTGAATAGAAAGGAGAAGATCACATCAGGATGAAGTACAACTGGGAACAAGTGGAGCTGGATAATTTGTTGAACAAGCAATCGTGAAATAACCCGAGGTCTTTAATAGCTGCCTTTGTATTTGAATTCTAATCCAGCATCCGCTGTTCTAGCAGCAGAAGTCAGGATAACCAGGGGGAGTCTGGACAGAGCCTCACCAGTTTCTGTTGTGTTGAGGTGTTGGACAGCATCGCACAAAGTTAATCAGTCGCTTGGGCTTTGGTTCATCTTGGTTGGTTTTTTTTTTGTGGAGAAATTTTCATGAAAGTTAATGTTCCATCTGTATCCATTTAGGCACCTGCAGAACTTGTAAAAATATTCTTCTCACACACAGCATTCCATGAATCTTTCCAGAAGTTGCAAAGGAGCCTTTCTGAGGTCACTTAAGCCTTTTCCTCTGCACATTTATTATTCACTGACTGCCAGTATAAGTGGGGTCTCCCTGTTGCTCTGTACTGAACACTTTCTGTAACGTACACGTGACTGTTCCCTTGAATACCATTTCCAAAGCAGGATCTGAACAGAAAAATAACGATGCTCCTCTAGATATGTTTGGAGTTTGCATGTCAGTTGTGCTTTTCTGCAGATCAGTTCCTTGGGCCCCGTATTCTGTGGCATTTCTGGTGAAAATCCACTTCCTCTGAGTGACTAATTCTGGCTGTTAAAGTTGGTCTTGAAGCTAGATATAAATGGGTGAAGTTGAAAGATGGAGACTAAACCAGTAACCAATTGTAGTAAATTCACAGTTATACAAATTCCAGTTCTGTGACACTGACGTGGCACGTTCTGATCTTGGCATGCAGATACCCAGTAGTGTATAAACCTTTGCACCTGCCTTTTGAGAAACATGCAACAATCCTTTCATGCTCAACCTGCGTTTGTCAAAACCCTCACTGGTTGCCAAGTTTCTGTGTGCCAGGCCGGCTCAGATAACTAACCCAAAGGGGAAGAATTCTAAGCAAAAATAATTGTTTTACTGATAATCTGCTTTTGTCTTTTCGCTCAGTTCAAGGGCATGAGTCATTTAAATAAACCTAGGTAGGTATGTTATAGGCAGGCCTTTATTTTTAAAACAAACAAACAAACAAGCAAGCCCTCTGGAGTTCTCTTCTCAGGATTAAGAGTTGTTGTTTTTTGATGAAAACAGCTTATCCCCAGGAAAATGGAAGTGCTTACATGTTTAATCTGGCTCCTGCACCAACATTCCTTTTCAGCTCAAAATTGCTATTTCAATAGCAACAGTTTGGAATTACGTGACTCTTGTAAATTCAAGACAACTGCTTTAATTTTACAGATATTCTGTGCAAGGATAAAGATGGGAGGAGCTCTAGCACATTTCTGGGAAAACTGTTCAGAGGGTTTTGATCTCTTAGCTTTGGCGATAATACTTAGTGTTTATACCTCAGTAATTGTGGCTTGCATTAACTCTTTTCCAAAGCGTCTCCGTTAATTTCCATCATTTTTGTTATTTCAGCATATTTATATGCTCTTGTCCCTAGTTACCCACTATTAACTACAGTTTTCTTTTAGATTCAGCTGTGATTTGGCTTGCTTAGAACAATTTTCTTGGCAGAACCAGAATATTGCCTAAGCTGTCTATAAGCAGTCCAGTTAATTCAGTCATATTTTTCCAAGTTTAAACCAAATTTTCTTTAACCAGGTTGTAATGAACAAGGAATTTTAGTGAGTATTTTTCATGTTTTACAATGACCCTCAACACCAGGCGGAACCTGTTACTGAAAACACCCATCACTTCTGGTTTTTGTTATGTTTTATAGCATCAGCATTTCAGAATTGGAGTGAACTTGTCCGTTTTAATTCTGTAATAGATTAATAAAGGACCAGATTTGTAAGTGGAAGTTGACTTTGAACGCTGTGGAAGAAGAGGTGTTAGGATTTAAGTTTCATTTAGTCCCTGGATGGCATCAGCGCAGTTTGATTCCTGCCACCCTTCCTTGGTCCTCCTTTCTCCGTCTCCATCACTGTGATGCTGTGCTTGTTCCAAGGGCATTGGCTGTGTCTGATTTACCTACACTTGGCAACATTTGGTACATGGACTTAATTCAACAGTATTTTCAAAACTAGAATGGGCCTTATCCTTGTAAAATGAGCATCAAGTTTTCTGTCCTGCAGCTGAATTTGAGGATTGACAGTCTTCTTCTCATATTTTTTCATCAGACTGTGCTGGATACGACATGATCTTCAGTGTAATACATATTAATGTAATATATTAAAAGTTGGACGTGATCTTGAAGGTCTTTTCCAACCTTAATGATTCTATGATTCTATAAACAGTTTTGTATTTTGAAATAAACATTATTTATGTATTTTTAGCAGCCCTTTTTGTCCTGTCATGTCAGGTTTTTAGTTGTCAAAGTAGGAGATAGTGAATCTGTGATGTTATTTTCTTTAGGCAGTTGGTATTGGAATCCTTTAATAAATAATGATAAACTTTTCATCTTTTAAAATTAATTCTGTAAAAGTATCTTTAATTCTGCTTTAACTCCCACTCTCTCTTTTATGATATAAGGAAGTTGAAACAATGTAAACAGTAGAAATGACCTTTTTATTGATATTGCAAGCAAGGAAGTGAAAATTACTATAATATTGGTAGTATTTGCACAATAGTTAAGGTCTTGTTATCAAATTCACTTTTTTTACAGCGTAGTTTAAAATTAGGAAGGCAGTTAAAAGCTTGCGATTTATTATTTAAATATGTCTTGGGGGACTACGTGCAGATCTGTGTGTGGAGAAGTAGGAAAATAAGCTATACCCGCTTCATGTATAAATAAAATTATGATGGGAAACGCTAGTTGAAATATTATTAAAATTTTCTCAAACAGAAGTCACAGAATTATTGGGGAGGCTGCAGAGGCAGAGCCACTCAGCTGGATTGTTTTGCTTGATTCTTTGAAAGGTTTGTGGGTTTTTTCTAAGGCTTTTAAGGGCTTTAAATTTTTAGAACAAAGCTCTGTGTTTTCAAAATCCAAGCTATTTATACGAAATAGATGTTTCTATCAAGCTTCAAGTGCAGGGCATCTGGACCAATTTTTAGATACGTGGTTTTGAAGTCAGTCCTTTGTTCGGGCTGTTTCTCATACATTGATATATACAATATTTAATTGATACAAAAATAACATTCCTTTGAACTATGCAGATGTTTTGAATTTTGTTACAGTTCCTTACTAGTGGCTTTACTAGAATGTTCAAAGGCTCAGTACTTTAAGTCACTCAAGAAATAATAATGCAGTTGCTGGTAATTAAAATGAGTTCTTACAGTCTCTTGTATCCTAAATTGAATAGATAAACTGAAGTCTGTCCTTAAAGATAATTCTACAAGCTTGCCATCCACAGGCACTTATTTTCTTCCTTTTTTGAGATCCAAATTTTACCACATTCATCCTTACAAACAGAATCATCTTTGGGTGAATTGTCTTCCATCGTGGATGGTGAAGCTGGAAGCTGCTCTATGTTTTACATGCAAGCAGTTGCTAATCCTTCTTGCAGAATCCAATGTTACTTTTTACTTGTACTAGTTCTGTGCAGGAACATGGAAGTTGGCTAATAATTTTTAGACTTCTGGGTAAAGTTCTTGTTCTGACTTAAATGTTAGAAAGGAACAAGGTAGAAATTACATTTACTAAATTAAAAAAGCCACAAGATGGCATCAAATTGTCAACTCTATCTGTTGTTCCTAAACATTTTTTACAGGTCAAAATACTACAGACTTTTTGGATCTCTTCACTGAAACCAGTTGGGACAGGGAATGTGCAATGAAATAGTTTTTTCCCTTCCACTGTTTCAACTTGTGAAGCTGCAATAAGGTACTTGTAATAGTTTGGTTTAAAACATAAGGGTTTATTTTCTAAAATGTGCCATGAGTTATGTGGAGGCAATTTTTCGTTCCAGTTGGGAACTGAAAGCAACCTAACTGTGCATGTTAATGTACATTTAGGCCTAAGGAAAAGTACTAGGTATCTAAAATACAGATTTTTATTTTTTCCCCTAAAATATGGGAAAATACTAGTTGGGTCCTGGCATCAGATGAAGATTGATAATGGGTGATTTTTGCTAAGTACTACAAACAATTAGTTTTTTTAAAATTAATATCATTTTTAGAAGGGTCAAAAAACACTCCGGAAGGTTTTAAAAGGTGTTTAAAACAAACAAACAACAACAACAACCAACCAAACAAACAAAAACCGAACCAACAGCCACTCTTGAGTAACTGAAATCCAGCTATAGATGTACTAGCCCCAGGTACTGAGCTGTTCCCCATTCATGCTTTGGTTGGTGAGCCCAATATTTGTAGGTGTTTAGGTAGGACAGTGCCAAATAGCAGAGGCAAAACCAGTTACTGAGCAGTGATTTTGTGAGTGTCTGACAGGACAGGAAACAGGAACCCTGGAAGGGAACGAATCCCACAGAACAACAGACACAGCAATGGAGGGAAATGATGCAGTGAAGTTCAGGAAAGTAGGAAGCCTTCAGTACTGTGTTCCTGATTACATTCCATGTCAGGTTGTTGCCTCTGAATGGTTAAATACTTATGTATTTAGTGTAAATCATAAGTAAACTATATATATATAAAACCTTCTATGGTAAATTAGCACAAGTAAACCAAGGAATACGTTTTTGATTAAAATACGATGTCTTAAAGAAGATTTGTATTTTTCAAATTACATGGTTTTGTTACTAAATTAGTTTTGACTTTATGAATATTCATAATACACCCCTTAACAGTCTCAAACAGCTTATGCATAAGAATTAGGTATGTCATTTTCGAGCAAAACTGTTAAGTATTCAGAAATTTTGAGGAAATGAATGTTCTTTAAATAGCTAAACAGTGATTTCTGCTGCTTGTGATGCTTAGGGTACAGCTGCACAAACAAAAGCTCCCCTAAGCTGGAGTTTGAATTTGCTGTGTGCTGGTTACTTAAGAGTAACTTTCAGATCAAAAACTTGACATTAGATTTTAAATATCTTACTGCGCGCTCTGAAAAATAAGTTGCTGCCTTTACAGGGAGTTGGAGCACTCAGACAGTAAGTTGCCTCTGAGTAGCTGAGAGGCCACAAACGATCAGCAGCACCTACCTTGAGTAATTAAATGAACCAAGTATGAAGTTTACTCTGACAGATTAATACTCTTTTTCTTTGGGAGAAATCCTAGTGTGCATTTCTCTGGTTACACCTGCCTTGTGAACAGACCTGGTGCCAGTGTGTTGTCAGAGGAAAACCCTATACTTCTCTCTGAATGCTTTGGAAAAAACATTAATTTTTGATTCAGAGTTAGCAGGTCAGAGAAAAATATTAACCGAGTTATCCTGATCATGACTCTCTTATCGACAGCGAGTTTTCTTCTCCCCTTGGTGTATCTTGTCAACCATCACAGCTCTGTACTTCTATTTTTTCCTCGTCTGAGGAGTGTACGTTTCTCCTTACAAACCCTTTAAGAAATGTGGGGGTGAAATACTGCTCAGAGTTTCTTTTGCTGTGTTGTCTGCAGCTTTTACAAAACAGGAGGTGGTTGTTAGGTCACTGAAAATCATAAAGAGAGAAGGGATGTAAATCAGCCACAAAGGATTGATGTTACACCTTTCAGTAGGTGACAGCTGAGCTTCTGTGCCAAGATGCCAGAATAGCAGGAGCTGTGATCTGAGCACGGTTCATTCTTGAAATTATCATAATTTGAGGCCCCAATTTATACAGCTGAAAGCTGTGATCTCCACAATTTATTGACTTGCAGGATTTGTTCTTAGAAATGGGATAGTCATAGGCATGGAAGTGGTATCTACTAATTTAAATGAATTTATTTCCTACCATTAATCAGATATTTTTGTGAGATTTTTTTTTTTAATGTACTTTGCTGTTGTTTCAGGGATGGTATTTCTGTTTGCTTCAGTTGCCATCTTCTCAAAGCTTTGCTTTTATGTTTCAGGCTTCTGCACTAAGTTTCCAGTTAATCGCTGTACAGAAGGCAATTCAAGGGAGAGTATGAAAAATTCCTAAAATAGATAATTTGCCAGTTTTTTTGTTAGGCTAAGTCATAGAGAAAACAAAGCAAGGCTTTGGTTCTGATTTGGTTATAATCCTTTACAAGAGTTTCCAGAAACTCTTCTCATCTCTGAAGCAGCTCCTTGTTCCTCTCCCTTTGTTGCAGCTCCCATAGGACCTGCCGAGTCTCTTTGGGACTCAGAGAAGTGGAAGAGGAGGCAGACAAGTTGCACTGCTGATTCTTTAGGGTTGAAAAGAGGAATGAACTTGTGGACTGCAGGCAGTAATAGTTATGCATCCATGCAAACTGAATTGAATTTAAAATCTTGAAACTTTGCGTTACAGGAAGTGAAGTTTCTTTAGCTTGATGATTTTCTTTACATTTCATAAAGTGCTGTGAATTGAGGAAGTGTTTTGAGGAAATTCTTGCTTTCTTCAAAATGTATGACTAGTCCAGCACAAAGTCAGTCTTATGACACAGAAAATGGCATTTTTTTCTATAGAAAGAGGTGCAAAATGTTTCATTTCAACTTACTTGGAAAGTGGAAGTTGAAAGAAAGGTGCTGTTTCTCAGTTGCAAGGCTTCTCTCAAAGGTAGTCAGCCTTTCCTGCTGCTTTTCCTTTAGAGTGTGGTGGTATTTTCATTTTTATCATTTTCTGAGTAATTATTGTCAAAGGACATTGGCAAAAATACCTTTTCTCTCCTGCTAAAAAAGTAAGTCTTAAAATAACAGGTACTGACTCAACTGCCCTACATAAATGTTAGTATTTTAATAATCGAAAAAGAGTACAGAAAAATTTGGGATTAACCCATTTCTTGCAGTGTAGGGTTAAATCCTTACATTAAAGATTAATGAGAGGTTGCTGTCTGTATGAGTTCCAAAAGCTGTGCACTGTGCCAAATATCAGCTCCAGCCTATTGTAACTAATCATGGGTGGCTTTCACTAAAGCTCAGGGAAGAGAGGTTTTGAGTAAATTTGTTTTCTGAGAGCTTGTCAAGGGATTTCTATTCGTACTTCACAGATCTTGAGATAAAAAGAGTTTCAATTTTCATGATGGAAACTTAAAAGCAATTCTTCTAAGTGTTATTTAAATCATGGAACTTGATCCTGCTCATCAGCTTTTTTTATTTTGAATTCCGAAGCGTGCTGTTGTTTATGCATGGACATAGAAATGGGATAGTGCCATACTGGAGACCTTTCCAGCAGGTTTTTCCCTGAGTGGGGTCTCTGACCTTTCTGAGTGTCTCATGGTTCTAGGATGCACTTCACACAGTGTTTAAGTAATTTTCAGATAAAATGCGTGGTTTCGTGTTAAAAGGTCTTCCGTCAGCTTTGCAAATAGAGGTGGCTGGATTACAGAGCAGCTTTTCCCCACTGTTAGTGATAGGCGTTTTGTTCAGTGAGGTTTTTCGGCAGTAACTGAGAACAGAATTTGTTCTTGCAGGAATTCAGTGTTGCTTTGGAACCAGACACGTGTGACTCCACTGTTTTCTTTGTTGGTGTGTTGACTCTGCGGAGTTGACAAGAACAAACAATAGTGCAGGTCTTTTATGTGTTACATTAAGGTAATTGGATAAGGCATGAGCAGAACTAATTATCATGGAGTGCTATTTCTGGGCACTAAAACTCCTCAAGGCAGGAATGCATTGCCATTTCTTGATCCTGGTTTTCCATCCAGAGCATAAGCAGATCTTGTTTTGAAATTTCTACAGCCAATTGCTTGCATTTATGTTACTAACCCTTGGTGATTGTAGGTAAAACAAAACAGTGCTATAAATGGGAGAGGTTTCTTTGAATACAGAGGGGGGGAAAAAGCTCATGATTTGCACTTTATATTTAAAATGTAAACGTGTAAGAGCTCATGAGGTTGTCTGTCCTCCCCAAGTCTCAATTTATAAAGAGTTTGGAATAATTTCTGTATTTTCTTTCTTCCCTTTAATGGAAACATATTGCCCTCCTTTTCACAATACTCTTTATAGCTCTGTGTTCATTTGAAAAACATGTACCTGGCAAGGAGGTCACCTGTTAATGTTACCTCTTCTGTCTTTTTTAAAAGGAAGGTGCATCTGCTCGAAAAACACAAACTCCGGCAGCACAGCCTGTGCCACGACCAGGTAAGGTGGTTACTGTCGTTTGTGATGAGATTCAAAGAAATGCTGTTGAAAGCCTTAGCTGGAGAATGAAGTGGGGGTCATTTATTTGTGGTCTTTAACAGCGCGTGTATTGGAAAAAAAGCATAACCTTTTGTTTAATGTTACACCGTGGCACTTGGGTTCATCCTTTTCAGTGTGTTGCCCCATCTTGTGGGCTTGGTATTTCAGAAATTCCCACTCAAATATCTAATGAGAGCTGTTAATGCTCCAAGGAGAAACAACCTAAACAGAATAGCTAATCTCAAAGACAGATATATTATTACTTCTATGATTAATAGATCAGAAATAAGTAATTCTCTGAATGTGTTATCATTACTTCTTCACACTTCTTAGCACAAATGGTATTTGTAAGGAGACCAGAATCCTCAACTGGCTTTTGAATTACCAGTTAGTAGCTTTTGGCTACCAAGTCCATTTGTCTGTCAGATTGAATCTCAAGTTCTGATTCAGTGATAGAATTATAAGAAAGACGTTTATTAGGAAGAGTTTTTAGAAGAGTGTAAGAGCACAGACAGACAGTACATGAGACAAACAGTGATTCCAAACAGCGATGGGCAGACCTGCGCCTGGTTTACATACTAAGAGAATTTCTGGTTGGGTGGAAGACAGTCTCAGCTGAAAGGCGTTATTTCAGAACAAGACAATGCAGTGAAGGTAATGGGGACTTCTGGGGGTTTTGGAAACAAAGCTACCATTTAAAATGAATATGCTTTTTCTAGAAGTACTGGTGGAATACTGTATATTCTTGTTGAGACTCTAAATGCTTTCAATGTGTGCCTTGCTAATTCCTTGAGATTTATTAGCAGGATTTAATACTAAGACTTAATACTGTAAAGCTGATTCTTCCCCAAAAATCTATTCTAATATTGACTGCTCTCAGCATACCTAAATGCTGTTGTGCACAGATTCTTCTGTTTGGTTATTTTGGTACTGAGAAGGTCATGCTGCCTGTCAGACTTATCTCACCAGCCCCTTTAAGCATCATAATGCAAATGGAGCTGACAGCAGTATGAAAAGGGTAGCAGTGGCAAGAACAGAACTCTGAGCTGTCACAGTCCCTGCTGCTGGCTGTGACTTGCTGGGCAGTTCCTGGCAGAAGGGTGGGTTTTGATGCTATACAGGTTATCTAGTAGCGCCCTTCTCTAAGGCCAATCCAATCTGTTTTCCTGCCTCTGTATTGTAAGTTGAAGAGGGAATAAAGAAGAGAGGTGTAGTCAGAGGAGGTTTATTTTTCTGCTTGTTCTAGGATATTTTAAAATGTTCAGCTGTTCTATTCTTAGCAGTCGAAGTAACTAAACCATGTTGTTTCCAGGAGGATGCTGCTTTGCACATAAGAAGTGTTAGTTAAATTGGGCTAAACAGTTGTGCAGTAGTGATTTGGAAAATATGTCTGAGATGTGCTTTTGATGTAAGATTTTTTTTTTTTTGCAATATTTTACAGTACCAACTTTTCTACTAACCTGTCTTGGTACCACTATCAAATTTCTTACAGATATTTATTCTCCCTGCTTTTCTTTTTTTTTTTTTTCTTCCTTGGAGCAGCTGGTACTGCCCATATATTTCAGGGACATCTTTACATTAAGGAGATACCTAGATTTAAAAAAGAAAAATTAATTATTGGATAGGTAAAGCTCCTGTAGTTCAGTATAGTGTTGCCGATTTATATCTGTGCATTGGACAGTGTCAGGAAAAGATAATTAAGGATATGGTCTCAGTATATCGACAATGGCAACTATGTGTTGTGAATATTTATACTGTTCTAGGAAGTTTCTGAACCAGTTGGTCATAAATAAACATGAGCAAGTCGGTGCTATGCAATTGGAAGTCAATTAATGAAATTTGTCATGCATAGTAGCGGTTGAGACTTGAGTTAGTCTGCATCAGTCTTTTCTACTGCTCACCATTTTCTGATTTTTTTGTATTAGGATAAACTTGTATGATGATGATTATCAGGCAGAGCAGTTCTTTTCTGAAGTTAGGACTCCTGAAAACTGAACTACAACATGTTTAGTTGGGGGATTTCCCGTCAGGTAATTCAGTAATAGCAGCACAGTGAAGACGCACGGATGTTTTTCCAGCTTTGGAATGCATTGTCTCTCCTGTACCCAGGCAGTCACAACTCGGAAGGCAGAGGTGGAAACATTTTATTGCAGAAGTGGGGAGGGAACTCTTCAGCTTCTGTCTGTCCCATAGAGTTTGTTTGTGTGGTTTTGTTTAGTGGTTGAGGGTTCTTTTTGTTGGGGTTTTTTGGGGGGTTCTTTTTGTTTGGTTGGGTTTTTTTGCCCTTCCCAAGTGCCACCATGTCTGTCAAGTTTAACTGTTTCTGACACCCAGAGAGCTCATGTAACTCAAACTGCAATCCAAAATTGACCTGAGTAAGCCTGAAATTCAGATGTACAGTAATATCCGCTAATGAAAAGGTGAGGGTCTGTAAAGACCAGGTTGTTGTGAAACACTTTTCCTGTTGGTTCAGCGCTATTGAACTTAAGATCTACAAGCAGCTTTCTTTTCACGATTGCTGGCAATTCTTGTCAATGCTATTGTTCTCCAACCTTTTATGGAGGATGGAGAGGGATGACTGTCTTGAGAAAAACTGGGAGAGATTGACTCAACTCTCCTAACATCTGTTTCAGATGGTCAAAAGCTGTTTGTTTGCTGAATGCTCAGACCCAAATTATAAATCCCTTCTTCAGCTTAGTGTGTTGCATCTGTGGAAATGGTCTAATGACTGTAGAGTGACTCTTGTTCCCTCCTGCAATTAAACACATGCAAGTGTTGCCTTACAATCACATTTGTGTGTATGTCTTAGTCATCCTGACATATTTTCTGGGGTTTTTTTTCAGTTTCTCAAGCAAGACCACCTCCAAACCAGAAAAAAGGTGAGTCAGTTTTAGTTGCATGATCCTTTTCATTGTTGTGTGAATTGTGCCCGCTCTTTTTTTTTTTTCCCTTGAACCACAAGCAACAACATGAACAAGTAGTGGAATGCAGACAGCTTTCTGTTTTGCTAAATATGGGTCCTACCCTTACTTAAAGACTCATGATACAATGATATGCTTCTTTTGTGAATGAAAACCTTTAGTTTAGGGAAGTTTTTACTACAATTTTTCTTGAATACAGTCCCAAGATTGTAACCTGTTAAGCAAGAATTCTGTTTTTATGTCCAGCTCCTTTAATGAAAAAGGGGGGGGGGGGAAACCAACAACCAAAACACACCAAAAAACCCCCCAGGCAAGTCTAACTTTATTATCTCTACAGGGTCTCGAACTCCCATAATCATTATTCCAGCAGCCACGACCTCTTTAATAACAATGCTTAATGCAAAGGACCTTCTGCAAGATCTGAAGTAAGTAGCTGATTAGAACATACTGTATAACAAATTGTTTTCAGATACAAAGTTACACTAGTACCTAATTAGTAATTAAGCAAGAGGGTTCATCTGCTCTCTTGTGACAAGCCAGTTTTACAGACCAGAGTATAAAAGAAATTAACTCGTTTTGACGAGCAGGAAAAGAACAAAAACTTATTTTCAGAGTTTTGGCTCATTTGTGACCTCTGGACTCAGTGGGCTGATTGAGGAGAGAGTCTTGCAGTACCAGTTCAATGTCTGCAGTGGTTTTCTTTTATGTAACATAAAGTGAACCCTTAAAATGGAAGAAGGCTTAGAGAAGAGGAGCAATGTGCTCCTGGAGCTCAGAAAAGAGTTTGGAAAATAACCACAGTTCTCATAAAGAAGGTGGTGACTGGAGGGTCTGTATCAGGCTGCATCAGCCAAGCAGCTCAGCTGGTTGTGTAAATAAAGAATTTATTTTTTTTTTCCACATATTGACATGAAGTGGTGATGCAAATTCATCCAGGGAAATATCAGTGAGTTGCTAAAATTTGATTATCGCATCACACATCTGATCATTCTAAGATTTAATTCATTATGGCTGAATGAATCTTTCGGCTTGTCCAACAGATCATGGCATTTAGACTTGCCTATCAGTAAATACCAGTTGATTTTTTTTTATTTTTTTTTAAGCAGTCAGTCATTTTCACAGAGAAATACACTGTTGCAGACTGTCCACAGTGATATGTTCAAAAACTGGAGGGGTTATCTTTTTATCACCCCCCCACTCCCGTCTTTTATGAGGCTGTAAAACCGCTCTTCTTATAAAGCAGCCTGTCCTGTTGTGGTGCCTTGGCTTCCACTGGAGCTGCCCTAGGATTTTATACAGCTCTGCTGTGAGATCTGAGGCGCCTTCTGATGTAATTTAGTTCCCAGCTTACTGCCACACACCACTGAAGATCCAGGAAGTGTACTGGGCTATTGATGTCTGCCCTGAAATATTTAGCTGGAGAGAAGGGTGGCTTTTAACATTACAGTTTAATAATGTGCAAGCAGTCACTGGACTGATATAATTGGGTTGACAGAGATGTTGTTTGTTTATGTGGGTTTTTACATTTAGGGAAAAAATTCACAACAAGCCTTAGATTTTATGTCTACATATCTGTAGGTGTACATGTACCTGTGCCTGGTATAGGAATACCTAGAAAAAAATAAGGCATCTTACAAAAATAAGTATATCTGAGCCAGGAGACACAGTTTTCAGCTGTTTCCAGCTCCATCAGGACCAAGTTGCAGTTAACTTCTGTAGACCAGTCCCGTGAGGATGCTGATATTCAGAATGCAGTGAACATGATCCAGAAAAAAAAGGGAGATGAAGTTGAAGGGTTCAAAGGAGGACACTGATGTAGTTAACCAGTATGAAAGAGAAAGCAAAGAAGCAAGATACGTTAATGAACGGGAAGAGCAATAGCAGAATTCAGAAGAGCAAAATGTTAATTTAGCCATGGCAGTTGTAGTGCTCTTCTAGGAAATACACCACCTGGGCTGTATTTTGTTGCATTCAGATTTATTGAAGTACTTTGTTTAGGAGAGGCTTCAGGGTTTATTTTACTGTTCAGGTATGCAGAGTGTAGAACTAGTCTCGATGCAGAGAGTGATGGATAGATATATGATGGTTTTCCAAGGGAAAAAGACTTAACTGATTTCTGCCTCTTAAGTCACCACCTTATTTAGCTCATTCCCCACATACAGCGGAATTTGACAGAAGAGTAGAGATTTCAAAGACTCCTGTCATTGCCACAAGGAATAAAGAAATATTATCCAGATAAAAAAGACACACCTAAGTTCTTACTCCCTCCCTTACGCCTGCTGAGGAAGATGAAGGTAGATTTGCATTTCTTGTATTTCTAGAGGTGGTCAGCCTTCTTGTAGTAGCCATCTATGATAGTTTTAATCCAGTGGAGATCGGTGATACAGTGTAAGGAGAGGAGATTTTTAGAGCTGGAAGAGAAGAACCATTGCAGGGGAGACTGAAGAAAAGTAGGAGGAGCCTGGGAGAGTGATGCCCCCAGGATGGTTACAGTGTGGAAGCTGTTTTTAGGGTGGGTTTTTCTTCCATGTCTGATCCCTGAGGCATCAGACTTGTGTGAAGTGTGTGATCATAAAGAATGAGTATTTGAGTTTCATAAATAAAGCAACTTTTGTGATTCCATCCATTTAAATGTTTCTTAAAACAAAATAAGGAAAAGAATTACCTGAAATTATAGTTAGAGACCAAACCACTTAAAATCAAAACTTAGTCATAGCTGTCTATCTCTGTCTTTTAGGATAGTTTTTGTCTACAGTGGTGGATTTTTTTTAATGAGTAACTGGCAATGTTTTGTCACTTCGGATATGAGAAAAACTAACTGTGCTATCAGTGACAGATACTTTAGTTTGGTGGTTATAAAATAAACAGGAAACTCTTCATCTACTACTGTGGTAGGCCTTAAATTCACTTGTTAAGAACTGGAAGAAACCTGTTAATTATACTAACATTTTTCCCAAGCCTTTTCTTAGCTCTGTAGTATATTAGAGTTTTTTCCATGCCAGATTTGGCTGACGTTTGTATGCTTAGCATCTTCAGTTTATCGCTAATGTTACGCTCTTTTGAGGCAGAAAATATGGAAAGCAGGAAAATTATCGTGTGTAGAACGAAATGTGCATAATGACAAACCCAAAGCTTGGTACTGGTTTAAGATTTATTTTTTTTTTTTAAGATATCTAATTTTTCTGTTCAATATATTTGTTGCAACTTAGATCTTTAAGGAGGATATTTCTGTATATGATTGTAATATCTACAATTCATGTGCGGTGTAATAAGCTAATATTTTTGATAACTTTTTTTGAAAGGTTATTTTTCTAAGGAGCCAAGTACAACATAAAATGAAAAGTTTCTAAAATAGTAAAAAGATAGAATTTACCTTAAAATCAGTAATGCAATACATTCTAATACATTGTGAAGCGTTGTAAGAATATTTTATACAATGTTCTTTATTCTTACTCACTAGCTAAATGCAACACTGGATATCACAATTATTGTGTAAAATCTGGCTTTCCAGAGTAAGTGTTGGAGAATATCTGAAGTCAGGCTTCACAGAGGCAAGGCTTGGCCTTTACATGGAACACAGGCAAAGCAGGAATGACATCAGGGAGATGTGAATGATTAGGTGATGATTATGTATTTTTATTATGGTGATGCTCTTACTTGTGATGCCTTTCACCAGATGTGGCCAAGTAACTCCCGGGGCTTTATCCAGCTTTGATATTGAGCAGAGTAGCTGGGAGAGATTCAGGAATGATGTATTACAAAAAATGAGCTTTGTTCTCTTGCAGAAATAGGTGTATAAAGCTTTTGATACCGTAGCATAACAGAAATACTGAGAGAGCTGTAAAAATAAGTCTGCAGTTCTGAGCACAAGAGAACGGGTATTATGATGATCTCGGTTACTGGGGAACATTGGAATTGCCTTATTCTCTGTCCATGCAATTTCCAGTGGGCCTGAGTTGGGGGCCAGCAAGTGCAGCTCTGACCTCAGTGGAAGTGTTTTAAAGTTAGTGCTGGCAATGGATATGAGTTTAGAGCCAAGGCATGAGCAGCTCAGGCAGTTCAGGGGGATTATATCTTGCCACTTACCTCCCGTAATTTGATCTTGTTCAGTCACTTGCCTGTTACCTTAGGAAAGTGAGAGTGCACCATTTTTTATGTGGATAATGATTTTGGCAATCAACAGCAAGAGACTGGAGTGCTGTTAATTTCCTAGTAGAGGTATAAAAGTGCATTCTGAGTAGATAGGGTATTTTTTTTCTTTTTTTTACTAAGGAATAATAATCCAGAGAGGCCACAAGAAACTGTCCTGCACAGTCAGGTTTCAGAATACATTTCTAGTGTATTGAATGATTAGAAATGTGTCAAGTACAAATGTGCAGTTAAGCCCTTGGCTATAGTATTATATAATAATAATATAAATAATTTCCAAGGGAAGATGTTTTTTGGGGGGTGTAATACTCGCACTTCTTAAGCTTGTGTTTTATGTCCAGGTAGTGATGGCATGATAAAATTTATAATCCTACAGTAATTTCTATTGATTCTTGGTTCTTAAGCACATGACTTTTTACTTATTGAATCGATGGTTCCCAGAAATGCAAGCAGATATTTCATAAAGCTTCTGAGAGCTGTCCTTTATTCCTGTTCTCTGTGTGTTCACATATATGTAAGCTCTTGCTTCAATGCTTGCTTTATGACAGTCATCTTCTCCACTGTTCCATGTGAATCAGCTCATTGACAGTTTTTCCGTCAGGAATTTAGGATAGCGAGGTGTTTTGTGTTGTGTCCTAGAGAAGTGCATTCAGAACCATTCAGTGTTTTACAGGAAATAAAGCTGAAGCAGTTGTCTAGAAGGTAAATAGCTGAGGCGCAACCAAATGGTACCTCAATGGCTGTAACACAATTTCTAGCTGAAATAGGGAGAAACTGCCAATTAACTAGTGTTGAGATGAATTCTTAAACACAGAAACATTTAAAGCTAGAAGTAGAATTGAGAATGCCTGTTTCAGCCAAATTTGAGAGGTCTCAGATATAGTGGTGAAGTTGTTGGACTCTGGAAAAGCAATATTGCTTCTTGTCTAATTTGGCAGGGGGCGCCCAGCTTTCCTGTTTGCATTTAAAATGTTTTTGCTTCCTCATATTTACCAATTAAATTTAAAATGTGACCTTTTAGATCTCTGTTCATATGAATATTTGATTATCACTGTAATGTAAGTAGGGCTGTTTGGGTTTTTTTTACATATTCTGTAAGAGTTTGTTCTTGTGTAGTGCATGTGACACAGAATAACTAAATTCTTATCAATATGTTCACCATTTCAGGTGATTTTGGCTTGTCCTATAAACCCTGCCACTTGGATAAAAGGTGTTTGAGTGGTTGCATTTCTAATTTTTTTAAAATTATTTTTAAAAACCCTGTTTTATTTCCATTCCTTCCAGCACAGATTCCTTTAGTTCTAAAGGGTGACGAGCGACTCATTAATGGTTTTCTTAAAAGCTGAAGACCACTAAGCAAATCCTCATTTAAAGTTATAAAATAGTTTACTGATATAAAATATCAGTGCTGGCAAAGCAAAGCCTGGCAGGACAGGCCGGTAGGTTTGCTCAGGGTTAAAGGGGCACCTTGCTTTTGAGTTTTGAAATTAGCCAATTGATTAGAAATACTTCAGTTTTGGTGTCCCATTCGGTAGCTTTTTCCAAAGCAGAACTGCACTGAATGCTTCTGTGTAGGATGCAATTGTACATGTCAGTCTGTTGTGACAGATAAAAGTATACGTAAATATTAACTGTTTTCAAATTACTTCAGTTATTGGGGAAATTATTGTCTTAATTTTATTGAGGTAATATTCTAGGTGGTCCGAGTGTACTTTTGCCCATTGTCCTGTGTAGCTTTTTTGTTTCTATTCCCATTACAGTGATGGTGTCACACATGTGATAGATAAGCATAATTTGATTTAGAGCACAGCATTTAACACCTGTAATGCTTTTTCTGCAGCTGCAATACTAGGCAGCTTTAGTGCACCATTCACAGTCGTTTTGGGTTTCTTTTACTTTCCTCCTATTAGTTGCAGACATTTGGACACACACTTTGGAAATTGCTTGTGACTTTGTTTGTGAAACACTGCTGAATCATGAAGAGTGTAAGGGGGCTTCATCTGTTCATTTAGATTAGAAAAGTAAACCAGTTTTGCCTGAAAGTTTATTGGCAGTTTTCACCTGCTGCCTTAAAACATATTTGTTTGGGGTTTTCTCCCCAAAATGCCATTTCTCATTGGGTACGTAGTGAAAACTAGTATTTTCAAGTAGACTGAATAATGAACTTTACTTCATATTTAATTTTGCATTCTTTTTCCTGTTTCTGCAGCAAGTGGAAGTGCAGTCTGCTTGTTAAAGCACATTCAAATTGTGTTCTAGTATTCAAACAGAAATAGATTGAAGAGAACAAATAGAAATGGTGCAAACAACCCAAAAAATGTAGTAAACTGCTCAAAAGCACCGTGTGTGAAGAGAAATATTATCAATTAGGTACTGTGCTTTTTAAAATGTAGCACCAGTACTGGTGATAACTGTTGAAACATTGTTTTAATTTTCTCAGAGGCTTTGGAAATGAAGCTAAGAGTATTACAGTGCAGCAGGGAGGGTCTGAGTGCGGAGTGAGGAGGATGTAGGTCTGAACTCTGCTCCTTGGCTGGCCTGGGATGTGACACCGGTCACATCAACTTCCCTTTCTGTGGCACAGTTTTAGTTCTATAAAATATATGACTCTGTTGTCTTTCCTTTGACAAAATCCACTGAGATTTATACGTAAAAAGGCTTACATTGCTCTCATGTCTACGTTGCAAATTTTGAGACCCGTTCTGTGTATTTTATTATCACCATAAAGAGGAAGGCCTTGAAATGGGCATTTGTTTTCTAAAGTGAGAGGCCTGAAAGATTAAAGATCTGTAATTAATTGGGGGGGGTGTCATATCTTAAGCAGTTATTTTTGTCATACAGAGATTACATACAACAGGGGGATCACATCTATATTTTCTAAGCACTTATTCTATCAGAGAAGCTATTTAGAAAACAACAAAAAAATTACGATGTCATACATCAGATGAATAATAATATAAAATCACCATCCTCAAAATAAAAACTTAAAAAACCCTTTTTGACCAAAAATCCCAGCTTTCTTGAGAAAACAATTCTGAAGGCTCCAAGAGCTCTCAAAATTTGTTTCAGGAAGCAATTGTTTTAGTGCCCAGGTTACCCTTGGTCACTAAAAATGATGAGTTGGAGTCACTTAGCAGGTTGTGCTCTGGGTCCTCATCCCCAAATGTATTGGGTAAGCTCGACAAGGAGTGCCATGAATGTATAAGAACAGGTTTGGCTGTATTTTTGAGGGGTATTTTGTAGTTTTAGTGTGACTGTTTTTATCGTAAGGGCTTATGAAATAGTATTCTTACATTTTTTTGCTGTTTGGAACGAGTAGCAGCCGAGAGTTAACACAGTGAAAATGAGGTGGCTCCAGTGACTGCTGCCAATAATCCCAAGGTCTCATCAAGTTGTTACTTTTTCTGCTGATTCCATCAAGTAAATTGCCCTTGTCTACTGAGTGCTTTGTTATTCCCCGAGGTTTGTACCATCAGATGAAAAGAAGAAACAAGGCTGTCAACGAGAGAATGAAACTCTAATCCAGAGAAGGAAGGACCAGATGCAGCCGGGGGGAACTACAGTCAGCGTGACTGTACCTTACCGAGTAGTAGACCAGCCTCTGAAGCTTATGCCACAAGACTGGTAAATGCATTTCTCCTTTGCAAAATCTCTTAAACCGGGACAATTCACAATTTGGAGGGGGCCCATAAAATACCATGAAATTCACTAAAAAGCAGATACAGATATAAGAACAGATTTGATTAAGTGCACGGGAGTCGTTAGGTGAAAAGCGTATGAAACTGAACTCATCGAAAAGGTTTTAAAAACTTGCAATGCTCTACATTTTCACAGTGTAAGCAGCACAACTGATTTTATTAGCTTTGCCTGAAATGGTCCAGAAATTCAAATAGAAATGTTCGTATTATTCTCCTGGTTTGTGATACTGTAATGTGCAGGTCACTGAACCGTGATCTGGGAGAAAAACCCGTCTTTCTTATCTGCTTTCTGAAGGAAAGTCTGTTGGGAAGATATGTTTGCAGGCCTTCAGCATCTGACATTCCAACTTTTTTAATAGTTAAAGAAAGAAAATACGTCAGACAGTAAAGGCTGAACAGCGATTCCAGTATTGGATAGAATTCATTGAATTGAAATCATTGATGGAAGTTTACTTCTAAAGGGAGAGCCCTAGTTGGGGAAAGGGAACCATAGGTAGTTTTTACTTTCATTAAAAAGCTGGAAATGGATTATTTGGCCTGTAGCAAATTTCTCAGCGCTATGAAAAATAGTTCTCTGTGAGGAGGAAAGTTCTGGAGAAGCATATTTTTATTGTTTTATATCTTTCTGTTATTTAATCAGGTGCATTATGCAACATTTTTATTCTTCCTCACAAGTGTGGAGATTTTAGATGTGGATGGTGACATATTTGGTGGTTTTGTAACTTCCACATTAGATTTTAATGGAGAGGAAGACTTTGAAAAGGTCCTGTTCCTTAATTAATTGTTCTCTGTCATTAGAGCTTGAACTAATCAGAAATCCATGGGTTTAAAATTCTGAATATGAAATAGCACGTACAATGTTTAATGATCAAACCTTTAAGAACCATCTCAACTGGATCTAAAGTGCGTCTGACCCAAGATATGAAGTGGTGTGGGGTTTTTTTATATTGGTTTTATCTAAGGGAGCCATATCAAAACTCCACCTTGATTATTCTTTTCCATTTGACATTTGGTGGACTTCATAATGAATTAATTTGGGATTAGATTAGAGAGGTAGTGATTTGTTGTGGGAGATAGAAACCATGGTTGGATGATCTAAACATTCAACAGAAAGACAGACCATATTTGGGAAGTCATTTGTTCTCAAAGGTGTGGGGGGGTTAAATTTTAATAATGTAAAAGCTTCATGTTAATCACAAGTTTATTTTCTTAGGCCACAGGTAATGGTTATGCACTCTTAGAATAGATAATGCACTTTGCAGAAATTTTAACTAGGAGTGGGCAGAATTCAGAATAAAGACTTTTAAATCAACATACCTCAATTTACAGTGCTGTTCACAGATGATGATCTCTAAAAATGCTGGAGCACTTTTTAAAAGTGCGGTAATAAGGACCACAAATAAACACTGTTTGACTTCTTAAAATTGTAACATGAGAAACTGAGCCGCAAAGCTGAACAGAGCTGAACGTCCAGAATAACCGCATGAATTTTACTTTTGTTTTTGCTTAACCAAGGAGAGACGGTTGTTGTGCTGGAGGTGTGGTTGCTAAATGTGCCATACTGCAGTTCCTAAAATAAGAAGCCATGCTAAGGCACATTGCCTGTTCAGGAAGGCATGTCATTGAAATGTTGGGGGCCATCAACGTGTCCGTGCCTTTCTGTGTTCGCAGGGATCGCGTGGTGGCCGTGTTTGTACAAGGTCCTGCTTGGCAGTTCAAAGGCTGGCCTTGGCTCCTGCCTGATGGATCTCCTGTCGACATCTTTGCAAAAAGTAAGGGGTTTATATTGGGTTTAGGTGTCCTGGGGGGGGGGGGGGTTATTGTGCTTGGGGTTTCTGGAGGGCAAGGTTTCATATGCTTATGGCAAAGTACTCCCCCAGTGCTGTTGGGTGGGGCTGGTTGAGCAGGCAGCGCCTTTGGTCTGCTCACAGACAGTGAATAATAATGTGCCCTCTGCAGTTCTTTTGTTCTGACCTATGGAAGCTCACAGAAATCTTCTCAGAACTGTCATCTCTGAGAGTCAGGAATAGCTAGTTAGTGTACAAGCTTTCCAAGCTTCTGAAATAACAGGTGAACAGGCAATGCGTATTCTAACAATCAATAGATAACAGGTTTGCAGGCTGTCTTCACATTTCAGTGCCACTTTGAACAGAGGATTAACCACCACTTATTCCACTAAGAAGGCATTCAGAATATGATCTGGTGTCTGATAAAAGCTTTAAAGTTTTAAAAAGCTCTAGTTTAAAGTTTCAGGTGAGCTAGATGTTACCACTGTATAGATCTGAACAGTTAAATTTTGGAGTTCTCACAAGCGTACGTGGTGTGCTTTGAGGCAAACTGCACTTCCCTGCACAGTCACTCCTCTGACAGTGAGGTGGACGATAATATCTAAGGAAACTGCCAGTTTCTCTTCTCTGTTGCTTCAGTGTGGAACTGCCTTAGAAAACAGACCTTTTGATAGTGTCCAGTGGTTTCTGAGCCACAGATTTTTTTTTTTTAAAAAAAAGAACAAACCGGCGCGCCCACAGAAAAGAAAAAACAAACCCAACAAACCAAAACCCACCTTAGTTCAGTCTGTCATCTTCCTGTCAGTGTGACGAGGCAGTGAGTTTATCAGGTTTTGTGTGTGCACCTATTTGGTATGTGAGGCAGAGTCTGGAAAGAGATCGTTTGCCAAGCAGCAAGGGAAAAACCCAACAGTTGGGCAGAAGGCTGAGGATGGGTCTGCGAACAAGAAAATAGAGTAAGTCACTTAAGGAGGGAATGAGACTGAGAGGGAAGAGTAAAAGAGCCTGAATGTCAGTGTAAAAGTAAAACTCCACCACAGGAGAGAACTTGACAAAAGAGTCTAATAAAAGAAAAAAACCAACACTTCAGAGAAAAGATGCAGAGAAAATGGGAATTGTGAAAAGCAAAACCAAGAGAAATGCAGTGAAATATTAAAGGTCTAGCTAGCAGTCACATGCTGCTTCCTATTAATTCTAACATCTTGTATATATAAATGTATATATACAAATATATATATATTTATGCACATATAGAGAGAGAGAAGGCCACAGGAATTTTTCTGAAATGCATTGATGTTTCTGGTCTTTGCTATGCCATAATTTTACAGTCATAGCCTGCACAGTTCAATCTGAAGGTGCCCAAATTCTTATGCTTTTCAAGTGAAAGTATATTTGTCTTACTCAACACATAGATTGAAATTCTAATTCTAGAAATGCATTATGTTGCTTCAAAGCAAGGTATTTAAAAAATGTATTCCTGATAATGACCATCTCTGACTTTTCCTGATGACTTACCTCTCAAATGAAAACAACTAAATGAAGGGAACCCAGACAATGTCAGTCCAGTTGTATGTGTTTAATTTTTCCTGAAGGTGTTGCTTTGCTGGTTTTATAGTGTTTATTAGTCTTCACAAAAGTGGTTTCTGGGATTTGCAACCATTCATTGTTTCATCTGCAGTTTGCATTTCTTCTTCAATGTCTCTGTGTTTCTATGGACTAACAAGTACTCAAAGCTTGTCACTGTCATGTTAGAAAACAAGCAGGTAGCTTACCGTAAAGAATTCCTCAATAAAATTTGTGTTGGATCAGAGTCTGTCAGACTGGTTTTATATGTTCAGTTGCTGTGTCATTGTTAACATTTCATTAATTGAGTCTCTAAAATTGTTCTTCTTAGTTTCCTTTACAGGTAGTCTGAGTATTTAATGTCCATGTAGCAAATAAGCTTCATTTTATAACTGCAAGTAGATGTTTGAGATGAATTTTGAATGGTGTCACTTTGACAAACAAATATTTAATTTTGAATACCATTTTAAAGGTCTTACTCCAGGAGCACATCAGTGTGCTTTAATAGTGATTTGTTTCATATTCAGAAGTGGACTGTCTTCTGCTCAGTAATATTTAACCTTAACGCAGAGGCTCTGTCAGGTGTTAAGTTTTCTGTAAATGCATGGCCCCAGTGTGTCTTTGTTTTCTCTGGAGCTATTTGAATACATACCATGTTGTATAGCAAAGATAATGTATATTTATTCTTGGTTTCCATTCACAAAGCTTGGAAATGTATCTGGCAGAGGTACAAGCAAGATGATCATTTCTTTAGTTTGTCAGCTGAAAGGAAAAAAAAAGCTAATTTGACATAGTAGTCTTCTAGGAAATTCCTAGATAGATCTGGAAAACAGAACTGATTTTTAAAATTATTTTTCTCTATTTTAGCCATTTAGCTGAAGGTGTGGGTGGATTCTGTGGAGGACAAAATTAAGAGTGTGGTATTAGAAAATGATACAACCATGGCATTAAAAATTACTAGTTTCCACAAGCCTGATCAAATGCTTCTGCTTTACTCTTCCAATACTACTCAAATCATCAAATTGGTTACCAGACAGGAATTGTACAAGATTTAGATCCTTTTGCTTTTAATGGTAACTGTGTAAATGTTTGGGCTTTACGTGATTCATGTATGACAATGCTTCCCAAGAGAAAACCAACAGTTAATATTTGACCATTTTTAGCTGAGTACTAGATCAGGGAAAATTGGCAGTTACTAAACTTCTCAGAATGGTTCAGGTAGCCTTTGGGGATTACGCTGGCATTCTGCTATCAATCTTCTACTCAGACTTTCAGGAAGCAGCCAGGCTTCCTTCTCAGTGGTCTCACAAAAGCCTTTTAAAATCATTTTTAATTCTTTGACAGTCGGAAGCTTTTCAGAAGTAACATCTTTGTTTCTGAAAGAAAACGCACTTGACTTGGCAGAGGGTTTCTGCCTTTCTCCTGGAATCTGTGCGTCTAAAAATAGGGGCTGCCCTTTCACTTAAACCTCTAATAGCATGAGAGCCATCGACTACTATATTTAGCTCAGTGCCATTTAGGAACTAGTTGACTTCCTTGGGTTATGGGCTTATTAATTTTGCTCTCAGGCTTCATTCTGAAAAAAAAGAGTGATGTGGTGGGAATTTTCTTCGACTAATAACAAACCACTGACAAGTCTTCATGTTTGTACACTAAATGCTTTCTTTTTTCCTGTAGTTAAAGCTTTTCATCTCAAATATGATGAGGTACGTCTGGATCCAAATGTACAGAAGTGGGATGTAACAGTGTTAGAACTCAGCTACCACAAAAGACACTTGGACAGGCCAGTATTTCTGCGCTTCTGGGAAACTTTGGACAGGTACGTTTGCTGGTGAAAAGCCTCGATGCTCATGATTTTATGATGTGTGGAGAGACTTTGAAGTTCTGGCATCAGGGGGACTGTATACCACTTAAACATCTGAACAGTGTTTTAGCTTAAAGACGCTGCTTGTTTGGATTTTCCCTGATGAACATGATAGAACATCATGGTATATGTTTACAGACTGTAAATAGCAGTCTCCAAAGTGTAATACACGTGTATTTTAAGGAGGGCAGCTGCCATTAATCATCAATTACTGCTGTGATTCCCCCCCTCCCTTCAGGCAGAAGGCAAGGATGGAGGACAGTCTAGGTGGTTCCTTTGTTTCCCCAGCCTTCCCCACCGACTGCAGCTCTGAGCTTTCAAGCTCTCCTCTTCCCTTTCCACCTCACAAGGTGACAGTCTAGAAAAGGTGACAAACTACCTTAAGATGAAGAGCCACAAAGCATTGTCTTACCCTGATGCCTCTGAGTCCACAGCAGTGGGACAACTCAAAAAAACATGGCATATAATAAGTTCTGTGCTGGTTATTTTTCTGTATCTTGGGGGCCTTCTGAGTGTTTAGCCCTGCCTTCTGTGGGAAGTGAGGGGTGGGGGAACAGCAGCAGCTCTGTGAAGAGCTGCTTTGCTTCCGACTGTGCTTCTCTGTGGCTCAGAGCCCCCCTGAATCAGAATTTCACTGCAATACCTTTTTCACGCTGTAGAGAAGAAACTTTATTATCGTGAAGCAGTTGAAGCCATATCGAGGAAGGGGAGAAGCCCATGCATTTCATGAATGTTTAATCTTTACATGTTAAGTGCACAGCAAACTGCTTGAATGATAGAGTAAAAAAGAAAAACCCTGTGGGAATTGTCAATATAATTCCAATCGTCAAACTTTCTATGGCTTCCTATTTAAAAGTCGCAGATAAACAATATATGTGAACTCCCAGAATGAACTCCTTATCTTTAACAACAGATTTTCAATGGTAGAAGTCATGTGATGCCTTGGAAAACATGAATTTTCTTCAAGACAAGGTTTTAGCTGACTGTCACTTAGTGGGAAAAATAACTGTGCATAATACAGAGCTATGTGGTGCATAAAACATTGCATCTCTTTGGCAACTTTCTGATTCTGTAAGAATTCTGTTTTAACGGTGTTTGTGCATTTTATTCCTGAGAGTGAAACTCCTATAAATGCCACCAGGGTAGTAATCTTGTGTTCTGATAATTTTTTTCAGGTATATGGTAAAGCACAAATCTCACTTGAGATTCTGAATCCTTCAGCTGCCATTTGTTTCCTGAAGTATGGATTGAGAAAAATGGAAGGGGCTCCAGTTTGGAGACCGCAGCTCGCACTATAGGATATGTCAAGAACTTTACAAATGAGGAAGGGTCACAGTTTAAACTTTTTATAAAATCTTGTTTGGATGATTCATGCTATGGCAGGTCGATACCTGTTGTTATTCAGAAGCAAAGGGGTTTTGCTTAAAACTATTTTTTTAATGTTGTTAGCCTTCTAGTCTGCAATCCAAATTGTATATTTTGATAGCAGCAGTTCCTTCTCTGTTTTGTTAAATTAGCCACATTTTTAAATATATAATGTGTTTGGTTCCTTAGTAGAAGATAGGTTGGTCTCCACTGCAGGTTACAAACGCGTGTGTGTGTGCGCGTGTGCGCACGGGGGTGTGTATATATATGTGTGGGTGTGTCTATATATATAATGTACAAAATAAAAACGAGGGGCACGCTGACACACACATAGGTGTTACCAGGCTTTCTAAACCACTTAGCTTCTGAGCTTAGGTTTGGGTTTATTTGCTTATTGTTTCACTTACTGAGAATAATTTTGTTGTGAATGAATGCTACGTTTTTAGTCAGTAGGACATGCGAACTGAGCAAAGTGGAAGTTGTTTTGGATAAATCGAAATGTCAACCTGTATATGTATATCCTGTCAGTCTTTGTTGAAAAAAGGGAAGATGAAAAATCTAGAAACGCTTTTTTTTGGATTTGTAATGTCCCGGTTTACTAAATCTTTAAACTTTATTATAGGAGTACCTTCAAGTCATGTTAACTTTAAATTACCATTCTCCACACACGTCTCTTTATTTAAATTGAAAGTATGCATGTGTACATTCCCATCTAGCAAATACCTTTCCATATGAGTCTAAATGTTACCTAGATTAAACAGTGAATAGAGGAGGAGAGAGTTTGGATTTTTTTCCCCTGAAAAAGCCACCACAAGGAATGAATAATTTTAACTTCTTTGCGTTTTTACCTCTAATACTATTTTCTTGTGACAAAAGTAGCCCAGACTATCTACAGGAGTTGTAATTTTCTGAGCTGAGTGGCTAATACGGCCTCCTAACAGTCCTGCATTGGAATGGAAAATGAGCCTTCTCCAATTACCAAAGAACAGGTTTGCTTCATCTACAGTGTGAGGCCAGAAGACCCTGGTTTTTGTACCAATTTACGGCATCTCTGTATCTATTAATAACATTAAGTTGATGTTGCATACCAGTGAATGTAGAGAATGATCAAATACTGTAACACCTGCATGATTTTTTTTCTGGGATAGAAAATACATGTTTATATTCCTGTTCTTGAAATTCCAAACCATGTTTTTTTAATATACTTTACATTTAAGGTTTGACAAAAATAAACAGTTCTACCTATTCTGTTTTAGTTTTGCTTTTATTTGATGTTGCCTTCGTTTTTAGTAAAACCCAAAGGCACATCTCCATAAGAGGTTTTTAAAACTGTGCCTTATGTTTATGAGGACTGTGAAGTCTGACTTTTAATTGTGTTTGCATCCCTGCTACGTTGATGGTCTGCTGTATTTTAAATGGTCTGGATGGAAATGTGAAAACCCACAACTGCCAAACAACAACCCCAGTGACTCCCGAGATCAGAGGCAGCTGACACTGGATTTTTTTAATGGATTCTGCGTAGTGACGGAGAAAAGGAGGCACCGCACAACTACCAGAGTGTCTGCTATTTGTATGAGGAGTTACCATATTTTCACTATAGTTAAGCTTATAAATGTATCAGTGTCATGCTAGAGTGGACTAACACATTGAGTACTTCGTTTTAACCTGTACCATAACTAGTAAAGCTGTAATGGCCACCAACAAAGTTGCTACCATTAGGAAGTGGTTCAGTTTAGGGTTCATTACTGCATTTAATAGTGGAATATTGTGTCTGCAGGTTTTAACTTGAGCATTTCCAATTAGAAATGTAATTTTTTAAAAGCTTAATCAGTGCATCATGGCCTGTGCAGTTCTAAGGAGACTTCTGCAGTGGGCAGCAAACTTGAAAAGGAAATTCTGAAGAAATGTGTGCTTCACGTGCACTGTGACATACAGGCCCCAGGGTGGGCTTGCAAGGTTCAGTTACCTTTGCCCTGTACTTCTCTTGTGTTTTCAGTGCATGTGGATCCCAGATCCAGTATTGTGTACAGGAGATGGCTTGATTCAGATGTAAATTTATGTGTATGTTGGGTGTAATGCCTCTGAAACTGGTGACATTACATGGGTGTGAAACTGCCAGAAGAGCAACATCCAGGAAATCCTTGTATGAACTGTGCTGGTTTTTATGGGTTGGGCTTCGACCTTTAACATCTCACAATTTTGTACTTGCAAGCACTTTTTGACACGAATTATAAAATATGTATTTGTGAAGGAGTTGGCACCTGATCGTGTATATTTTTGTCAGTCATAAAAGTAGTGATGTTTATAAAATGAGCCATTTTGCAATCAGATTCCTGCTGACATTATTGGAAGTTTAATTAGGCTGTCAGAATAGCATTCCTGCTGCCTTCATAAATAACTGCACATAGATTATGAAACTACTTGGACTTAAAAATTTAGCCTTACAGCAGCATTTTGCAACACAGCTGGAATTTTAGACACTTATGTTATGCTTAATTTATCTACGAGTTAATGTAGAGTAATAAAGAAAACGGGTACTAAGAGCTGGGGAAAGCTGGAGGATCAGACATCTGTTTTAGTGAGCTGCTTTCTTATGGCTGAGCAAATTGGATGCACTACTTAGAGGTGTATAAAGTGTGTAAATTGTACTCAATTAAAATGTATAACTATAACTGCACTGCCTGTAGTTTATTGAACAGTAGGATGATGCTAGCTTGGGAATTGGGTATCAAATTGGCTGTTTCTGTTAAACATCTTAAGTGTCATACAACTACACTGTTGCATAAGCGTAGGATGAATGAGATGAAAAGAGATAAAGCAAGTTGAAAACTTGGTTTGAAGTCTGCTGTTGGGCTCCCAAACTGTCAGCAGGTGATTATTTCTTTTAGTAACAAGGTTAGTGGGGCCAGCAGATGTATCTGAAGTAATGGTTTTATATTAAAAACCGAAACACATGTGATTTATACTATCTGAGCTTTTGAATGTTAGCCTTGAACAAAGCAGACGAAAGGGGAATTTTTTTATTAGGTAAAGTAGGGCAACTGCAGGGACTTGCATACCTGAAGAAATTGCAGATCAGCATCCTCAGCTGAGGAGGCTCAGCTATTTAGCTATTACCTGGAAATTTTGGTAGGAAGATGGTTTCACAAATAGGTACTAAAGTCAGTGCTTGAGCTAGACAATTTATGGAACTGTTCTGCAATGCTGTAAACCTCCTTATTTCTGAATACAGAAGAAAATGTAGATAGCAAATTGTGTACTAAGTTGCCCTTGATCATAAGTTAAACTATTACGTTATATTTGACAGATCAGCCTTTATTGGAACTGCAAATTCGGTTTCGGCTTTCACTTGCTCTGCAGTAGGCAAAATATTGCCATTCTCTGCAGGGACGTGCAAAAGTAAGTTTTATTAGTACAGCTTTTATTCTTTTGCTGGTGAAATATGCACTTAGTTGCTAATTCTTGCGAACACTATACAAAAAAAAAAAAAGGAAAGCTGATCAAAATTAATGGCTTAGTGGCTTTAAAATTTAATGTCATGAATGCATTTTAATTCAAAGGCCATAACTAATGCCAAGTACTTTATTAGAGCAATGTATTCATGAAAAATTAAAATCCCTGCCTTGAGAAACTGCTGGCCAAGTAGGTTACAGTTCAGCTAATCTGTGGAAAAATGTGCCACAAACTCCGAATCTCCGAATGTCGCAGTCTGAGTAGCTCGTTTGTAACTCAACTGATTTTGTGAAGACAGGGGGTGCCTCTGCTTTCCCTTCTGAACAGTTCTGTACTTCAGTCACAGCTGTGCAGTTTTCCATCTTTGGGTTGGTTTTACCCCGAGACTGTTTACACGATACCAGGATTCTGAAAGAGTGACAGAAAACAGATCACTGAGTGTGACGTTGTTTAAGCAGAGCTCAGGCACTGAGTAAGAATAAAAATGGTTTCTTAATGGAACTGTGATCTAGAGGATAACATTGGACGCTCCCTGTGAGTCCCTTCGAACTCAGAATATTCAGTGATTGTTCAGCTTTCATTGACTTTGCTCTGTCATTCTCAGTGTGATGGTATCACGGAGGGCAGGTCTGAGAATAATGAGATTTAATCCAGCAAACTCCGTTGGTGGATAGTACGCTGTGGCAGGCCCAATCCAGACTGCTTTACTGTGAGAATTTTTCTTTAAACAAAAATTTTGTAATTTTTTAATAAGAATGGAAATGGAAAGAGCAGTCTCAAATGTTTTAAACTTTATTGCGGAGACGAGTTCACACGGAAAATGAAAGATAGGAGATGGAACATAAAAACTGTAACATATCTTGGTTTATGGTTTTTATTTGCATCTCTAAATTTCTTTGGTGTATTTCAAATTCAGAAAAACTGTTTACTTGCTTCACGAGGCTCCTGCATGCATCACTGAAAACTGTCAGAGGTAAATCTTTAGCTGCAGTTGCGTGGAAGTTTGTAGATTATGAGTTTATAGATTTTACGTGGCCCAACGGTCAGTGGGCCCATGTTTTAGTAGTGGTTTTGAAGGTTCAAGTTCACATGACATCTCAGAAGAACCTAAGGGGGACAAACACTACTGAATGAAGGACAAGACAAACTTTTCGTGGGGTTAAGCCTTTGAACTCTCACATAACTGTAATGAACTTGTGTTTAATGATTGTTTTCATAAATATTAATTTTTTAATATATATTATTATTTAAGTTCTGGACTATATTACTGATGTTTTGTATAAAGTTATAGTTCAGCATAAGCTCAAGTACAACTTCTGAAAATTCTTAGGAAAAATACCTTGAAGACTTTCAAAGGTGGGGTATCTTTCTAAATGCAACAGTCAAGAAAAAGCAAAAGGCATGTTTATCTTGTTTCTATCAATTAATACCAACCCTGTAGTTTCATAACACTGAAAGATTTTTATTGGTGAAATGGGATGTAAAAAATACCTTAAAGAAACGGTTTCTAATTTTTCACTTGTTCCTGCCCGCTTGAAGTCCTTTCCAGAGATCCATCCAACCCCTTACCTTCTTCCCTGTCTTCTTCTTTCTGCTTGTTTCTCCCAGACTGGGACTGTTCCTAACCCACAGTCTTTCTGTGGATTATTCCTCTGCCCCATCACTGCACAGACAGTGCAGTGGAAGCACGAGAAGCTCAAGCTTCTCCCTGTTAAGTCTTGGAGTTGATTACAAACTTAAAAAAAGCAAGTAAGCAAGTATGACCTAGTCAGTGCTGCATCATACTTTTTTCTAGTTTAATTTTGACCTGTTGTAAAGAAGCTTTGAGGTCTTGAACATAAAAATGCTGAAGGCATACTCCTTGTTAGTATTTCCTTAATTACTGGTATGTCTCTAGTTATCCTCCAGGGATCTCAAACTGCAGAATTCTCCCTGTTGTCACAGGTAACTCTGAGGTGCAGAATGATTATCCCAAGGTCTGAGTTGAGTCATTCTTAACCTGAGACTGGGTGAAATTTCAACACTTAATTACCTGACAGCTTTGTT
Organism: Pseudotriccus pelzelni; assembly: GCA_035584735.1. Classification (NCBI taxonomy): domain Eukaryota; kingdom Metazoa; phylum Chordata; class Aves; order Passeriformes; family Tyrannidae; genus Pseudotriccus; species Pseudotriccus pelzelni. Next base: position 23,731,585 of record JAWMRA010000005.1, on the reverse strand, counting down.
CACAGCTGGCAGATGATTTGAGGAGCACCACACAAGTTTTGTTATTGATTTTGTGAGAGATCAAATTAAGAAAATTATGAACAGTGGAGAAAATAAAAAAATTAATACTTGTTTTCCAGAACTATTTACCATTCAGTAAGAATTGTGAGGTGACCACAGCAACTGATATTAATCCAAGACTACAAACTGTGGATCTGATTGTTTTCTAGGGCTATGAATTATCGATAGTTTGCAACATGCCCTTAAAAAGTTCAGATGGTCACAGGAAGTCAGTGTTGCTGAGCAGCACCTTGCTTTCTGCTTCTTTGTATGCAGTGGGACATCTCAAACCCAAATACAGGGAATGGAATTGTGTAGCAGCTGTTAGGAGAAGTATGACTGCTGAGGATCTGTGGATAACACTGGTGTTAGAGTGGAAGACGGAATTTTTTCAGACTGTCATGTCTTTGTACCACACTTTGTAGGGTGGGGGTTTTCAGGCACTCATTGTCCTGACTTGATTTAAATTCACTTGTTGCATCTTGTGTGAAATTTAGGCTGCAAGTTCCACTGGAGAGAAGACATCTTTTTATTCCGTAGTAAAACATGTATGAAAGAGCTTTTGTTTTATGCACAGTGGAAGCAATTAGTCTGGTTGCTGAAAAGGGAATAATGGGATTAAAGATGAAGAAAAACCCAACCAAAAAACAACCTCAACAACCCCAAACAAACAAACAAACAACTACAAAATGAAAACAAACAAAAAATCCCCAACAAACCTAAACAACATGGAAAAGCTTACTAAAGTGAAATTACTACACTGAAGTATGTTTACAACTACTCGTTGTGAAGTCTGTACACAACAAATTTATTCTGTATTCAGTGGATTAACACCAGAAATTGTGTTCCCAATACTCTTGTTTTACCTTTATCAGGTTGAGTGATCCACAACTCACTCGGTGTAAAATCCCTCTTGAATTTGATTGATTTTCTCTTCTAGTCTTGTTTTTCCTGGCTTTGGTCAGTACCTGTCAGTCTGTTCATGTAGCCTTTTCTTTCTCCCAGCTATCAAGGCAGCTGGATGATCATGTAAGTACAAAATTACAGTTAATTTTGTGTTTATATGCATATACATTCAGATTGCTGTTCCACTGAGAACTGTCCATCCATCATGAGGCACGTTGTCATTTTTTTACACCATTACTTTTGTAATGTATTAAAATTAAAGTGTGGAGTTCTCCATATGTTGAAAGTCTCTTCAGAACCCATTTGACACTTGGCCATACAACGTGAGACAATAATCAATACAATAACTGAGTTACATGGGAAATTATGGGTAGGGAGAACTCTGCTTTTAGTCTTTTGCTTCTCAGGAGGCTTATTTTTACACTGGTGCAGACTGAAGGCGGGTATGTTCTGTAGCCATTCCCAAAAGCAATAAATAGCCTTTGAGAACTTCAGGAGAGTGAAATCTGCCAAAAATTCTGAAATGCATGGAATATATCAGGGATTTACCCATTTGGTATTAGATGCTCCTGAAATGTGTCCTCAAAACAAGTCTCATCTGTTGCCATCTGCAAGTCAAAATGGTGATAAATTTGCCATCACTGGCACAACAGTTCTTTGTACAACATTATTTTTTTATCTTTCTCCTGTGGAATCATGATTTGTACTGTTATTTCTGGGATTAATACCTTCAGATGTGTTACCAGTCCCATCAGGGGAGGGGGTGGGTGTAAATATTTTCTAATTTTTAGCTCCTTTAAATAAACAGTATCTCTTGGAACAGGAGTTATGTCCAGTGCAGGTGGTAGTGTATCTGGGAAGAGTCGTATAACTGGAAAATGGGCAATTAAGTGGATTATGATCATTCCCTAGTTGTGGCATTTAGAGGGCACAGCAACCCAAATGTTTAAGAAGTCATCATTCCCACACTGCCTCAGTCCCACAGCCAGGTTTTCTTACCCCCTCTCCATTGTTCTCCTCTCAGTCTCCTGTCTTTGCATCATATTGCAGTACCTGCCTGTTTTCCGTTCCCGCAAAAACAACTCAGCTGACCAGAACTATATTGGTAACCTTGTAAACAGTCATTGGCCGTGTCATATCCATGTCAAAAATTTTTCTACAGTAATAAAACATGGGATAAAGTTTATATCTGAAATGCAACGATAAATGCCTGGGTTTCTTTAATGCAGCTCTTAATGTTCCATACCACACTTAGCAATGCAGTGTATGGCACTGTCTGCAGACTAAAAGACTCCTTAAAAACCAGCAATAACCTTGAAGCTTTTAGCATCAAGACGGAGAAACGGGGGTGCTGCTGTGTCATAAAAGGATGATAAGGTGAGGAGGTTCAGGACCATCGAAGGAGTCATATTTCTACAGTGCCCCCGGGCAATCATGATTTATCATAGCTTCACTTCATTTTGCTGTGGTGTTATGCTCTGGAGGTTAGACGAAGTGATAAGTAGATTCTCTATAATCTGTCAGAAAAAGTCTATATGGGAACTTTTAGGTTCAGATTAATGTGCTAAAAAAAAGCCATCTTTTTTTTTCATTGTGCCATTTCCTTTATTAGAATGTGCAACTTAAACAATCTTAATGAATTAGTCTCCTGACTCAGCTAATTATGGCATCTTTCTCCCTGGGTAAGCTAGCTGACCCTGCAAAACCTAATTTAGGTCATGAGGTAAATTGGCATGGCCCTTACATTAGCTGAGTACGTAGCTAATAACTGCAAAAGACAGCAGCTTTTCTACTATTGGAAATTGATCACAATGTAAAAGAATTAAATATTTTGAAGTTAGGAAAAAGCTGTGGGCCCACATCTGTGTCAGAAAGCAACTGCTTGAATGGGGCTGCATTTGTTTTTGCATCAGCCATGCCACAGGATGATTGATATAAATGATACTGTAAAGCGCTCATTGTGAGATGGATTACTTGGAATCCTTACATTTTCTAGAAATTCGTTGCTTTTGCCCAATGACACTGGTGTTTGATAGCTTCTTTGCTTTCCTGTGAAGGTAGTAAGTCCAAACATCATATCATATGTGCCTGGAAGGCAAAAATCCTGCCTGCTGTCTGCTGCAGAGTATGAATGATTGCTGTTGACTTACACGTCGAAATGGTATGCCTTGTGCCCTTTACAAAGAAATTCTGTGCTATTAATTTCTACCTTCCCGTTACACCCCTTTTAACTCCAATTATTTGTAGTAAAATGTGCATCTTTCAACAGAATTTTATACCTGATTTAGCAAATATACAGGGTAAAGTGCAAACTCTAATATAATTATTTGTGTCATGCAGAGCTAATATGATTTTCCTGTAATTTTCCACAGATGTCTGTTTGACTATTATGCTTGAAAAAGAGCAAGGGGAAAGCAAATTAATGATTCCAGATCAAGTATTTCCAGTATTAAAGTAAGTTTATCTTAAATTAGATGTGGAAAGTCTACATGGCATGCAGCAGAGATTGCAAACAAACTAAGCAGAGAACATTCAGGTTTTCTGTGGGAACGTGTTCTTCATCCAAACTGCAGCACCAACGTAGGTGCACCCTTTGAGGTTCACTCTGGATTCTGCGTAAAATGGTCACAAATGAGCAACATACATTTCTGAAAAAAAAAAAAAAAATCCAGGAAACTTAGGTTCTTGGTGCTGTTAATTCAGTTGCTCTGGAAGGATTTTAAGCCTTCAGGGTATGTGAAAGGGTTGTAGTCTTAGCCTAAAACTAGCCTTCATGTTGCCCTTTTGGACGGTTGCTTTGTGGCTAATTTAAGCCCTGCTCACTAATCCTTTTGGGAACTTCTGTGTGGCATAAAACTATTTTAAAAATGGAGGTTGTATATTTAGATGGTTCAGTGTAAACAGATTACTTTGTTTTCACTTTTCAGGGGTACAGGTATGTTTTGTGTTAGTTTTTCTGGGGGAAAATGCAATTTGTTTGGGTTTGTTGGTTTTTGTTTGTTCATGGAGTATGTTTCTCCTGTGTTGACTCTCCATCTGATTTCAGTGGTTTTTATTTCATCACTGTGAGAGAAATTAAAACAGGTTTTTAAAAGCTCAGGGGAGATCCTGCTGTGTTTTCCAGTACCTAAAAGATAGCTGAAGAGGAGACTGGTTCTTTCTTCACAGGGATGCATGGTGACAGACCAAGAGGCAACAGGGACAAGCTTCTTCAGGGGCATCTCTGTCGGGGCTAAAGAAAAGGTAAAAAAAGTTTTCATTAGAGCAGTTCAGCACAGGAACTGGTTACCCTCAAAGTGGTAGAAGCTTCTTTCCTTACCAGAATTATACCAAATTTGGCTTAATGGGCTCTGGGTGACCTGGGCTGTGGCCCTGATTTTAAGAGGAGGGTGGACCTGGGGGTCTCCAAGGGCCTGGGCTCTTCCATCAGCCCACGGATCTCCTGGGTTGTCTCCTTGCTACCTCACGCCGTTGCATCCCAGACAAAGGACGGTTCCTTTACCTAGACACGTGCTATGTGTCGTTCACTATTAGAACCCCGTCAACCGCATACCTGCCTTTAAATGGAGGTGCCTAAAGTTAGTTACAGGTGGACGGTCCTCGCTTAGTCACGGGCTTCCATGCCAGTGGACTGGGAAAGGCCTGACACAGGTGCCTCAGGATCGGCCCAACACAGGTGCTTCAGGTGCCTCAGGACCTCCCCGCCCACCCCTCAGGTGCCTCAGGTGCCTCAGGACCTGCCTGACACAGGTGCCTCAGGATTGGCCCAACACAGGTGCTTCAGGTGCCTCAGGACCTCCCCACCCACCCCTCAGGTGCCTCAGGATCTTCCTGACTAAGGTGCCTCAGGATCTGCCTGACAGAGGTGCCTCAGGATTGGCCCAACA